>VXCM01000652.1:186481-328586 GCA_014773175.1 Lucifuga dentata
CCCCCTCCCCTCCCATCCCCTCCCCTCCTCTCATCATCATGATGCTCTATTCGCTCCCTCAACTTTGTCTTTTCATGTTTTTTTCTTCCACTCCGGGGATTTGAAGCCCACAGTGTACTAAGGATTTCATAACAATCTTTCTCCTTTATATCATATCATACATGACTGCAGCTAAAGTAAAATATTTGCTTGTTGTTGTGTTTCAACTGATGATTTTTGTGTTTATCAAGCCAAATGGGGAAATTATAACTTTAAAGAGTTGAGGAAGCTTAACTTACTACAGTCTCCATGGGTTGTTGGTAATAAATGGGGCTACAGTTTTTAAGAGATTATCTTCTTTAATTAAACTAACATAGCAACACAGGAAAACTCAGTTCAAATCTTTTTCATTCTGCTTGTGAAATCTCTCCTCTTTTGTTAATGTCTTAGACCATGAGCCCTCCCCCAGCCAGTAGCTCTCGCTTGTCCCCTTAACAACAACAACAGGTAGGAACTAAAATTATCCAGAGGCAAGGCAAATAAATGACAACTTAAATATTACACTTTTTGGTGTAAAATAGAAAAGGTTATAATTAGTGGAGAAATAATACTTATTGCAGTACAGCTTAACTCTGCAACAATCCAAAAATAGTGTGTGATAATGTATGTAACCAAGTTGCAAACATATATAAAAAATTTAGTTGAAATAAGTAGGGAACTCAAAGTATCATCTGAGCAAAACAAAGGAAAGTAATGTGAAATGAGTACTGGTTAAACTGCAATAAATACCTGACTGCATAATACCACAGAATAACAGATTTTGTTTCCTCACGTTACACAAACATTTAATTCCAAATTATAAGACCCATTAATGTGTGGTGTGTGTGCTATCATTGATGTGTGTGTGTTTTCACATCTGTTTACATATGATGATGCACAGATCATTCTGAGTTTGTATGAGTTGTGTGATAATATGTGCGTGTCATGTGAATGTAGGCTAATTTGGTGGTTTGCATGTTTCACCTTCTGGACATGGAAGCTTGAAGAAACATATCAATCTTTCATATGTCATCTGGGTACAGCAGTGGAAATGGTCGTTACTCCTTTTCCCGTCACAGGTCTCTACTCCTCCTTGTGGTGAAAAGGTAGAAGAAGAGGCAACTCTTTCTCCTCTTAACAACTGCACTTGTGCTCGTCTATCAACGTGAGTTTTTATGTGCCCATCACGCCAATGTAGATAGGGAATCAGCCATTAATGGCTACACAATTAGAGAGAAGGCTTTAAAGAGCAATACATTTCAATTTAGGACCCATAAACCTAGTGAGTTGGTAACTAATTGTAACTGCGTCGAGTGTAATGGAGGCCCTTTTGGACTGGGGTCAGGATGACTCAAAATCATTTTCAAACAGCTTTTAAAAGGCTGCTTCCCTGCTTTAGTCACCCATTCTTTCTGACAGCTCATTGCATATCTTATGTGATATATGCTTGGAGAAACCTTTCACGTTTTAATTAAAAGACTGGATAACCAGGGAAAGTGGCCACAATAAAGTTTTTTCAGAGTTCATGGAAGTGTAGATGAGACCTAGAGAGTCATATCTTTTGGACAAAATGCCTCTTGCCCTCCGTTCATCTTCCTCCTTTTTCTCATCCTCTCTCCCCATGTCCTGCATCTGAGTACCTTTGGGATAGAGGGAAGAAGAGGGGAAAACAGACCCTGGTTCATCCCTCCCCAGGGTGCTTGGTTTGTTGTGATCTCATATCTCACATGATGGAGATACATCTAATCCTGTTAGAACAACATTTTCCAGTGGAATAGAAGAGACAGCAGGAGGCAAAGGAAGGAGGAGATGAAAGAAGGGATGAATGATGAGAGGGGGATATTAAAAGGCTCTATCGCGTCCTACATTTTGGTTTTAGGTTAGAGTGTATGTGTGTGTGTGTGTGTGTGTGTGTGTACATGGGGTGGGGTGGGGGTACTGTGACTGTGGCCTCATGAGACCTTTCCGGCTGCTGCCAACATATCTGACAGACTCCTCTCAAGGTGTTTTCCCCTCACTGTCTTTCTGTGGCTGCTCCATCTCTGTGCCCGTGTGAGAAAGTTTACCCTCTAGAACTCCATCTGAGCTCCAGGCCCCTAAGGCATCTGCATTCCCAAAGCTCCTAAACACTGGAGCCCCTCTGGCTCCCTCACATACCATAGGGAATACCCCCAAGAACCCCTAGGCCCTTCAGACTGTGGAGCAGCAGCTCTGCACAAGAGAGCTAGCCCAAGGGGGCAGAAGGCTGTCTGGGAATACAACTACAAACATGCTTCAGTAAACAGGCACACACTCCTTGACAGCGCCTCCTGTTGGTGTCGCATTGTTTTTACATGCAGGCCTCCTTGTAACCCCATTAAATTTCCTCTCTGGGGCCTTGACCTTGTTAACAATCCCTTGGGGCTCATAGAGGCCTCTGTGTGCTACATGTTCATTGACCTTTCCAGCTCCCCGGGGTTAAATAACATCTTTTTGGCCCTAAGAATCACAGCAGGAGCTGTATGCTGATGTTTAATGCACCTGGGACCATACTGAATGACATACTACAAGCTAATCATAGGCCTTATCAGAGCAATAATGGAGCACCAAACAAAAAAAAAGACAACTCCCTTTCAAGGATGTAAAAACTAAAGGCTATAACTTTGACATATGGAATTATACATGTTTGTTTCTCAGCTTTGATTGTGACAGTAAGGGTATTTCACACTTGCATTCAAAGAGAAGCTGTTTTTGAGTTGGACATGAATGTGGAGGGTGTGAAGCTAGCAGGCCTGCTGTCCTACAGATGTCTTGGGCTGTGAGTTTCCAGGTGTATGTCACCTGAGATTACCCACACTGACACCGCTTAAGGCATACAGCCAGCATTACAGCTGAGGGGGCATCTGGTGGCGTGTGTGCACGAGAGTGTGCGTGTGTGTTCATGCATTCAGATTGGTAACACTTGGCAGAATGGGACTGAGTGTAGGAAAAGGAAGACAATTAGATCAGTGGGGAAACAAATTCTCCTACAGTATACAATTTTGTGTATCAGATTTACACTTACCTCTGCTACGTCCAATCAGAAACTTTGCAAATCAGTCCACAAGGTTGAGGTCAGTGTCGACTATGTGTAATAACGATAGTAGTAATGAATGAGTTTAAAGCATGGGCTCCTCAGGCTCTACGCAGCCATTGCAGTCTGCTGTTAAGAGTGAACTGGAGTGAGTAAAATGTTCAACTCCTCTGCTCCTCTGATCTTCCTCCACTTCCCAGTGCCCCTGCAGAGCGAGACTAAAGAGAAGCGCTTTTTAATCAAAGAGCACTGGATTAGCAAGGAGAAAAAAACGAACATCACAGACATACCACCTCACAGCCATTATGTGGATTGAAAAACACCCTGAATCACAGGAATCGCTACTTCAAATGAGCAGTCTGTGACCCTGAAGCACCAGAGTGGTATTTTAATCTTCCTGTTGAGTGCCAAGGCCTATCGTAGAAATAAAACAAGTGGTGTAGACGCATGTTTGCCTGTATGTGCATATGTGTGGTTTGAGGATGTTTTTGTTGAATGACTTCAGTAATTGAACATGTAGCCAACAGTTAAATATATAGTGCTCGTATGTGAGCTTATATCAGCTCATAGAACCATACAGCATTGATCTCTCTGGTCTCCGTTGCCACGCTGGCTCATAATTTATTCAAATACCTGCTGTAGCTGAATCACTCCAACTCTTACAGACTTGCACACAAGCTGACACACAACTCCATCCACATCATATATATTTTATGGGATAGAGCATATTCTGAACCAGCCTTCTTGTTTCCTAATGCTGATATTAACTTCTTTATTAAAGTCACAAAATAACACTAAGGGCAACACGGACAGGGGTTATCTGAAGACATTTATGAGATGTACAAAACATGAGAAAGCGGTGTGAGTGGTGCAGTCACACACACGCACACAGAGATGGACTAACACACAGGCCTGACTGAAAAGGCTGATACTGCCATCATGTGGCCTGAGGATGTAATATGCTGTTCTTACCACAGAATTATTATTTACTGTACAAAAAAAATAGAAATTTACCATACAGAAAATATAAATCGCAAAATATAAAAGTGAATGTTTGTGTGTGTGTGTGTTTGCGGGGGNCGAGGTATGTGTCTTTTCTAATGAGATTTATAGGAGTCCAGATGTTCCTAGTTATGAAGATGTGTGTCTGAGATTTGGGAGGGTGAGACCTGCACCCTGTCAGAGTCACAGAGGGGTGCTGTTTTAATGTCTGTCACCCNCACACACACACACACACACACACACACACACACACACACACACACACACACACACTCACTCATAGGTGGCCTCTTAACCTGACAACACCAACACCTCTTTTCTGTCTCTGTCTCTTCTCTCTCTCTCTCTCACACACACACACACACACACACACACACACACACACACACACATCAATTCCACACAAGTCTTACACTTGAGCCAACTGTGTGGATCAACATTTTATAACCATACAAAATACAAAAGGAATGTATACAGGTAGGCAAATTTGCTACATATATATCACATATATACAAAACAATAAGGTGAGTTTCATGTATGCTGTGACATAAAGAAGTTTGCATTCCCCAGCAAAGCTTAACTGTGTCCCACTTTATGGACATAAAGTGACAAACTGTCCATTTCCTAAATCCAGTTTACATGATACAGCAAATTTTGGTGACATGATTTCAACAATAAAACAAAAGCCAGTGCAAGTGTATTAAAATATCAAAAATAGTGTATCAACAATTTTCACATTTCACATTAGACTCTTCATCTTGGCTCAGAATTAAAAAGTACCATTTGAAAGTCTGAGTTTTAATATGAAATGACCAGAAGGAGTGCTATTGAGGTGCATCTTCAAGAATCTTGTGGTTCATCTTGTGGTGAATCGGTTTTCCTGTCGTCGTGTCTGGCTGAGGAAGATATCAGCTGTGCTAGCAACTTCAGCAAGTCTGGAAAGACATCATACCCACTGACCAGGCTCCGACATCTTTCTCTATCGGCTGGCACAGTATACTGTCACCTTCCTCTTTATCCTCCTCCTGCTCCTCTTCCCGCTCAGATGGCAGACTGCAGCTTGGTCAGGTTCCTCTGGTGCATGCTGTGGTGGCGCACCAGCTCGTCAGAGCGGGCAAACTTCTTCTGACAGTTGGACCAGCGGCAGGTAAAGGGCTTCTCACCTGACAAGATGGGGAGAAGGGGACAAACAACAAAAGAACAAGAGAAAATGATTGCTTTAGAGGGAATTAAGCGTGTCCTCTGATGTCCTTGAATCAAAGTCAGAAGGACCGTCTTAACAAAATATCTAAGCTGTTCAATAATGATCGCTGGTGAAAATGAAGAGGTAGAAAATAAAGGTATACGCACTTGTTTTACCTGTATGAGTCCGAGTGTGTGTCTTAAGATGGTCTGACCGTGAAAACTTTCTCTGACACGTCTCACACTGAAAGGGCTTCACTCCTACACAGATAGTGGTGGTGGTTGTGATGGTGGAATAGACAGAAATAAGAAGAGGGTGAGTTGAGGATCAGAAGTTTAAATTGACTGAATAATTAATTTGTGGAAGTGAAGATCTAAAATCTGTTGAATTGAACATGTCCTACAGTTAACTTCATTTCCATGGTGGCTTGTATACGGTTAACACCCAATCATTGTTCTGATTTACCATATACATCAACAGCAATATACAGTATAATGATAAAATGTACTGGTTCCCAAACTGGGGATGATGAAGTCTGAAAAGACTCATAAATAGAGTGGAAAGATTAACAGCACCACTTTAAAATGTAATACAACACAAATACAAACCATTGAAGGCAATTTATATTTTTAATGAGACTTTTATGAGAGGTGTAATTTGTAAGGGTTGTAGTTTGTAGTTTTCTTGCACTGGATGAAGTTATATTGTACATCCTGTTGTTTTGTCCATCCTTATTGAACAGCTATAGTGTGTGTAGTGTACCTGTGTGTCTGCGCTGGTGTCTCTTTAACTGGTCTGAGCGAGAAAACCTGCGACCACAGTCTGTGAAATCACACTGGTAAGGCTTCTCTCCTGCAACAGAGACACCCCTCATCATCATCATCATCATCATCAGGGGTGGATCTAGGGTTAGTGGAGACCCAGGGCTTAGCCCAGTTCAAAGCTATTTTACTGTATATCTACCAAAGTTAAATATAAATTTTGAGAAATGCTTAAGAAATGTAAGAAATCATATTACATCTTTTAAAAAGTTATATGAAGTTTAAAATCTTTTAAAATGAAAACCTGTACAATAATCTCAACAGTCGAACTATATGGTGGTGCGTTATGTCTATCCACCAATTTGGTCCGACCAATCCATTCACAACACCGTGGTTCCACCTTGGCGATGAATCTGGATGATTGCAAAAACACTATAGAAAATTCAAAACACACCATTACAAAAAATATTCGGGGCTTCATGGAAAACATCCAGGGCTTAAGCCCATAAGCCTGCCCCTAGCGCCGCCCCTGATCATCATCATAAGAATCATCACTCATACTGATCAATATCAACAGTATCAACGGTAAACGTAGCATTTAAAAAAAGTCCTCTCACCTGTGTGTTTACGGCCGTGCATCTGCAGGTGTGACAGTTTGAAGTATCGCTTGCTGCAGCCAGGATAGGCGCACACAAAAGGACGCTTCTCATTGGCCTCTGATGACCTCACTGCTGGAGGAGCAATACCAGGTACTCGTCTTACATCCTTTAAGAAAGAGAAGAAAGAGAGGGGTTGATGGCTAAGATGAAACAGTTCACTTTGTCTATTTGTTTATACCGTGTGTATGTGTATGTGCTGTTTGTGTTTGCATGTGTGTAAATCTTACTGACCTGGAGTCCTCTGAAGACACCATGTGTGTGTATGTGGTACTGAGCGCTACAGCTGACAAGCATAGGAGGTGGGGGGGCGGGGGTGTGGTCGCTCTCATAGCCTGTCCCGTGGCCGCTGCGGGGAGCGGGTGGGGGGATGGAGGAGGTGATGAGATTGAAAATCATTGGAACACAGTCATTTGGATTTCTGACAGTAAAACTTCCGATAAAAAATAAGGACTTCAGTTAAGCCACAGGAGAAATTACACCAAGTCCTTCTCTCCTGCATGCCAGGCAGGGATGTAGCCATATCTGTTAACTTCAAAACAATGGTTTCTATCCTAAATTGTTTACTATTTCCAGTATAGATGCCATTATTTTCTCTAGTTGTAGCCAGTGGTTTCTCCAGGGAGAAACTTTATATTATTTATAAAAGAAAAATGTAGTAAAAGAAAAAGAATGAAAAGAGTTGTATTCAGTTTCAGTACCAGATTATTATGCTTTAAATTATATTTTAGTAACACCGGTAAAAGGTTTGTGGAATTTGTGTTTGAGAATATTATCTGTGCATACCTGAATATAATGAATTTGTATTTGATTACAGCCCTAACGCAGGAAGACACACACACACATACACACACACCTTTATCATGACCACTAACTGCACTAACTTAAAGTAATTTTAATCTTGGCCATAAACATGAGAACTGGGACTTAAACAGAAGGGAAGACCAAGGTCTAAACCTCAAATTGGTCCTCAGATGTTAAAAGTACTACATACACACACACACACACACACACTACTATGATCTTCTCTGTTTTGTAATTTCCCCTATCAGTAGGCCAGCAGCCATTTGGTCAAATCCCTCTCTTCCTCCTCTGCTGCACACGACAAAAGGAGGTCAACACTAAGAATACAGCGAGTTCAAGTTTAAAGAAAAATGCTCACTTCTTCATGGAAGACGCCAAGTTCATTTGGTTCCATGTTACACACTCCAGCTGAGATGCCATTTGGTACAGGTTATCACTGAGTGAAACATACAACACATTTATTAGTATTCTGCTGCAATATTGGATTTTAAACAGGATTATGAAATTTCAAGTAAATCACTCTTTCCAAAATATATTAATACTTTTAAAAATTGCATGGATATCAAGCAATGCAATGGTCAAGTGTATAATTTGTTAAAGGGACAAAATGTGTATGGCTTCTCATTTTCTATCTTTATTTTTTATTGTTGTTCTTGTTGTTCTTTTTTTTTTTTTTTNTTTTTTTTTTTTTTTTTGTAGAAATCATGTCATTAGAAAATGTCCTCAGTATTTATGTTGCTGTGTCTTCTCTGTGTCCTCTGCTCCTTTTTTCTGGGCTGGATAATGAAGACATTTCACTGAGGGGAACTCCAAATGGTTGGCTTATTAACACATCCTGTCCACCCACCACACTCCTCACTGGCTTCATTAAAACACATGGGCTCTGAGCCATTCTTTACCTTGGCACATCCCACTGGGGCACACACACACACACACACACACACACACACACACACACACACACACACACATAGTACATACACAGACTCAGAGATGTGATTGTGCACTCTGCAGGGATGAGTGAATCCGTGCCTAGTACACCATGGACCAGTGCATGACATCACTCTGTCCTCAGTATCATTAAAGGCGGGAAAGTTTCGGGGGAATTCTGGAAGGCATTCCTGGAGAAGTCCTTGAGGGAAGGATCGCGATGGCTCGCTAATCAACTCTGAACTATGGTAAACTGTGGAAAGGCTCACTGATATCAGACATCACTATGTGTATGTGTGTGTGTGTGTGTGCGTGCACGCATACGAATGCATGTGTCTGTGTTGGTTTGAGCATTTCCAGTTCATGCCATGAGCTTTAATAACACTACAGTCTTTCCCTCTTATCAACTGTTGTTCCAGTATTTGGGTTGCACATGTTCCTTTTCTCAAATAACGACATGGGGAGGAATTCAAGGAATTCATCTTCATTCGTACTTTGAAATGTTTTGCATCAAAATGGAAACAAGTTGAAAACACACTGAGATATTAAAATGAGTATATTTCCAGCCGTTACTATCACTTCCCCTCTGTCAGTGGTTACTTTCACTGAACTTGTCTCTTTTACCTCTCTCCTCATTTTTCCCTGGGGGAGACTCAGACACATCAGCAGTAGATCACTTGGTGTTTGCTTTGGCCTGCTGTGCACCAGCGGGCAGCACTTAACCTCAGAACAAATTGGGCTTCACAAACCAGACAGTTCCAAGCCAGACACAGGGCTTTACTTGGGATCAGAGAGAGTTCACACCTCTAAAAATTACAGCAGAGCAGCAAGTGAGTGAGTTGCATGTGGTGTTAGTGGAAAGAATCTCCTAATAAGTAATGAGTGAAAAGTCTGAAAACTCTCTGGAAAGATGGTGGAAGATAAGAAAATACAGCAGCACCAAGAAGAGGGACAAATAATTGTACCTGTTGTAGTTTCTCAGCAGCAGAGCTTGGCTGCTTGGACAGGGTTCAGATGGATTGTGGCAACCAAACATGGGAGGAGGAGGAGGAGGAGGAGGAGGAGGAGCTGAGTACTGCTGGTCAACTGAGCACAACAGAATTAACGTAATTAATATACTGATAAAAAATGTTTTTACATTTTGTATTCCTTTTCATAGAACAAACAGCAAACACAAATCTTGAAAAAAAAATTTTTTTTCAAGATTATATATATATGTATATGTACATATACACACACACACACACACACACACACACACACACACATATATATATATATATATGTGTATGTATGTATTATATATGTATATATATATACATATATGTCTATCTATCTATCTATCTATCTATCTATCTATCTATCTATCTATCTATCTATCTATCACCAGTTCATTTCATGTTTGCATGTGTTTTCAAAGAATGAATGGAAACGTGGTCCTTTTCAGGTTTCATATAGTATAATGGTCCCCAGACAGTTTTTGACAGTCCAGCAGAGCCACATAAAGTTGTTTCCTCATGGTATCATTCCTAGAGTCATTAACCATATGCTAAAAGTATGCTGTGTGCACAGAGATAGACAGAGATGAAGGAAAATGGATAAAAGCAATTTTGTTGTGATTTAAAAAATTATAGGTTTTCTAAATGTAACCTTGCTGTGACATGACAGTCATCAGGCCTGTGAGTCCATTTATAAGAAACATATCAGGATGCAATAGTTACCCATGTTTGTTTGTGGTGACATAGTGTCCTCATGTTTGAAGGACAGACTGGACAGCTGAGGTGCGTGGTGAGATGGAGTGTGACCATAACTGGGGTTGCTATCCAAACCCATTGCTCCATAACCTGAGGGAAAAACAAAAAGAAGTTTATAGCACAAATAATCTTACTTTCCAGCTCGAGTCATTAGTTTACCATCCTAGAAATGACTGTAACATTCTCAGTCCTGCAAAGTCTCCAGTATCTGGTCAGTTTTCTGAATCCCCAGGTAGTAACTCTTTGTCCCTGGCAGGGTTACCACAGAGAGCCATTCATCAAACTACTAAATCCTCTTTCCTTGTAACATTTTCTTTTTCCCCATCTTTCTTTGGCCTTGTGGTTGCAATATTTATAGCAGGTGGGGGAAAAATTTTGGCAAATACTCCACAGCCAGATTGACATGAGCTACCATCAAATGCACTCAGTTACAAAAACAGGGTTAAGGGGTGAAGAATTGTATGCTTGCTCACCAAATCACAACTAACTATTGTTATTTTAATAATTGTAATTATTTCAATGTAATAAATATGAGACTGTTGAAACATAATCATTTGAGCAGGCAGTCGCAAGTATAGGCTCAATATCAGTATGATAACATAAAAAAAAAGATCAATTTTGAATTCTGACCCATGACTGACACACACACACACACATACACATACACACAAACACAGAGACAGACACACACAAAGACACATGCAGTGGCTGTTAAATCCTGAGCCAGGCCAGAAAGGAATAGGATGTTGGAAAGTTCCTGAAAAAACTGACTCATCTAGTCTTGGTTAAATCCCTGCAGCCTGCAGAGCTCTGCACCGAGCATTTTATCACTTCATCAAATACTACTTTCCACTAAAAACAAGACTCATATCACCAGACACATTCAGCTTTAAAGCTCTTACCTTTGAGTGATGAACCCCAACAGACAACATATGCACGTGCTGTTTACCAAGCTTTTCCCCCATTGTATTAAAGGAGTATACTGGTGATTTTGCATATTTAAGCCCAATAAATACAACCCACGTACATGTTTCATTACTGCCAACCCTTTTCCAAAACATGTTACTGGAGCTGCTGCATAAATGTTAGAATTGTTTTTTTTCCTACCTTCCAGACTGCCATTAGTTTCAGCTCATTCCAGTATGCTATTAAAATCAACTTGCAGAGACTTGAAACGTGCATGAGATAGCTAATCCATCACATCTGTACATTTTTTTTTTTTTTTTTTTTTTTTTTTGCAAAGTAACATAATTTTGGCACTTTGACATAGGTTCAACATGGAACCTACACATCAGTAAACATGTTTCTCCATCAGCGACTATAGTCCCATGAGAAGACAGCTTTTACCAAGAAATAAAAATGACTGTGCCTTCTACAATCATGCCTAAGTGTGAGCAGGCAAAACACTGAATTGTAAGGGGGGGTGCATCACCTGAACATTTGATTTTGAAAGCTTAGGTAGGTTAGGTGATTTGACAAAATAACACAAAACCTAAAATACACTTTTATGTTTTGGAAAATGATTGGCAACAACGTAACATGTATGTGAGTAGTATTTATTGGGCTGAAACAAGCGAAATCACTGGTATTGTCCTTTAAGGTACAAAATCATGTCCATGTTCAACGGAAAAAATAATAAAAACTTGAACAACAAACAAAAATCATATCAACAATAACGCTGCACAGGAAATAGCAAAGTGAAGTGTGAAGATTGATAACAGTTGAACTCTTCTGACTTGTTTTGTATGATCTGCTTGGTTAAAAAAAAAATAACCTGATGGGAATAATCAAGCAAACTCATGAGTTGCAGCTCATCCCTTCTACAAGAGTTTATAAAAATATCAAAAATAAGCATAGTGGATTGATTCCAAATTGAAGATTTCTTCAATTTACAGACAAACACATAAATGTGTTTGTATAGAATTAAAACATATAATGATTATCTTTTTTTGTCCTCACATTACAACATGTATTAATTTAGCTGTTTGTATTCAGATTTTTTCCGTTTTAAATCTGTTTTCAGCATATTAAAAAACTTGGATGTGAAAACCTGCAGAATTACGTGAACTTGAGGAGACCGAACTTGAGTTACCTTTTAAAAATTAAAGATGTGAAATTAATTATGTTGCATTTGAAGTATAAAAACATTATATAAGGGTACAACGGTAAAGATTCATGAAACCTTGCAAATGATGTACTTATCTGTTCTAAATTATCAAGCTAACAATACCGTGTTACAGGTATCTTGATGCAGTTACTACTTGTGTGATTTTTTACCAGAGAATAATAATTTTTTCATTTCATTAAAAACACATTTCAGTCTTTCATGTCATTTAATTTGAAAAGCATCACAAGAGGAAAAGAGCTGTTAGAAATCACTGCCAGAGTGCAACCAGAAAACTGTCAAGCTGCTTCCTGACAGGACACAATGACCCAATGCAGCTCATAACATCCTCCTCAGACTCAACACCAGGCATGAGTTACACCCAATTCATCCACATCTATAGTATGAAATACATACAGTACATTCAAAGAAAAATAAAAACAATAAAAACTGTGATAAAAACCTGAATTGATTGGTTGGTGTGGCAAAAGCAGCTGCTTGTTTTACTGTAGAATTTAAAAAAAAATACCCACTTCCCTAACATTTTCTAAGAACTCTTTTTGTCCATATTTTATTCATGAATGTAACTCTTCAGTTACATTTTGATAACTGTCCCATTCTATTTTCTTGTATATTGAAAAAAAGAAATCGATGGACCTTGGTGTCCTTGATTATTGGTATGGTCCAGCATACTTGCCTTTAGACAAGAGAAAAGCAGAGACAGGGTGATGTTTGGAATGGAAGTATGGAGCAGCATGCTTACCCTGGTTCCTGGGTGTTGGTGGACTGTCCATGCAGCCAGACAGGTAGCTCCCATTTGGAAACACCCTGGGTTGGCCTGCAGCTGGCTCCCCAAACGCTCCAACCCGACAGGGGCCTGAGCCTGTAAACTGGCCAGAGAAGTGCACTGTGAAGGCCCCCAGTCCACAGTGAGGGTCTTCTAGGGGGTCAGAGGTCCCCCAACCTGGTTCCTGTTTGATGAGGGAGTGATGGGAGGGCAGGGAGCTGTAGGGAGAGCCAGGGTGAAGGTCCAGCAATTGAGTCCACTGGCCACCGCCAACAGACATTCCACAGCCGCCTCCACCTCCTGGTAAGGAGGGTATGGGAGGTGCTGGAGGTAAGAGGGTCAGGTCTCGAACCTCAGACCCCATTGATCCCATGGTTCCATACGGCTCTGTCAGCATTGAGGATGGCAGCTAAAGACAGTCCATGAAAGGAAAGATGGTATCCCAAAAGATTAAAAGGTCACACGGTAATTAATTCCAGAAATCTTAAGGAAAACATTAAATGAAGAAACAATAAGCACAGGGCTGTCTTGTTGCACACTCTTCTGCAGGAACAAACATCAGTGGCCACTAAGGAGCCATCGTGTCCTCTACTTTTGACTCTTGAGCATTGTGAGAAGAAATAATCACCGAATCTGGATGCCAAATCTGGAGCTCACTGGGTATCTCAGTCTGCAGTGGGTTTGGAGTGGGAGTTTGAGAGGGTATCAGTGCCTTGTCCCTCTGTCTCTATAATGTCTGGCTTTCCTTACTCTCCTGAAGGCTCAAATACTGCGTAACTCATTGGGCTGGGGGAGGAGCGAGGGCGGCTGAGAAGAGGATGACTCCTTCGCCTTACCCAGCGGACACAGACTGCACTTCTGAGTAGATTCTGACTAATGTCGCATTTGCATGAGCGGGCGTTGCTTTTTTGTTCAAGTTCATGTGTTGCTCATAGCATACCTATGTGTGTGTGTGTGTGTGTGTGTGTGTGTGTGTGTGTGTGTGTGTGTATCCATAATTTTCCTGGACATGTAAATATGTACACTAAACTTTACACAAGTAAAAATTGCATGTTCAAAATTTAACATGGCATAAAAAATACTTGATTAGGTGTCTATATTGACCTAAACAGTTCTCTTACTCCTCTGTATGGACTCATGGACAATTTTAACACTTCTGACTCATTTCTTTTCGAAGATGAGTTACCTTCTATCAACTTAGGTTGGTAATTGAGTGCTTCAACCATATATATATATCGTATATATACATATATATAAGAAGTGTTTAATCAGAAATACCAAAACATTGCAATTTTGCTTTTTTTAAATATACTTTTTGTAAATTTTGATGAGCTCTATGTGTATTTGTTTACTATAACATAAATGTTAATTGAACTGTGTACATTTACATTTACATGTGTACATATAAATATTTAGACTATATTGAACACAATTTAATCATGCAATTAAAAAGAGAACCAGCTAATCACAACAAATAATATGTAGATTAAATAACTGTCATTAAATATCATATGAAAAACTAAAAATGACTGAACTTGTAGATATTGTGCTGTGAATTTTCCCAGTTTGGAAATCGCAATGTTTTGCTAAAAGCAACTCACACAAACTGCATGACCTTGGAGCAATGCCACATCACACAAAAGGATAATTATTTATTAGCAGAGTAGAGGAGAGTTGAAGAGTGTGTGTGTGTGTGTGTGTGTACTTAAAATACAGAGGTGGTGACCTTAACTCAATGCGGAGCTTTGGAGGAATGCGGTAAGTTGGAATATGTCTGTAAATTCAGGACAGCTGCTGTGGATCTTTTTACATGATGTTATTTGTCAAAGCAGGAGTCAAGCCATCCTTCTCTTAAAAGCTTAAAACAATTACAAAATGTAACAATGAATGACCTAAAAATGGCAAATTACCTACAATATACCACACTCAATTATGGCTGACTTTTAATGAGACTCCAGCAGTCTATTACACAAATTGCACTTTTTTTTCTTAGTATTACTGTAAAAGCCACAATAATAAGATTTCAAAATTATTATTTTTTAATTGCTAAAACATATTTAGTATTCTATTGTGAAATTATGGACACCAATGTAAACAAATACCTTGTATAATCATGTTTCCTTTTGAGAGCTATTGTGTTTATTATAAATTTAATGATAGACATGAATCAATTATATTTGTCTAAACCAGTGATTCTAAACCTTTTTGAACCATGTACCACCTCTGAGTTCAACAAGCAGAAATTACCAGTTACCTGGCATACCATTAGGTGGTACTTCATGTAACAGTGGTAATCATGCCACTATTTGAGAACCACTGGTCTAAAAAACAAGAGCATAGTGTTCCTTAACAGTAAGTGTTGAGACTATGCTTAAAGTTTCAGTTCCTTGGTCACTGATGTTACAACAGTATGGGCAAAATAAAAAGTAAAAGAAAAACACCAGTACACCAAATACTCATTTGTAGATGCATCAAGAATCCACAAAACTTTTGAGAAACAAGACAGTGGACAAAACCACAGAGCTGTAACAATGCTGAGAGGTGAAGCATGTTAGTTAGTTCCTGTCATCACCATCTGGAATATTAGTGTAGGATTCCAGTGAAAGTCAGTGACCCCTGATTCAACTTTAAAAGAAGAAGAAGGTAGGGCTTTTTCAGGCTTTTTGTCTTGACCAGCCATAATAACAACGTGACTGGGGATTTTCAGTAGCATGAAGATGGAGTAAACTCATCTATGCAATGCTCCCACGATAACTAGCTTAAACTCATATTTTTATCCAACCAGTTTGCACTCATGAATTCTACTCAACAGTGAAATAGGTATTTTTTATTTCACAACTACAACATAGCCTCAAGGTCATAGAAATTGTCTAAAAAAAAGATGATTTTAAGAGAGCGGGCCTGCCAGCTAATGCTGGATATGGCGTCCCTGACTGCTTTGCTTGAAGAACACAGAGCTGTCCACCAAATTCCACTCAGCATTTTCAAATATTGAAACCAGGCTGGATACAATTCAGACTACTGTCAGCACCCATGAGCAATTAATTTCTTCTGTCGAAACCCATGCAGAAACATTCAGCATGGAGACAAACATTCAAGCCTTTGAGACAAAGTGCACAATGACAGCTAATGACAACTCTCAGCTAAAAGCTAAAATAACAGCCTGATAACGGGCCAAGGCCAAACCTCCATCTTTGTGAAGGGCCAAACAAATTGACCAATTTCTTACCTTGTGGTTTTGGTTTTCATGTGTTCTTTCTGTATGAAGTTTTGACTGACATTTTGAAGCATATAATGTTCCTTGAATACAAGCCTAATCTTATTAAGTCAATTTATTCTTTGTAAAAGAAAGAAATGAAAAGCAAGCTTAATAGCACATTCATCCCAAAGTTTATAACCTTGCAAATGCCCCTAAGAACTAAGCTTCAGATTCAGATGGGTTGGTTTGTAATCATGGAGAAGATTAAATGCTTTCTGACATACTCTATTCTGGGACAAAAATGAGTGCAAAGGCAGTCCTTTATCCCTGAGGAACACCCAGGCAGTCTGAGGATGTCCATGTTGCTGACTTGAAAATAATAGCATTGAAAATTAATTGCTCCCTAAACAATTACAAAAACCTTCCACAGTCCACCCATTACAAACAAACACAAATCTAAAACCTAAAATAATGTAACACATGCACAAAAGGTTCTGGCGCAATTAAAAGTATCCTGCCAAAAATGAGCGAGTGAAAAAAGTGTAGTTCCTTTGACCCAAGGCAACTGCTGGCTGTGCCTTCCCCAGCGGAGTCTTTAGCAGGAATTCATCAAAGGTGATGGGGCCAGGAGAAAACAACGGTGTTGGTCCATATGATGGATGGCAGTCCCCACATACACCCATTCCTCAGATCAATCTGTGGTTAACTCAGGGTTTAAAACAACATCGCTGTGCAGAAGAAGGGAAATGGTCAATACTGCCTCTGACCCTTAACAAGCAATACACATGGCTGCAGTGTTGTGCAGCATGAGCAAGAAAGAATTTGAGAAGGGTTTGTTTCAGCCAGAGAGCTGCATAATAAACTGCACAGATATGCAATCTGGCAGGACACATGTAAAAGAAATTACTTTTTCTCTTTAAATAAACATCACTATTCTTGCTACTGCATTACTAGAGTGATTGTTTATTAGTGCAACGCATAGCTGGGGGTCTGTAAATATGTAGTTTTGGATAAAGCTATGCTGTGTTATTTAAAAAGTGCAAGTGCAGGCTTTGAAATAACTAGTAAATATAACTATTAACTATAATTACTTTTTCATGATGTGTTGAACTGTTAACAAAACTCATCATTAGCAAACAAGTCTTGTAATCATTTTGAAATTTTAAAATGAAATTGAAAGGGGATATGTTATATTTCTTGTTATTTTCCCTCATTTTTATAGTGTAATATAGATGGGAGTAGATGTGGATTGAATATTGTCAAAATTGAAAAACTTCATGCTTACAAAAATGCATTGAGTATACAAACCCATAGGTCCTAACTGCCCTGAAAGTTTTGTTTTTGATTAGTCCTTCTGAAACATGGCTGCATCAACATGTAACACATTTGAATTTACCTTTACCCGCCTTCACACCTGACCATGCCTGTTTCACAATCTGTGGGTGTTGGCAGCTCAGGCCTGATGCAACCAGCCAATCACAGCTGGCTTTTTTTTGGCAGGGGGCCTTAAAAAGACAGTATGTAACAGTATCTAAAATGATTTGTTTTCACAGTGTGCACAGCAATGCTGTAGCAAGAGAAAATAGAAGTTGATCAAAGTGTTTTTTATTTTTTTTGTTTGTTTGTTTGTTTGCACATTGGAAAAGTATTGGAGCAATTTTAAAACTGACTCCTAAATGGAAAATATAAACATGGAAATCTGTATGTGTTAATGTTAATGATTCTTCAGTCTAACGTTATGAACATAATGTACACTATATTTTTTTTCTAATTTGTAAAGCACACAAGAAGCAGCCAAAGAAAACACTTATCTTCAATTTTGCTCAGAAAAGTATAAATAAAGTTTGAATTTCACTATTTCTATTGATCACTGTGAAACACAACTGAATTAACTAGAGATGAAGAACATAAAAAGTTACAACAGCAAGTGGTAGTAAGCTTCTTCTTAATGAATGCTGTAGAGTCTTAGAAAAATATCCCAGATGTAAGAGGTTTCTGGTTTCAGAACATCTGACTTAAAATGTTGTAATTTACTTTAATTACTAATCAGCTTTTTTAGCTTTAATTATAATAGTTGTAATCTGATCATCCAAACAGTCTGCAGGAAAGAACTACAAGTTTTACAAGTGTTATTTTCATGTGCTGATAGTGGCACAAAAAAGGCTCAATCCTTCACTTCTCTGTGTGGGCACAGAAACAAACTGATAACAAACACAGCAGCAGTATGTTGTAATGTTTCATCATTTCCCCTTTATCAGCCTGTGGCCTCTCGGAAATGCATGCCGTTAAAAACAAAACTTGGCCAGAATATTCCTCTGTCTTTCTTTGCCATTTTCTCAGAGCACTACTGGGAGTTTCTGCTCTAACTGAACACATCTGCTATCCTCAGCCTTTGTTCTATGCATAAAAAATGCGATAATTATATTATGAAACTTCTGTCTAAAATTAATAGTTGAAAAAGATACCCAGTTCTGAAAGCTGTCTCTCCAAGAGTTGATACAGTGTAGACATTGTTCCTCTTTCCTATGACCCACATGGAGGATAACAACCCTGAGTTTTTAATTTTCTCTTATATCAACTCTCAGCACTCTTCAAAGTTCCAGATATCAGAGGAGAGATAAAAAGTTTGTGAGGGAGAGCAGACATGTCCACAGTCTCTGCACGTCAGACACAACACTGGTACCCTGATGTTTGACACACTCGGTTTTCTTTCATGTGGTTGCTCACCTTTCTCCTCCCCCACAAAAGACAGGACACCCCTCTCAGGACACCCCTCTCACTCCCGTTCATATTCTCTATCTGTCCCCTATAAGCTGTAGCAGATAGTTTACACATTTATTGGTGGAAATTTACATAGATAAAAAGAGTAAAGAAATCTTGGAAAAAACTAACACAAACAAAACTCAAGCAATTAAAATGAGTTAAGTGTTTGTGTTTTATTTAAGCTTTATGCTCCCAGGATAAGAAAAGATAAGACTTAATTGTCCCAGAGGGAAATTTGTCTTGGACACACAGTCTCTTGAGATTGTTCAAAGCAGTGGTCAAATACAACAGTACGTATGCAATGAAACAACTGCATTGAGGCAGGGGATTGATAAAAACATAACTCCTTTGATTTAAAATCTTTGTCCATAAAATACTTTAAAATTTCTAAATTTTATTCCAAGGAGTAGGAATTGTTTTTTTCTGCAAATGTATATTTAATATTATTGTTATACAATAATATATAATATTGTCTTTTCCCTTCCTTTCCTTCTTGGTTTTGTTACATGACCTGTAATATTATCACACATTTTAAAATATGCTGCTGTGAGTACTTTGGTGTTATTGACTGTTTGAGTTGTTGAGAATGCAATAAAAAACATAGATTACATAAAGCATTAAAAAGTCATTTGCTAAATCCTGTTGAGTGACCTCCTTCTCATCTCAGCAGGTGCCTGTGAGTCAGGATCAAGGCCGCCATTATCAGTTCTTTACAGTAAACCACAACCTCCTCCATGCTGTCACACCCTAGCAGCTGTGACCAGGGCGACAGCAGTCATTAGAAAACTTTTCACATATTTCTAGCAGTTGCTGTCTGTTGTTATACCCTTGAGCCTCATTCTTGGGATAGACAAGCAAAAGTTTACTGGATGACTGTGATGTAGCGTTGATGGGAAAGAAAATATTACCACAATCACCACAGAATGTGAATGTGATCTCTGACTGTTGACTTCATGTATCTGGGAAATGCCTCTTTACTGTAACTACCTGAAAGACAATATAGTTTAGCTTCTGTGTTGAAAAGAATTTGTTTGTTTGGTGAAATAAAGTTTTCGTACTAGAAACAGACAAAAACAAGTTGATTGTATTTCTTGATTATTTCAAAATTGTTTAATCTTCAGAATGGTTAGGAATATGTTATTCTTGAGTTGACCAGTTGTCATTGTAGATTAAAAGTAAATTACTTTTATGCTGTTTATTGTGCTTTAAATGAACCTTTTGACACAATCTTGGAAAAATTGGTCTTGTGTCTGAGGAATCAAATATATTAAGTTTTAGTTTTATTGAGTCTGTTCAGCATCTTATTCATCAGTACAGATGAAACAGTCTAAGCTGTATTTCAAAGGGTCAAATATTTTTACTTGCCACTAAAGAGTATTTCTGAGCTCTGGCATCTATAGCTTCAAGCTAGATATTGCACACTGTATCCCCAGATGAAGCAAATTTTTGATTCTTTGTTTGACTGTTCCCTTTAAACTCTCAATGCTCCTGCTGGCCTGTGAGTGTGTGTAATATAAACACACTCTGATGACAGGAGACCGGTTCATTATTCACAAAGCCCCATTCCTACTGCAATGACTCGATCTGTCCAGACAGAAATGTCAGAATTCCTGGAAGACTGTAGCTTTTTGCTGCTGCCATTAGGTTGAAACAGCGCACACATTCCACATTACGGGGATTAACGACCTCAGATAGCTCAACACCACCAATGCAAACTCCTGCTGATTGATTGCTGCAGTCTTTGGTGTGATATGAAGCTGGTCATTAAGTGATACAGAAAGATAACGGTGGTATTTCGCCTACCAAGTTTTTTCTGGCCATCTGGGAGATTTTTCTGCAGATGGTTCACACAATACAGCCGAGTAGCAACAATACAGCTGTAATTAAGTTAACAACAGGGAATTATCAGGTAATTTTACTAAGATTTGGTTGTATCAGACTGTAGTATGACTGTGCTTGATCATCTGGAGGTAGAGGAGATAACCTATCACAGTGACTGAACAGCTATGAAAGGAAACTACGGGCATTCACTACCCATCATGAGACGTGTATGTGCATACACACACTATGCTCACTATCTTGGATTTCCTAAACAAAAGGCATGATTTTTTCTTATTAAGGTTAATTATGTTTGGCTTTGTTACCATTGCCAAAGCTATGTTTTCGTCTGCATTGGTTGGTTGGTTGGCAGGCTTGCGCAAAAAAATTCAAAAGTGATTTTTACTTAACTTGGTAAAGGGGCCCAGGGAAGAAGCCATTGAATTCTGGTGCCGAGTCAAATTCATGGATGGATCCAGAAATTTTTTACATGCTTCCTTAATATTAGAGGTAGCATGTTTGTACATATTGTTAAAATTTCTTCAAAAGTATTATGTTAATCTAAATGGCAAAAATCTGGCATTTTTAATCCGATGATAGACTATCAATAGGTGATCCAAAAAAAAAAAACCCCTACAGTTTAGGACAAATAAAGAAATTAAGTCCTTTAATTCTCACAGTTGTTTTTTCTGTTCTTCTTTTCAAGGCAGCAGTAGTTAATGTTGTTGCCTCACAGTAAGAAGATTGTGAGTTTGAAGCCTCATGCTGGTCCTAGTCCTTTCTGTCCTCAGGATGAATCTCCCCACTGAAGTGGGATCAATAAAAATATCTTGTTCCATAAAAACAAGACAAATTTTAACTGCTTGTTTAGCCTTTGTGGAGGTATGCACTCTAATAATTGTTTTGTTTCTTATGTGTGTGTTTTAGAGGCTATGTGTGGTTGCAATCCTGTGATGTCTAAATGACACTTTCGCAACAAATCAAAACCCATCCGCTACATTTCCAACCCCTGGGAAGTGGTAACAACAAACATTAGCAGTTGGATCAGCATAAAAGTAATTAACAAGCTCTTCGCTCCACCTAGGGAAGTTACTCATGTGATTCATCCTGACAAGGTCACTCGCTGATAGATGAGCCTGAGCAGGGGGATTTTTCAGAGATTGTGGAGGCGGGGAGAACTGTGGGAACCAGATAATTAGTGGGTGGAAGGTAGGCAGCCATGTTGGATGATGACCATGAGACTGATTTACATGGATACTCACCACTTGGCCAGCTGACAGGGAGAAAGCAGACACCTGGGCTCAACTTTTAACACACAACCATTTATCTTTGCAGAGGCTGAGCAGGAATCTGCCAGCGGTATAGGAAGAGCCACTGCTATCATTTTTAATGAAACATACATGGACTCAATACTGACCAAATAAAGAGATTATATTCCTGTTCCTAAACAGAGATATTATACATTTCTGGATGTTCATGTAGCAGCCTTATGGTATTGTTACTAAATGCAGACATAAGCATATATACGGTACACATAAACACACAATGTATGAGCATGTGAACATAAGGTGAAAACCTATTATGTCTAAAATGTCAGTTTCAGTGGAAGAAGTGCTCAATTCCTTATACTTAATTAAAATAAAAAAATAGTAAAAGTAGCATTTCTAACAGTAAAATGTAATTAGCTATCAATAAAACATAATCAATTATCCAAAAATACTCACATTGAGGTGGAGTAGAATTTAGTTTTGCTGTTAGGTAAGAGCCTCATATCTCCACTTTTTGTGGATTTTCATGCTTTCGGAAAAAGAAAGAAAAAATAAAAATGGACTGAAATAAAGAAAGAAGGAAAGAAAGATAATCGATATTAACATTTTTTTCAATATTATCTCATGCTGAAATCTGAATCCACAAAGTAAGTAGTGACTCTACTAAATAAATGCAGTGAAACATAAGGTGTAATGTCTCTCTCTTAAGCAGAAAATTTCCCAAAATGGAAAGGCTAAGAGCGAGTACCAGTACATCTTAGTTGGTTAGTCTACTTACTTTCCACTTTCTGCCAACATTTCAGGAACTAAGGAAAACTGTTACGTAATGTTTCATCTTGTTTTGGGTTTATTCGACGTTGTTTTGAAATTATTTCATAAGACCATTATCTCACAGAGCAAAGTAAAACCATTACAAAACTAGAGATAGGAAACATTAAGTTGTGTTGCAAAGATAAGATGATGTACAGTATATCTGACAATAAGAAGTATATCTGACTATATCTGGAATGAATTCAAAATCGTAGAGGAACTACTGACTTCATGAAGCAAGTACCTTAATAGAGGCAGATTGACCAATACTTTTTCACTGAACTCTGGATACAGTAACAAGAACGCCCTGTCAGGGATCAGTGCAAGTTACAGTAAGCACGTATGATGTCTGCTGCCAGATATATACTGTACTGTATATGTATGTGTGGCTCATGAAGACTAGATTGCCAGGGCAAGAGTAGACTTAGAATGATATAAAACAGACTAAAGCCTCCACAAAGTGCAATACTTGTGCCAGGTACAGTCTCCATGGAGCTAAAAGGTTTGCTGTGGTGATACTTTTCAGGACACGCAGTCATGAATATTACATAGGCTACTAAGCATCGCAGCGCTATGTAATTTTAAAGAGCTTTTAAAATAGACAAAAAACAATGTCTTACATGCACCTGGAGCTTCAAAGCCTCTAAATCTCTTATTCTGGACTTGAAATACACCAGCCACTTGACAACAGCTGTTAATCAGATAATGAAAGCCTCAGAGTTACACAAGCACCCTTGTTTAGAAGCAGCCATAAATTCTTTGCCATGACAGCATAGGGAAGCAGGGGGAGACTGAGGGTGGGATTTGGTACCAGGCACTTGCCTCCCGAACAGAATGACGCATCGTATGAGCATAATGGTGAAATGCTCTATCAGCCATTTCCCCTCAACACACTGTTTTATTTTAAGGAATTTAGCCTGCTGAATGCAATGAAAAAGAGTTCAGTTCCCCTTTCTGCCCAGTAAAATATGACAAGCAGACTTTCAAGGAATTATGATGTCTTTCCTTCGTCTGTGAACCCTCTAAGTTATGAATATTTCTGTGACAGAGCTGGAAAAGACTCCACAATATCTTCAGCTTGGAACATTGCCTGCCCGTTTGACACCTCAGAAGCTGGTAATGTGACTACAATTTTTGAGTGAACTCTCCGCTTAACCCTCTTCACCTCACCCACCTCAATCACCTAGTGACCTATATGGTAACAACAGAATCCCATTTGGTAGAGATGCCCAATGAGCCCAACTATAGGTCAGTGGGTGTGTGGTGAAAGTGTGTTCTGTTCTGACACTAACAGTATTTCCGGGTTGGAAAGTTGCAGGCCTGACCTAGCTGCCATGGTGGTCTCACAGATGGACTGCAGCTCCATCTGATAACCCCTCCGAGAGATCAGCTTCACGTCTGTAACTCTCATCCAGGACATCCAGGGTTAATCTCCTGAAGAGCAGATAGATATCTGGATAAGAAAGAGTGAAAGGATGGGACACAGTCATGGACTCATAAAATTTAGGAGGGCAGTTTGACCCCTGAAAAAGGGGTCACACTGCTGAAGATATGCAGCACTGGCAGGGATTTTTGAAGCCATCTGGAAAAATACTCAAATTCGCTGTAAGTCATGTTTATTGGGGTGATAATGACACAGCTGACTGTATTTTAAAGTAACAGGGAGGGTTTGTGTTTGTGCTGTCGTTGTGATCTCCAATGACGCCATTTC
The DNA here is from genome assembly GCA_014773175.1 of Lucifuga dentata. Lineage (NCBI taxonomy): Eukaryota > Metazoa > Chordata > Actinopteri > Ophidiiformes > Bythitidae > Lucifuga > Lucifuga dentata. The sequence goes on from VXCM01000652.1 coordinate 211,102, forward strand.
AGGATGCTGTGGCTTTAACAACTTGACCCGGAAGAGGAAGAGTTTCACCGGTACTGTTGCCTTTTCTTTTCCGCCTGGGTCTCCGCGGTGGTGGGAGTGTGGATTTTATCATCTGGGCTCACTAAATCAGCTAAAATGAGTGTCCCGGCATTTATCGACATTACAGAAGAAGATCAGGTAATCACGTGTCTTTAAATAGCAATTTAGCTCATTTCTGCGAGTGGATAACTTGATAAATTAAGACGATCCAAGCAAAAAGTCTAGCTAATATGTTAACCAACAGCTTACAGTACATGCCGATAGCTAGCCACATGCTAATTATGTGACATGTCCAAGCATATTTATAATATCGGTATTACAGTTGAGCTGATTTGTGTGTAATAAACTGTGAATCTTAGCACTTGCTGTCAGCTCACTGAATTAGCGCCTAACGCTAATTGAGAAATGCCCTTAGGATAGCTAACTAGCATTAGCTTGCTAGCTACTTAGCCATTCACCTAAATAAGCAAAGACCCCCAAAATTAGCGAGACACTCATATCAGCCTGCTAAATAACGTTGCAATCCAGTTTTTGTTGTGTTTTTTAGAATGCTCATTAACTGAGGACTGCACATCTTCCTGATATTTAGTATGAATAGATTTCACGACAGATTTTGACATTTCATTGCAGAAAAGCTTCGTTATTCGTTATAGCTGTATTCCATTTTGATGTTCCAATTGGCCAGTATTACAATACTGACAAACCCAACTAGAATTTACCCATTATTAATGTTGTTAGATCCACTTGTGCTTTTCTCGCTATGACATGCCTAAATGTCTGCAACGAAAAAGGAAATAAAACTTATGTACAAGTTAAAACACAACACTGACAACAGTAACACAAGATGACAAATACATAGTCATTTCTGCTCGGTGGCATGTCACCATTAACAAGATTTTATTTGGTGTCAATAGGCTTCAGAGTTGAGGGCTTACATCAAGTCGAAAGGAGCTGATATCTCAGAGGAGAATTCTGAAGGTGGACTTCATGTAGATCTGGCTCAGATCATTGAGGCCTGTGATGTCTGCCTAAAAGACGATGACAAAGGTGGGTGATGGTGAAAAACATACCTGTTTCTCACTCAGCTCATTATATCAGGCAACAACAAGAAATATACCTTTGTAGTCAACACTGAAATGAGTCTTGGTACGCTGTCTCATTGCAGATGTGGAGAGTGTGATGAACAGCATTGTGTCTCTGCTGTTGATCCTGGAGACAGAAAAGCAGGAGGCTTTGATTGAGAGTCTGTGTGAGAAATTGGTGAAATTCCGTGAAGGAGAGAGACCCTTCCTCAGGATGCAGCTGTGAGTCCTATTTATTTTTCTTTCTTTAAGGCTTTAGAAACACCAAAAATTGACCCAATGAATGCAATTTGCCCATTGTTAAGATGATAGCCAGAATCTAGGTAACAACTTTAGCTAAGCTCAGCATCTAGAAAAAACCCCATTATGTACATTACATTACAGCTTACTGCAAACCACACCAAAGAGCATTCCCACTGCACTTTTTAACTTTACAGAGGAGTAGTCTATGTAATGCCATTAGCTGAAAATGATAGCTTCTTCCATGTTAAATTCCTACTTCCTCAGGGACCATTGCTGTTAGGACATTTTATGATTGGCCATGCAAAAATCTATGTTTTTTATGTGTTATGTTACAGGCTGAGTAACCTCTTCCATGGCATGGATGAGAACACTCCAGTAAGATACACAGTCTTCTGTAGTCTCATTAAGGTGGCAGCTACCTGCAATGCTATCGCCTTCATCCCCACTGACCTCGATCAGGTATATTCATTCACCTTGCTTAACTAAGCACTGACTGTAAATGCTTGTACTCATATACTGCATTGCCTAAGGCTGAAGAGACAGTAAAAAGAGAGAAAATAATACCATATTGATTCTGTGCCACTGATCAGGTACGCAAGTGGATTATTGACTGGAATCTGAACACAGAAAAGAAACACACACTCTTGAGGCTGGTGTATGAGGCACTGGTTGACTGCAAAAAAAGGTAATAGTGTACTATTGTGTGTACGCATGATGTAAAGAATATGCAGAAGTACATATAATTTCACAGCATGTTTTTTTTTTTTTTTTTTTTTGTAAATACGTACTAGAATGCCATGATTTGGCACGTGTGTTCTTTTTGTGTGTACGCATTATCTTTACCTCCTGCCCACTGACTCTGTAAAAGCGTTTTTTAAAATAAATTATTTTCACAACATACACATCAGTATATGTAATATTTCACAGTGAGACTGCAGCAAAAGTGATGGTGGAGCTGCTGGGAAGTTACACAGAAGACAATGCTTCACAAGCACGGGTTGATGCCCACAGGTAAATTTAGGGTACCTGTTTATCATTTGTCATTCAGGCTTGAGTTGTGTTGGGTTTTTTTCTCTTATACGTGCCTCTGTGGGCTTTTTCTTTAGATGTATTGTCCGTGCTCTTAAAGACCCCAACACCTTCCTGTTTGATCACCTGCTCACCCTCAAACCTGTTCGCTTCCTTGAGGGAGAACTCATCCATGATGTGAGTATTAAAAGATGTGCTCACACCCACTGATCCCCATCTAATTGTGCTGGGATGAATAAGTGCAGTATGGTAGACGTGTAAAGGATATTACTGTTAATCTGTTAATTACTACTCTTCTGCCTATCACTTAAGCAAAATTTGCTCTTTAAATGTGTTAATAAATTTGACTATGAGATGTTTTCAAGGAGTGTGTTCTTGTGGTTTTTAAGGAGTTAGAATGAGTGAATAAATTTGCACACCTAAAGTTATTAATTGTTTATTCTCATTTACACACAATATCTAGATTGGTGCTAGTGTTGCAAAGATACAGATAAAGATAAAATGTTGGATTTCAGAGCCACCTGTATGAATACAAAGATGATGTTTATTCGGCTTTATAATGGCATTTCTCTCAATTCTCACCATGTCCTTTCAGCTGTTAACCATCTTTGTGAGTGCAAAACTTGCAGCATATGTGAAGTTTTACCAGAGTAACAAAGACTTCATTGACTCCCTTGGTGAGTAAGCTTGATTTGAGGTGTCAGCTTCACAGATTCTACAGACACATACAAATATAAACACACTCTATATTTCCATCTGAACAAGGAACCAGATTACTGAGAGAAATCAGGTAAAGGTGAGAAACTGGACGGTATGTGTCCATTCAGTTCATCAGTAATCAGATTTCCCCTAAACCCCTACAAAGTTCTTGATCTACTATTGGCATATTTTAAATGCTTAAAAAATTGGCATATAATACACATGGCACATAAAATATTGGTATATTGAAAATGCTGCTGAAAGTGAATGTTATAGTGCTCCTTTAGATTTAGAGTACTTTAAGTATTCTGTTTTGTGTTTGTATAAAGGTTTATAGGAGATCTGCATAATTTTGAAACTTTTCGCACTCATAATTTATCTTATCAGCCATAATGACATTGATTTATTTTGAGGAAAGTAGTAACGTAAGAACTACATTATTATAATTTCTATGGGTACAACAAATTGCTAATGCTTTATGTGTGGCGGTGAGGGGCATTTGGGGAATAAAGGGAAATGTCCACTTGATTTACCTCTTCACCAAATCTGATTTCTAGGCTTTGGTACATACAAGGGTATATTCGACTTTAGAGTAGATGACAACATGTTATTATTTGCAGATTCTGTGTTTAAGGGTGATTTTTTTTTTTTTTTTTTTTTTTTCTCTCTGTGTAAACAAACAATGGGCTAATTCACTTGCTGTGTTGACATAGTAGAGGAATGTGTGTGTCAGCAGTGTGTTTCTGTTTCACACTGCTGAAGGCTTTGGTGTAATTAGAAGCGAGTGTAGGATGGACTCTGAAAACAGTGTGGTGTGGTGTTTGGGAAAACTCCCTGAGTCCAAAATAATCAACCGTATCTGTCGTGTATTTAATGATCCCTGCATGATGCTCTTCAGGTCTGTCTCACGAGCAAAACATGGCCAAGATGCGTTTGCTGACATTCATGGGCATGGCAGTGGAATTCAAGGAGATCTCCTTTGAGACCATGCAACAGGAACTGCAGATTGGAGCTGATGACGTCGAGGCTTTTGTCATTGATGGTACAAGCACTTCACCTTAAGTACAGTTTTGCTACAGTTGTATTTAAATGCAGTTGTGTTGCTTTAGCACAACAGTGTGCACTGAACAGGAAGTAAAGCGATGAAACAGCTTCTGTAAGCAACCTTCGTAGTTTATTTACGGCCATCTTGTACCAAACATGATTTGAAAAACACAGTGGTGAGGAGTGGACTGGAGTAAGACTACATGACATCATTTTTTTTAATGTTATTTTGTGACTACAGTTTTATTTTCTAAATACATTCTCCTTAAAACATTTTTGCCTTAGTGGCGCTTGCAGTGTTTTCTGTCTATGCTGGCACTGTCTGTTAATTTCCTTCCTTCCTGTTTTTCCTTTGTAGCTGTTCGGACCAAGATGGTGTATTGCAAAATTGATCAGACACAGAGAAAAGTTGTTGTGAGGTAAGTACTTGACAGTGTATTTTAACCAAACCTTTGTAAATGAGCACTTTACCAGGATCATCAAAAAGGTCCTCATTTAAAAGACTGTCCAGATACTGAAGAGCAATGCTCAGAGATACACAGAGAGAGAGAGAGAGAGAGAGAGCACTCAGTGCATTCTCTTGCACAAGAAGATACAAAGCACCTGCATTTAACTAGCCAGAGATAGCCAGAATAATACCATAACTGGTATTATAACAAGGCAGCCTGGTCAAGTTCAACACTGCTCAGAGCTTTCAAACACGACCTTGTTCTGTAGTGGTCTGTTGAGCAGAAAAATGTGTCACCTGTGTGGAAACTAAAAGAAGTGCTATTATTCTTGAATTCCCTATAAGGAAATATATCTTCTTTTTAATTTATACAATAATGGGTTCATTCTGCCTCCATGTGACTATGAATTGAGGTCTTGGTATGTAGAGCAACATGATATCTGTTTTATTATAGTTAGATTTACTCTATTTCATTTCCTCAAGGATGCAAAACATGACCTTGACCTGCTTGTTTTTTTGGCAGTTTAACATTCTTGACTTGTGTTTCCACTCGATCAGCCACAGCACACACCGCACCTTTGGCAAGCAGCAGTGGCAGCAGCTGCATGACAGCCTCAGCTCCTGGAAGGCAAATCTAGCAGCCGTCAAGACAAGTCTTCAGGCCCTGTCTCCTTCTTCTTAATTCCACCTTTACCCAACTCTCCAGGCGGCCTGACCTTCTATCTCTCCTGTTCTCCAAGTTCCCAGGCTGAAGTGATCACAGTTTTTATATTAATTCATTAAAGAAAAAGCGGAGATCACCTGTGATTGCTTCTTCATTTTTGGGATTTCAAAAACTTGCTATATACTGGTAATCTTTTATGAAAGTGATTTTTAACCAGGGGGCTCATCCTCTGGTGGCCTTCCACATCTGGCTTTAGTTACAGACAGAATGCAAGTACTAGATGAGCTGAGTGAGAAATAACTTGCCACAAAAGGGTCACTTGTCTGGGAACACATTAGAGGTGACAAGAGTAACATGACCTCGTGACGACCCTGCCTGCTGAGGTCAGCAGTATTACTGTAACATCAACACTTCACACTTGTGGAAAAGCTGATTCAGTGCTATTACAATTTAGAAGCTGTTCACTGGGTTGACAGTTATTTTTCAGCTGGGTTCAGTGTGACTCACTGTGTCTTTATGTGTGAAAAGTGATAAAACAGGATTCTAATTTCTACAGTATTTCGCCTTTGCCCACTGAGCTAAAGTAAATTGCCATTTCCTCAGTATAGAAATTCGTTCTTGGGCAGCAGTCCAGACATCAGGATGGGAATACTGATGATATATGGCCCAGGCATTAGGTGTAAAAGGGGTCTGTTGGAGTTCTCTCCCTCTGGGGCTGTGATGAAATCAGCACAAGCTGACGAAGTGCAGACTACTGACATTGCACTCTTTGAATCCTTACCCTTCACCCCACAGTCACTGGGGGTTTTCTATGATGACTAGAATGCCTTGACTCAACCTGTTTACTTCATCTAGTTATGATGCCACTTTTTATTCTATCTGAATAATTCCTCTGTGTTTTATCTATTGATCAATTAACTGGAAATGCACTGCTATAGCTTTGCTACTAAAATAACAGGTAAAATATGAATTCAAGGTTGTGTGATTAGTGTTTTTTTTTTTTTTTTANTTTTTTTTTTTTTTTTTAGTCGTCATCTGTTGTGTATGCAAGAATTGAGCATTTACACTGAGAAAATTGCATTGTTTTTAAATATGAAAAGACTCGGATTGCTTTACCCATATAACCAATGCGTGGGTGTTGTGATGGCACTCTTCTCACCAGACGCCTGCAGAAGCTCACGGCTCACTTCTGTCCAGTTGTCCTCCAGGAGCAGCATCTCCGGGTCTTATCTCAGGGAGTAAATCACACAACACATTCTCAGGAGCACAACCTCATCACAGCCACCCGCAAGGTGGAGCAGAGCAGATAGGAACTAATGTGACTAAGGCTTAACAAAATGCTCGCAAAGCCTTGTATGTTGGTTTCTGTCAACATATGCTGCTGTCTCAACATCCAATTGGTTTTCTGCTACTTTTCTCGGTCTTTACACTTACCCACCCTTGTCTTCTTGTCTGTAATTTGTCTTGCTATCTTAAAGTTACTGTTTTGTGGATGGTCAGTTGTGAGATGTCCCAGATGTAATTATTTTGTGCTGTGGTGAGTTTATCTGGTGCATGTGTCATAACCCCTTCTTATCAGTCAGATAGAGGTAGTTCTGCATTGTTCGGTGATGAAGCTGGGAGCTGAACTGCGTAACTGGCTTTTCTTCACAAACCTCACTGTATGAGCTGATGATGTGACTCATGACTCAAAACATGAATTCCCCAGCAATGAGAAGCACTATTAATCATTATAACTTTGATAGTTTAAAGTGTGTAAGGGGGGGGGGGNGGGGGCAATACCTGACATCACATGCTAGATAAAGACATTCTTCTGGGTAAATCTAAGACTCTGACAGTATCCAGAGACACAGCCAAGTACAGGAGAGGGGCTCATTGCCCTTCAATTAGCACCATCCAGTAGTCAGCCAGATGATATTCAAGTGCATCCTATCTATGTTTTACATAAACACTGGCCTAGAGGCCCAGAGGCTCTGAGACAGAGACTGGACAGTGTGAAACATAAACATGATTAAGCAGGATGGTCTACCAGGCAGAACAGAAAATGTTTTATTTTGTTGTATGTCTATAAAGTTGCCATAGTCACCAAATTTTGAGACAGAAAAAAAAAAAAAGCACAGGCAAGCAAGTGTATTTTATCACCGACAGCTCTGCTCTTTCACAAGTAAACTCTGGAGCATATTAAACAACATTTTCCCATACAAGGTCTGTGTCGGGAAGTGGAGTCACAAGTGCCTGAGTGTAACCTGCTACTCCAATAGATGGTTTGGTGCTTTTAAAAGAGTCCTAATGCATAGATCTCAAAAGACAGCGTTATGTTACAAGAGTGATTTATACACTCCATTAAACACGAAGAAGCACTGTGAACATGAAAATGTCTGATACTGAGTCTCAGCAGTTTGGTTGTTTCTCCTAAAATATGGCACGTGTTCCATTAAAGGGTCATTAAAGTAAGATGACCTTTTAAATACCAGTAAATCTTACCAGACAAGGTTAATGGATGAGCCTGAGGTTACAGGACAAAATATGTTTCAAATCATGATGTCAGTGTCCGACGTGGAGGAAATCTGCATTTCCTGAGTGGGGCTTAAGGCCTCTTGGGTCAATCGTAGGTGCTATTATTAGGTCTATAATATTATAGTCCCTTACAAGTGAGGTTTATTTGTATAACCCAATATCACATTCAGTGTCACAAAGGACTTTATAGGTCAACACAGCCAGGCCAAGACCAAGCTCTCTATAAGATTAGGAAAAACTAAATGAAGAGTGGCATCTTAGTGAAGAGAGAGCTTTCAGGGAGGTCAAATAAAGTGTCCACAAGTGAATACAGATTTTTAGCTGTTCCCTCTCCAAGGTCAGGAGTTTGGGGAGGGGTGAAAAGAAGGAGTGCTACAACATGTCAAACAAGGTTAGATGGTGAGTGGGGATTATTTTAAGAAGAGGTGGAAATTTAATAGTTCCCTTTTACATTATAGGAGGTTCTCTTGTTCTGGTTATTATTATTATTATTATTATTATTATTATTATTATTATTATTATAACCTTTATTTAAACAGGGAAGGCCATTGAGAGCAAGCTCTCTTTTACAAGGACGCCCTGATTACATACACATAAAACAATAAAAACACATGAAAGTTACAGTATACATCAACAGATTATAGAAAAAAAGGGACTTAACATGAGGGACCAATTCAAAGAAAACACATACATTCACACTGGTCTATGTTAGTCAGAAGGGATTTAAATTGATTAAANATTCAAAGAAAACACATACATTCACACTGGTCTATGTTAGTCAGAAGGGATTTAAATTGATTAAAAGGGATTAATTTGTCTAATTTTACAAGCTTTTACAAATTATTCCACTTCTGTGGGGCATAGTTTTTAAAAGCCATTTGTTGAAAATATTTTTAGTTTGTTAAATATCAACGGTTTAAATAAAAACAAAGCATATTTTATTTGCTTTTCAAATGGCTTAAATGTCAAATTATATTGTAATGAATAGTTAACAAATACATACCTTTGTATTTTTGTCATTTAGCTCTTTTACTGAGCAAATTCTTTATGAATACAAGTTGCAATACGCCCTCATATGTATGATATAAAAGTACTGGATAAGGAAAGAGGTGCTTTCTTCGGGTGGAGTTCATTTATGTCTGACTCACAGGATCAGATATACTGACTTGTGCGAAACACACGCACACAGACACACAGACACACAGACACACAGATATGGTTTCAGATGCCATCTAGCGTCCGTGTGCATTTCTTCAATCATCTTATCCAGGTGAAAGTGATCGATTGGTTTGGCCTGCGCAGGTAGTTTCGGAATAACTGAAGCCACATCTGTGAGCAGTAAACAAGCCTTTTTAGTCTGCTGGGATTGTTTTATCTCTTCTAGTGTCTCCTAAACTGGTGGATTACAAAATTTAGTCTACAAATAATGAACCGCGTTAAACTTTTCCAAAGGGAATTGGAGAACACAAGTGTGGTTTGTGGCGATCGTTCGAGGTAGACACACTTCCTGATTCAGCTTATCAGCGCTGAGGTTTGGACACTAGATTCACTTTGTTATAGATTCAAAGTTGCTCATCAGTGTATCCACTTTTATGACTGATAATATAGGTTTAATTTGCAGCTGGCTGGTTTTTAGAAAGTGTACAGATAGTTTGACAGCTGGCGTTGTGAGTAATACTTTTGCCCTCTGTTGCTCCACCCTCTCACAACAGGTGAACCATGACCATGTTTTTCCTTTTATTCATACTCTGTCAACTCCTGTCATGCGGAGAGCTTGCTTGTATGAGAAGGTTACTTTATAAGCATTCAGGGCCACAAGACCAAGAAGGTGAGTGGTGGTTTTATTGATGCGTTACAATTTAAGGCACCCAGATCAACCATATTAATTATCTGCTTTCATAAACTCTTAGTATTCGTAGATGAAGGAGAAGCAAATTTGTTCCTGGGTCGCCATCTGCTGTTCAACCGGTTTGACTTTGAGCTCTTTATTCCTGCAAATTTGGAAAGAGAGTGTTTTGAAGAAGTGTGCAACTATGAAGAAGCACGGGAGTTCTTTGAAAACATCCCAGCTACAGTTAAGTGATGCTGGTAATCTGGATGCTCATTGGGCTCAATGGATGAGTGTGAGAGGCCTTGGACTAAACTGATGATATTTAATTTTGCAGGATGCTTTTTGGAAGACGTACAAGGAGGGTAAGGGATTAATGTCTCACTTTTACACACAAAGTGGTTACTTATTTAATTTTTGAAGTTTTTACTGTAAGCACAGGCAGTTATGCTACATACATACGTATCTGCTACCAAAACCTGTTTCACCACTTGTTCAACTAATATTAGCATGGTAATTTTATTGTCAAGTCTAGTTGCTCGGACTTTACTGCTCTTAGGTATTTGTTTTTCCTCAATGATGACTGAATTCTGTTCTGGTTTTAAGGTTCTAAAGTGTATAAGAGAGAGAGTGAGAGAGAACCAAATTACTTCTGCTCTCAGGCCATATAATCTATATCAGATGAAAAAGCAGAACTATCCTGTGATATTCAGATGGCTATTTCTACTAAAATACAACTTGCTGCCGTTATCTAGCAAGCTCTGCAGTTATATTATGTGTGATGATGATCCACAGATAAGGACAAGCGTCCAGCACGGCTGGACGTGACATCACTTTTGGTGGGCTTGATTGCTGCAGGAGTGACTATTATTATCATTGGCCTTCTGGTGTGGTATTTTTGTCAAGGCAAATGTAAGGATGACTTCAGCCGTGCCAGGTGAGTGAGAGGATCTTTATTATTAATGGGAGCTACATTATTTTACATACTGTCAGCAAATAAGCCATCACTTTTAGCTACTTATAAGGTTAATAATAAGGACTACTGATCACTCATGATTTGTATATCGGTTTTGTTGCACCTATAAACTAAAATTTGGATTATGTCAAAGTTTGGACTTCCTCAGATACTGATTGCTGTGCCTCAGATGTTTGCAGTGTAATTTAAAATTGCTGCTCTTGTCAAATATCTACCATTACCAGGAGAGTAACTTGATGCTTTGTATTATTTACACTGTTACTTCAATATAGTCCTCAACCTTATTGTCAATCTATCACTGTAATAGGTCTGCCATGAATTCTTGTCATTCCATGAACACATTGTACCTGGGAACCTGTAGCTCCATTTTGTTGTGCAATTTGTATTGTTTATCAACAGTATTTGAATGCATCAAGCAGGTTAGTCTGTGCTGACACACGCAGAACTCAGTGCCTTGATATGTGTATGTTTACTTCTAGTTCAATCAGGGCACGTCCAAGGCGAAGTAATGCCTCTCTGATTATGCGACGACTAGAGGAGGTCTCCCTGCAGCCTGTGCTCCCACCTGCACCCCCACCCCCCATGGAGGACATAGAGTCCCCAGGGCTACCCTCCTACGAGCAGGCAATCGCAATACCTGGACAGCATGATGCCCCACCTCCTCCTTACCCTGGGTATTTATATTAACAGTTTGACTCGCAATATCCCAAGTTATTACTGACACACAATTCATAATGCTGCTATAGACAGATAATTCACACAACTCATTCTAATTAACATTTTTACTTATTTCTGTTTTCCCATCAGCTCAAGACTTGGGAGTATTCGGCGGTAGTATCTAGCTAGTATCATGTCTGCGTGTCTGTCAATCAAGCAGACAGCTTACAACTCAAATTTACACTGTTTTGCACTGCTTTTATATTAGTAATTTTATTAACCATCACAAGATGAAAAAAAATCTCTTATCCTTTCTGGTTATTGTTCTCTCAAATCTTTCAATTTTACCACTATTCCTTATTTAATGTTTTGATCTTTTGGTACATCCTTTCTTTAGCATGGGTGTATTCTTGTCTTGAACACTGTTATTGCCAAAATGCATTGTGGCTTGTCCATAACCTTCTTGTTATGTCTCTAATAACTATTTTCTGAAATATGATAACTTTTAACCAAGCTTGGTAATATACAGTGTCACCAACACTAAGTTGGATATGTTTTGTAATAGATTTTACTCATTTTGCTACTTTTTATTTAAATGAAAATGCAGAATATATAAATTATTGGGTATTAAGCAAGCTGATGAGATGCTAGTAGCCCAAAGGTGCAGTTGCTTCAAGTGTGAGACATTGCATGTATAGATGGGCTGAGACCAAATTTAGGATGGTATTTAATTACAGGGTAAGTATTAGTAGTCTTAAGAGAGAGACAGACTGCTTGTGTAGCTGTTCAGTTCCCTGTCTCTTTCAGAAGGAAAAAGAGTGACAAAACTACCTTGGCACACTGATCCAACAGCTTGCTTTGATGGGATTTATTGTATACCTCAATGTGCAAATATGTTTTATCTTTTTTTTCACAAAATATTTTGTTCAGTTCTTTTCTGCAGACTTATTGATTCATAAAGTTCTAGTGTGCCAAAAACAATGTATGTTTGAGTCATCTGGTAATATATATTTAACAAGTATGTTTGACTATTTGAAGAAGTCACCATTTTTCTTTAAACTGCTCAATTGCATTTCATTGTTATATTTAAATCTATGAAGAGGAGAATTATTTGAAAGGATTTTTACAATATTTTACATTTACTTTTAACAAAATTGTATATTGACACTGGAAAATTGTAGTGTTAATTATTGAGACGGTAGAAAATTATAGCAGTAGATGCAACGCAACAGTTTTATAAGATTCCAGCCACGACATACTTAGCAGATAACTTGCATGTCTGAAGCAAAGTAACTTGAACTTTAGCTTGAATAATTAGTACGTTTTAGACTCTGGATGCTGATGTCTGATGCAGAACATAGGTCTTACCAGAGTTAAACACAACATTGTCCATAATTTGATTTTTCTCTGTCTGATTCTCCAGTCATTGTGGACCTGTAACTTTCCATGCCAAAGTTCTTGATGACATTACGGACCAGTTTGAGTTTTTTTTTTTTTAATTTTATTTTTTTAAAGATGATCCAAAGCAGAAGTATCTGAAGTGGGCAATTTTTTTTAGCTGTTTAAATAAAATTGATATTTTAATTGTTTTGTCTTATTTTCTGTGTATGTATGTAAGTTGACGAGCTGTTGAGACTGTAGTATTATTATTATTATTATTATTATTATTATTACTTTGAATGTCAAATCAAATGTAATACCCTTGAGGGTATTTTCCAGCTATATATGATCAAAAACTGCATATTTAAATGCTCTGCGAGAAAACACTGAAACTAGCGTGGTGCATTTAATGTCATGTTTTCCACATCCCAAGTACTGAGATGGTGGATAAAATCATCAAAAAATGTCACTGGTAGACACATTGAGCCTGATATATGGGTTGTCTCAGAATTGATAGAGAATAAAGTTGCACTTGTATACACTATCTCTGTGTAGAGTATGTTCAAAAGACTGCAGACCTGTGAACTGGCTGTGGGCTGTTGTGGTTAGGACTCTGAGATTGTTGGTTTAGTTAGAGGAAAAAAGGAATCCTAAAATGAAAAAGTGTGAATTCACTTGTATGCAAAGATCAGAACTGACTGACACTAATGTAAGTGTCATTGCCCGCAAAGGTTTATTTCAACCCCTGTTTATTTCAACCCCTGGGTTGAAATAAACAGAAATGTAAGGAATAAATATTGTGCAAAAATAACCTGTTTTTACACGGTTTCTAAACCGGGTCCAGTGAAACCCAGAGGTTGTTGATGGAGTTAATTTGTATACTTAAGACTACACATTTCAAAAACTAAAACCAGTATTTTGTGAATTCAACCCCAAATTAACCTTCCAACCTCGCAGTGACTTTAGTTTTCAAACTTAGTTTTCAGCACCTACTCAACGGGGTCAGCTTCCCTGACCTTCACAGGGTCCATATGGCCATAAAAGACTTACTTTTATAACTGTTCCACTTGCTGACTACTAAACAAAAAAGATGAGTTCAATTCGCGGAGTTGTCCTCATAACAAATTTATGAACATTCTTGATATTAAAGTGGAGGTGATGAGTCACTATGTATTTCTGATGCTATATTCTGTGGTGGTGTTATATTGGATTGCAGATGTATTTCTAATATTCTGTGCCCTCATGAATGTAAACATAGATAAATAAAACCTGTCAAACGTTGGCTACTTGCAGGACTCGAAGCAGGCAGGTGGGAGGAAGAAAAACGGCCCAACTTCCAGCCAAAATGTGCGGTGCATCCTGGGAAATTAACTAACATGGGGAGGTGAAGCCATGCAACGCTGCACGGCTCTCCGCGACGGGAGGTGAACAATAATTGACGAATTCACCCTCCAAGGTAAAAGGCAGACTTTTATCCGGGATACAGCACAGTTTTGGGTGGTTTTACTGTGCCCTGCTCTGTGGTGACTGCCCCGGTAGGTCGGACTCGTACTGCTACGATGTATGGCCGCTGCTCCACGAAGCTCTGTCGGGGAAGTGAAGCTTTCACCGGATGATGGACAGGAACTACCCGAGCAGCAGCTTTGCGGACACGCTGGCTCCACCAGCACAGACCGTAGCTTCCTGGGCCTATGACCGCAGCTCAGCTAATATCAAGCCAAGGTAAAAGATGAAGGAGAGGGCGGGTCACCTTCTCAAGGAAATTTCGGTGATGGAGGGCCTAGCACGGCCGTAGGAAAAAATTGCCGAGCTCCTTGTTATTGTCAGGAACAGTGAGGGAATTGGAGGAATTTTGTGTTTTGGTCGAAGTTGTACTGGAGGATCGAACTTGTCACTGATTTCGAGCCGTTTGCTCCAGTCTTGCACCTTGCTAGTTTTTGCTAGCATACCGTCTCCTCAGCATGCTCATGGGCAGAGTTAAAAGTAACTACAGGCGGTTTATATTAGTTGGCAAGGCAAGTTAAGGCAACAAGCTATCTAAACAGTATTTCATCGATCTGTTTTCTTGACCCACAAGTGCTTACCAAAGCCAAATCCCATGTCAACAAGATACGTGGCTACTAAAGCTAGTTATTTGTTTTGAACTTAACTAATGGCACGTATTGAAGAATAGCTAACAGGCGACGTGTCGATGTGTGTGCAAGTTTTATTGTTTTCTGAAATTGTTTTAAATTGTCATTTACATGGGAATATAAGCACACAAATTTAAAGTTATCCCACGGTTGTTAGGTTCAAACGGTGACTTGTATTGTGTGCTAGTACTACACATTTTAAAAATAAAAGGGCATCACATCTTATCGAACCTTATTTAAATTTGGTCCCTTTTGTTTTGCATGTATGATATAGCAACCGCTTCAGACATTTCGGATTTTGTATCCAAACTCCATCAACGGAATAACTCTGGGTGTTGCATTTTCAGTTGTTCAGACAAAATAAGCAATTTGAAGACATTCCCTGGGAAGTGTGTCACTTTTTTGACATCTTATACATTAAATGATTAATCAATCAAAAGAATGATCAAGCTTAATCACTAATTAAAATAACCACTCCCTTACACCCCGTGATAGGAATTTGTCATCTTACGTATTTTATAGATTAAATGATTAATCAAGTTATCAAAGAAAAACATCTGACGCATCTATAGTGGAAATAATCATTTTTTGTTGCCCTCTCTACTTGTCTTTTACTTGAACTGTGGTCGATTACTTGTCATACAGATTAAGTTTTTTTTTTCCTTTTTTTTTTTTTTGGCGAACATTAACAAATAAACAGCTGATTCTTTTATCAACATTTATGTCACATCTTAATAGGTCTGACTGAGATTGTCAGGAGTGCCATTTCTGGTGTTTTCTTATGTGTGCCACAGACCAAGCAGTGTGAGCCCTTGACATTTACTGATTTAATTTAAGTAAAAAAAAACAAAAAACAGGTTGTGACACTTTTGTCACACATTGTGCAAATATAGATGCACCCATGATTAAACTCTGAATTGAAGCTGGTCAGTATTCGGCTAATTAGCTGGCAAGGTAGAGTCACATCACAAAGTGATCTTGAGCTGCAGGGTTGGACATGCACGGACTGGGTTGTCACATCATTCAGGATGTGAATTGCATTTTAACACTTTTAAAAGCACACTTAGTAGAGCTATTAGTATATTTGCTGCAAATTAAAGTGAGGCATAATGAAAGTGGAAAGTGGGTGTCACTTGGTAGACATACTCAAGGCTTCTCAGATCGAAGACCTAAAATAAGTCGGCCGTACATTAAAGGAAGTGACTTTACTGGGTTATACTTTGGTGCTTCACTGCTGTTTTTTGACATTAGCACTATGAAGTGTGTGTTTTTGTGTTCATGCAGTCCCAGTTATGGTGCAGTACAGCTTGACACAGAACTCCTCCAGCGGCAGAGCTACACTTCCACCCATCAGCTCCCCACCTACACTACATCTCATCATCCTGCTGCTGCAGGTGAGTTGTGAATGCCTTGAACATTGTTTCTGCTCTTATTCATGTTGTTGACACACAAGTTTAACTGTTGTATGAATATGATTATGCTTGCTTTTATAATGTGCACAAGTAGTTATTTACATTGTCCATTTCTGTGATCATCCTTCATTTCCTCTTTGGACTGTCAGGAGCACTTGACTCAAGCGGTAGTACTTCTGAGACCTCAATCATGAGCTTCCTGTCAGCCATGGAGTCTAGAAGCCTACAGGCTGGTCCTGTTGGTGCCTCACTGCTTCCTCCTTTCAGACCCCCATCTTGGCCTGCTGGTGAGGATGTATACATTCAATGAGTGCATACTAATTCTCTGTTTTGAGCTGTACCTAAATATTCCAAGCTTTTAACCAATCTTTTAAGCTTCTTATTTAATTCATTGAAATCAGTAAATTCATGCATGTTTCTGTAAAAACCTGCAAGACATTTTGATAAATTGTGTTAACACTGAGACATGAATACATCATAGAATTTAATGTTGTTTAGTAATGAAACTATGTTTTCTTGGTAAGACTCTGCACTGATATATCAGTTTATTAGGTACAAATAGCACAATCAACAGTGATGCACATTTGAGAACTTTTGTGACACAACAAAGAGCCACAGTCCAAAATACTGTTACAGTGCCTCACAAAACTGAGTACACTCTTGATGATTTGATAATATTTTCACAAGTTTCCCCCCTGTTACTCCTAGAAACCCAAGGAATTTTTTTTTAGAACAAGTCCCACCATCTTTATTCAGAAATGGCATACAGATATTTTTGTAAAACAAAACACAGATTTTTACATGAGGTCTTTAAATTTAATTAGCAAAAAAAAAGTGAATACATCTTTCATCATCTGTGGTTGCCAGTCAGCCTACTTTAGAGAACCAGCTGTTATGACACATTATTTGCAAATGTCAGAGTGCAGGCATTGTTAAAACACATGTTCACCTTGTATGGAAGCTTTAAAAGGCCAGAAAAATACATTCCTTTGCACAGATTATCAAAATGGCACCACATGGAAAAGAACTGTCCAAAGATCTTAAAGAAACAATTGTAGCCNACAGATTATCAAAATGGCACCACATGGAAAAGAACTGTCCAAAGATCTTAAAGAAACAATTGTAGCCCTTCACAAAGATGGGCAAGGATATAAACAGACTGGTTCTGCATTGGAAAATCAGTAGCAACACAGTTGCAAAAGTTATTCAGAGATTCAAGCACAAAGGTAGAATTCAGAACTTAAGTCGGACCAGAAGGCCAAAGAAGATGACCACCATGTAGCTCACCACGATTGCAAGCTTGCTCTTCAGGACAGATGAGCAAGTGCTGCAAGAATGCATGGTTGAAGAGGTTGCTACCACGACTGGCCTCTCTGTGATGCTCAGACTGTACGCCGTACACGTCATCAGAGCAACCTCCATGGACATCAGTCAAGACGCAAACCTTTGCTGAAGCCAGCTCACAAACAAGCCCGTTTAAAGTTCGCAAAAGAGCATGAAACCAAATCTTTCAACAATTGGCAACGGTCTTTGGTCTGATGAAATGAAAATCAATTTGTTTGGTTTAGATGGTGTGCAGTTTGTGTGGAGTTAGTCTGAATCTGATGAAGTGTACAACAAAAAGTGCATACACCCAATCATGAAGCATGGGGGTGGAAGCCTCATGGTTTGGGGTTGTATGAGCACTGCTGGTGTTGGAGAACTCACNGAAGCATGGGGGTGGAAGCCTCATGGTTTGGGGTTGTATGAGCACTGCTGGTGTTGGAGAACTCACTGTCATTGAAGGAACCATGGACTCTGCTTTGTATTGTGAGATTTTGAAAGAAAAAATTATTCCTTCCTTAAGAAAGCTGGGTTGCCAAGCCATATTCCAACAAGATAATGATCCCAAACACCGTTCAAAGATGACAACGTCCTTCCTACAAAAACAGAAGATCAAAATCATGGAATGGCCAAACGTTTCACCCGACTTGAATCCTATTGAACATCTTTGGGGTGTTCTTAAACGTTGAGGAACACAGAGTTTCCAACATCAGGAAGCTCTGAGAGGTCATCCTGGAGGAATGGAACAACATCTCAAGTGATACTTGTGCAACCCTTGTGAAGTCAATGACTCGCAGAGTAAAAGCTGTATTGAAAAACAGTGGTTGTCATTCAAAATATTGAAGTTTCCTAACGATACATGTCATGGTGTACTGACTTTTGTGGCTAGTTACATTTAAAGATCTCATCTGTGTTTTGTTTGAAAAAAAAAAAAACTTTGTATGCCATTTCTGAATAAACATGGTGGTCCTTGTTCTAAAAAAAAAAAAATCCTTGGGTTTCTTGGAGTAACTGGGAGGAAACTGTAGTGAAAATAATACCAAATCACCAAGGGTGTACTCAGTTTTGTGAGGCACTGTATTGTGCATTAGGGCTAGGCAAAATAAACAGAAGTCAAGATCATGATCATTTTATATTTTGATCTACAGTACCCAATAGAAATAATACATTTCAAGAATGGCTCAAAAAATACAAGTTTTTTTTTTTTTTTTTTTTNTTTTTTTTTTTTTTTTTTTTACTATTTTTGGGGGCTCCTTTCCAGCTCCCAAGTTATATGACAAACATTTATAGCATTTGTACTCATGTCGTAATGCAGATTTGTTTTGAGTAAAGATGAAGAACAAAGATGTAAAAAAAAAAAAAAATGATACCAGTGAAACTAAAAACAACCAAACCTGAATCAGATGATGATTCCAAAAGTCTGTATTAGTATTTTTTTTTTTTGATGGTCATCTGTTAATGATCGTCTGTTAATGTGTATGTATTTAGTTTTTTATGCTAAATTTTACTCTCATTAAAGCCCTTTTCATTGCTTTCCCTGTCCTCATGCTGTCTTAACTCTTTACAACCCAGGTACCAACTCCTCTACCACAGAGCTGTATTTGACTGGAGCTCTGCCTTCTACTGCCACTTTCCCATCTCCTGCTGCTTTGTCATCCTATCAGCATACTGGTGCCTTCCCTTCCAGGAGTTATGCTACCAACCCTTCCCTGACCCTCCAGGACCCTGCCTTCAGCACTTCTGCCAATGGCCTGTTCTCTCACCACGACCCCCTTCTCCATCTCAAATCAAGCCAGACTGTGCTTCCCTCTGCCTTGACTTTCAATCATCTCTCTGCCCCTGCTTTGGGCTCTCCTCTTCCTGTCCAATCCTCCACTTACCGCTCTGCTCAGGAGTCAGCCCCCCACCTTCTACAACCTCAATTCAGTCTCCTACCTTCTCCCCATGGTGCCCCACAAACATATGGGGCCCCAGTTTTCTCAGGCACCATTGAGAGAGCACTTCAGCGAGAATGTAGTGTGATCAAACACCACCAGAGGCCTTCTAGCAGCAACACGGTGTCAGAGCAACTGACCAGTTCACAGCACTCATTACAGGGGTACTTTGGCTCTAGCAGTGAAGCAGATGTGTCCTACCAGCAGGACCCATCTCGACAGACCCCCGTGTCCTGCAGCCCCTCAACAGGAGCGGATACCTCTCAAGGGGTTAATAGCACCCCACAGCCTAAAACAGACCCTGTAAGTCAAGCTTATTCATCCACTTCTGTTACTAAGGCTAAAGACAGCTCTTCCAAATTAGCATCACACTCCTCTGGGGCTGGAGAGAGTCATAACCCCTCTCAGAACCTGACAAGAGGGTCTCCTGAGCATTATTCCTCCCCAGGACAAAAGCAGAACTCTGTGATTACTAATCAGTCTGTCCTCCTACCCAGCCTGATGTCCAGCACTCTGTCCCAAACATACATCACCTCCAGCACCCAGTCACAGCCCTCCCACTCCACCTCAGACAAAATGTCCTCCCTTTACAAGGGTCTGCCTTCCCTCTCAAGTCAGTCTGAAAATGTGGCATCAGTTAGTCAGGCTCTTGTTTACCCCTCCAGTCCTGGGCTCAGTCAAGAGCAGGAGGCCCAGTTTGGAGCCCAGCTCCAGAGCTTGTGTCAAGGGAATCTCTCTGAGAGTTACCCCACACCTCATTCTCAGGGTGCCCCTAATGTGACTTACCAGTCTCAGTCACAGGGGCAAACTTCAGTGACTCAGTCACAGAGCTATGTTACAGGACAATCCCTTAATTCCTCTTACCCACCCACATGTGGACAGAGTCTGCCCATATCAAACCCTATGCAGGCCTATGCTCTGATGCAGGCCTCAGTGGAAGGTAAAACACACAACACTCTGTCCCAGCAGCACACACAGTCCCAGAAATACATCTTGTCATCACCATTGCCCAGCTACTCTTCAACAGCTCAAGCCTTACAAAATAATGTCAGATCCTCAGTACAGGACATAAAGCCAAGCTATGGCAAACAGAAACTTGAAGAGCTTCCCATCCAGGACCTAGAGGCTTTGCAACAGTCATCTATGGAGGTTCCTGCTGCCAATGACAGTATGGTGGCTCACAATAATGTTGTTTATGTTGTTTCAAAAATGGATGACCGCCAGAAAACACAGAGTGTTATCCGGAGCAATTCGCGTTCTGATGACCAGCTCATAGGACTAGGTCATCCAAACGCGGCCCAGATAAAGGATGAAAGGATGAGTTCACTTAGCCAACAACACATTCAGCTCAGCATTGCCAACGATCAGGAAACCAACAGCATGAAAACTACTAACTCCAGTATTGTGTCATTACATGTACCTCTGAGCTCAGAGCAGCTCAAGCAGCATTCTCTCCTACTAAAGCCTTCTGAGTCACATCAACAAAACCACCAGAACCACATTCAGGTCCAGAACCAGTCCCCAGCAGCCCACACCCAGTTTATCACTATCCCCAGCACTCAGGTACTGATTGAGCACAACCAGATGATTCTACTCCAGCAGCCCTCAGCCCCTCATGGTCAAAACCCTTCAAAGGTGTTATCACTGCAAGGTATCCAACCAGCCCATGGTTTAGGCTCTGTTCATGTCCAGTACCTTCAGATGGATCGAGAGCTGCTCGGTCCCAGTGTCAGTGAAAGTCAGAGTCAGCAGGGCACAGAAGTGTCGGAACGGAGCTCAGGATGCTCCGACTCATCTAAGCACCTGTTGCCCTCAAAAGACCACTACTGCCAGCCAGCAAATCAGCAGCTAAGTGATGCCAAGAACCACTTTGCTCTCAACTCCATTTGCTTTTCTGATTCTATGCTACTTGCAGATGAAAGAAATATTTTGTCAAACGTCGATGACATCCTGGCTGCCACAGTGGCTGCTTGTGGTGTCACACCACACGACTTTATCAAAGCCACGTCCTCTGCCGAGGCTGAAATGGCAAGCCCAGTGGAATCAAAGAGTCACTTTCAAACTGTGGACATTACACATGTGTCTCCTAGTTTCTCTACAGCACAGCCGCCAATCATCACCAACACTAACTCCCATACCATGACTATGACGCTAAACGGAGCTCAGATGGCTGCAGACTGTCAGTCGGGTCATCAAAGCAATAGCTCTGAACTTGACACAAATGGAGATGGAGGGAGTTCTGAGAATGATTATCACTTAGCTGGGCAGGTGTATGAGGCCTCAGTTCTTCAAAACACAATAAAAGAAAGTACAAATTGTATTAAAACAGAGGATGGCCTCGCAGAATGCTCAGGCTCTGAGGACTTTACAAAAAAGAAGGCTCGTTCTAAATCCTTAACCAAGTCCGTTGGTCCTGACGAGGACGGTGGACAGACAAAGGCAAAGCGCAGTGGGCAGGCCAAGCGGCAGAACTCTCGGGGTAGCGACATCTCCTCCCCTTCTGCCTCAAACAGTGTGTATGATGGTTGTCCTCAGCAGGAGAGAATTCGGCAGAAGATTCGTGAAGTGGAAGAAAAACAGCCGGAGATCAAAACTGGCTTCATTGGTTCTTTCCTAGACTTCCTCAAATCGGGACCTAAACAGCAGTACTCTCCAAGTCCAGCACGAACTGTTAGTCGCCCCCGAAAGCCCTGCAGCTCATCCAAACCATCACTTTGTACAATGCCTACTTTGCACCCCAAGCTGCCATCTCTGACAGGACCTTTGATTCCCCAAGAGGGCCACGGAGGGAGCTCCCAGCAAAAACGGTTGGAAGAAGATCTGCAAAAGAACTTAGAGACGCTCCCATCATTCAGCTCGGATGAGGAGGAGAATACTGGAAAGAACCAGGCCCTGAGGAACAGCATCAGCTCGGCCCTTTCTTCATTGGATGAGTCTTCAGATCGAAAACCTATGACAGGTAATAACATCCTGCATAAACACAGCCTTGTGGAGAGATCCAATACTTTCCTTATCAATCGGCCTATCAATTCTATTTTCATTCATTGTTTTATTAAAGCTAAAAAAAATAATGATCCATCTTTTTGTGGATGACAGATTACATCAAAATTGTGGTTGATCAGTTTCCATTGTTGGGCTAATTGATTTGCCGTGTGATTGTTTTAACACTTAATTGTTACACTGAATCAGTTTTATTCCGAAGGGTCTTGATCTGTAACATGACGCTAATGTACAGCTACAGAGACTGTAATGTAAGGTGTAGACAGCATAGAAGTTGTGTTTTCTGAATTTTTTTTTTTTTTTTTTTTTTTTGTGGGAAAATTGAGCATTCCCTTTTGGTCGGACATTCCGTACAGCACATCAGTATTCAGTATAATCAGGTATGTAATCAATGTAAAGTAATGAGGGGGATTGCGTCCTTGCGAGACCTGTGTGATGTGTTGTACCTCGTTTCCCTCCCTCAGGGAATATTGGTTATATGCATAACCTCCAGTTATCCAGCTAAAGAAAAAAAAATAAAGGCGAAAAACCCCAACATTTGTTTATTAAGCTAATTGTGGATGTTCTGACTAAAATGTTTACCATATCCATTTAAATATAACTAAAACTCTTTATCATCTTTCCCAATGTAGCTACTGACAGTAATGCGAAGTATTCTCTTTGTTCTGTTTGTATGTTATATACTTGAAAGATCAACGATGTTATGGTACGTGTTGCTCATTTTGAAAAAAATTCAGTTAGACCTCTATGAACTTTTATCTTCATTGAATTCCTTGTCTGAAATGCCTTGATTTATTATCTTAAGTAAATGAGCTCTTTCTGAAAAAACATTCACGGTCAGTTTTACAACCCTCCTCCAGAAAACACAGTCCCGACTTCTGTGATGAAGCCAGTCCAAACTCCCAGCATGCCATACGCTGCCCCAGAGCCCTGCATGAAGCAGGTAGCCGCTCCTACGCAGACAGCAAATACCACGGCAGGAGGAACTGCATTTCCAGCCCAAGGGGGATCAAAAGCGACTCCACCAGGGCAGCTGGCTGTGCAGTTGCGCAGTGTGGCCATCGAAGGTCTGACTGATGAAGAGCTGTCAGACAGCGGAGGCGAGGGAATGTACAGAGAGAGAGACGAGTTTGTCGTCAGGAATGAGGATATCGAGAACTTGAAGGTACAACCAGAAGAAAAATGTGGAAAGAAACGAAAGATAAATGCTTGTAACCTCTCAGTGATTTTTCTTGTTATTCAGCAGAGGTTGTCATCAATAACTCCTGCTCTCCTCTACCCTGATAGTCAGATTTTGTATGCACTCATTGGCAGCCATTCATTGTTGACTTGAGTCTTTTTCTCCACTATGTCATGCATCCAGGTGACGATGAGAACAGGGACCGAGCCTCCTGCCATCTGGAAAGTCCAGAAGGCTTTGTTGCAGAAGTTTGTGCCTGAGTTGAGAGATGGGAAGAGAGTCTTCTCAGCCACTAACAGTGTAAGAAAAATGACACTCTCCTCTGTATGTGAATGCATGGCTGTAAATTTGAAGAGAATAGTGATATTTTGATCATTCAAGTGGTTTCCGTGTTTTGTGCGTGTGTGTAGTATCTTGGATACTTTGGTGATGCTAAGACCATGTACCAAAGGGTGTATGTGAAGTTCCTGGACACAGTTAACAAGAGGGAATATGTACGAGTTTGCAGTCGGAAGCCGCGCTGCAAACCTATGAATTCTTTAAGGTAAGCTAAGAGTACTGACTAATAGATGATGATGATGATGATGGTGAGTTATTCTTTCAAACATTTCACTGGTGTCATTTTATTTTGCTTTATGATTCAGGAGCTCTCAGGTTAAAACATTGTTGGGCTTGACAGCCACGCCTTCCTCAGTCGCCCAGAGCCAAAAGCCTCGACCCAAACAACTCAAACCCAGAGCAGAGCCCCCGCCGAAAAAGAGGAGGAAGTNCAAAAGCCTCGACCCAAACAACTCAAACCCAGAGCAGAGCCCCCGCCGAAAAAGAGGAGGAAGTGGAAAGAGTTTTCGCCTACAGCCTCAGGCTCCTCTGCAGAGGAAGGTGATGAAGATGATGGTGAAGAAGCCTTTTAATCTTTCTCATTGTATCTGGGGTTGTTGTATATTTTCTACACGATTATAGTTGAAATCTCTAAACAGATCCCCCCCCCCTTTGCTTTCATACACATTCTTAGATTTAAACCCTCCAGTACCGTTTGCCTCACGGTTCCTGAACACTCGAACTATGAAAGAAACATTCAAGAGCTTTGTGGAACTCCTTGTCAGCGTTGCCTTAGATGAAGATGTACTGACGGCACTTGAGAGGGCGAACGGTGAGTGAATTGTATTTCCAGACATTTATGTCTTGTTCTCGGCCAGAGTGGCTTTATGTTGGGCCAAAATCTAATTAAAGAATGTACAGAAACATGTCATGCGGTTGGCTCCACCTACAGCTGACTGAACACGTTGCATTTCAGACGAGTTGCTGCTTCCACATATGAAAAGGGTGGATGGAATGATTACTGACAACAGGAAACGCCTGCTTCCTAAATTACACATGGGGCAGCTCCTAAAGGTTGGTATGTCTTTGAAACTATACATTAACATGACTTAATATTGGTGCTTTGAGAGATGAGAGAAATATCTCCCGAAGCATTGACAGGGCAGGTAAGAGGGACGGAGACGGGGAAGGGAGAGCCCAAAACATCCTCAGCCAAAACAGCTGCATTAAGGTCAGCCAAATGACTCAAATGTGTTGGCAAGCATGTGATCCAGAGAGTCAAGAAAATAAAATGTCTCACTCTGCATTTTCTTTACTGTTGGGGACATTTAAAGTATTTATTACAAAAAACAAAACAAAACATTGTAACAGAACAGAACGCACTTCAAGCTCCGTGCTAAAGATTATGTTGCCCACTCAAACTTTCCACCTGTGATCAGAGTGGGAGCTGGACCTTAGCCATGCTTTACAGCATGGGTTGTGATTATAGTTCACAGTACAGCCTGGTTATCAAAGCCGCATGGAAATGCACCATAAGTTCTTTAACTTCTCGTCCTTCAGACGGCTCTAGACAGCTTCCCAGAGATCTCGGTGGTGACTGAGCTGAAGAAGGATGGAGAAACGCCCGCCTTCAAGGTGCGTCTCAGTGGGAAAGCTTACAACAAGAAGACCATGAAGTCCTACAAGATGCCTAACAAAGTGCCACAGGTGAGACACAATAATGTTTTAGTAAAATTCACTTTGGGACAAAACATCACATACATGCTGCCTTTCTTCTGAAATAGCTTCAATTTCACATATCACTGAAATAATTCTTGCAGTTTAGCATAATTAATAAAACATTCTGTTAATTCTGCATTTCAGAGAATTGCACAGTAGAAGTGGTTACAATTGTCCAGCAGAGGGTGCTGTGTAGCTATTCTGCATCATGCCTGTATGCTGTGTGTGCTTAGGGCGCTGTTCACATTATTGCAATACTGTCCAAAAGACAAAGGAATCTGTCAAAGTATTTAATGACTTCAGTGCTTTTTCTCTTTCTAGGAGTACACAGTGGACCAGCAGAAAACCCAGTGGTTCTCTCTCTACCACTCACTTCAGCATTACAAGTACCACACATACCTCATGTGTAAGGATGAGGTGAGTCATTAATACACACACACACACTTGTTGTAGGTTCATAGCAGACTCTATACTCTGCATACATATCTCCAATCTAGCCCATGTTAACTTTAGTGTTTTGCAAGTTTGTGCTTTTTGTCGACAGATGCTCATTATTCTGGTGAAAGTCTGCTGTTTGATAATATTCGTGTTTGTGGTTTTGCCCTTCAGATAGCATCTCTGCGGGTGCAGGCAGGCGAGCTGAGGCAGGAGGAGACTGTACAGAAGTGTCTGCAGAATGGAGCTTGGGTAGAGGGGCTCTTTGACCGCTTTGGGGAGCTAATCAATCAAGTGCAGCAGGTCTGCCGGTAACTAAGCCTTGATGAGCTTGTTTTTTTAAAAAAAAGACTTAAAACAAGCCTGAGACTTACAAACAACAGGATGCCTCCACAGAACAGCAGCAAGGAAGAAGTGAGTGACATTCTGCTTCAAGCCACGAGAGATTTGGATCGGGGATCTGTGAACTGACTGCCTGAGAGACTTTGAGGACTTTGTGGTCTAACAGTGGCAGTAGGTAACTTTGGGAAAGCAGGAAAGCTTTCCCAACCTGCATGTCACTAAAAAGCAGTAACTTGATCAACAGAGGGTAAGGACGGCTTTTGATCTCCATACAGTGCTTCTAGAGTTTGTAGGTTTTTGTAGTTAAAAACCCACTTGTGATGGGCCTTTCCATAGATTTCTGTTGTTTTTTTCTAACATATTTTTTTTTAGGTAAATGACAGATCATAAGCAGAGCATGCACTAGATAGAGCAGTCAGCATAGGAATAGAGGACAGCAAATCAAGACGCAGAATGCTAATTGCCTACAGATAAAGCCTTTATCAGTCATTTGGTTTGTAGACTGAAATACACAGAACCCAATTTATTGTTTAAGAAAAGATCTATATATATTATATATAATCATAGATATATACTGTATGTAAAACATCCATTTTGTAATGGAGCACCAACTTATATATATAATGTACATTTTGTATAAAAGAAGGGGGGAGGTGGGAGCTACCACAATTCTTTCAAGGAGGAATTTGATAACTATATATCTATATTACAGTTTAACTTTTTTGCTTAAAAAAAAAGCCCTTACAATGTGTTTTCTGGAGTCAGTGCGGTCCCAGTACTGTTTTGTATGAATCATATATTATTACCTTGAATTATCTGAGGGTAAAGAGAAATAAAGGATTTCTGTCTTTATACTCCTTTACAGACATAGCCCACATTTTGTCACAAATAGTTCTATATTTTTCACAGAAGTAAATATTGTTCATTACATTTTCTAAGACTTTTTCATTGTTCTTAACGGTTTTCCTAAATGGACTCTTTTTAAGTCAGTTACCAGTTTTATGCGATATCTAAAATAATCAAGATCTTTAAAGATGCCATTTGTAAGTTGTAAATAAAGTGCCGCATATATTGCATATTTGTTTTGTTTTCTATATCAGTGGTATTAACATCATGCAAATTATATTGGGCTTATGTGTGACATACTAGATTTTGAAAATGTCATAATCACATAAAATGTTTGTAGGATTTTTCAGGTAATCTCATGAAAAAAATGAGAGCTACTGCACCTGATTATAGTAATACCAGCATGAATTTTGTGTGGGCAGTGGGATGAAGGTCAGTTTAAGGAGATGAAGAACCAGGAAGGAAATAAAGTAGATTTTATTTTAAGGGTCTATCATGGAAACAACCTGACGAAAATGCCAAATAACACCTCCTAAATACTAAACAGTGAGTTTTGGCAACACCAAATCAGCATTACAGTCATTTAATTATAGATGTGCTAATTGTCTTAATAATATATAACTACAGCAAAATGGGATGAGCTACAAACAATACTTTTTCAAGAGAAATCGTGTTAAACTTCACCTGTTTGTGCGAGCATGCAGTTAATATTGGCTTCTAGCCTCACGTGGGAGGAAGTAGCAAAGCAGGAAACTCAGGGTGATGCTTGCCCACCATGCTCTCATAACCGAACTATTCACTCTGAATGGTTGCTGACTTTGTGTCATCTGAAAGAGTCTTGGGCCTGTTGAATAAAATATGATTGTGCAGCCTGGCAACCACAAAGCAGAATTACTGGCAACCCCAAAAGACAAAAGCATCTCTGTGCTGCAGAGATGGTTGTGTGAGGAAAGCCACTGTCCTCTGTCCTTTGGAGTTGGAGAGGAACGGGGGTGAAGGACAGCCAGTCAGGCAAGCGTTTGGGATTCCAGTAGGGGCAGGCACTGAACGTCTGCTCTGCAAATGAGAAGTGTATGAATTCTAATGTATTGCATTGTTCCATATGTGGGAGAGGACTCTTGAGGCAGAATGTGAGAGGGACACACTAACTGTGAATTGGAAAAGATTACAAAACACAGATAGCCTGTAGGCAGCCATTTGTTTTGGAAATGCCCTCTGGTAAAACCTTAGATGCTGTGTAAGACACCATACACACAGCTTGCACACCAGTTGTGCACTGCCCCACACATACATTTTCATCAACTGATCTGAACCAACAACTCCACAGTTAGATGAATGATTCCTATTGTGTCTGCACCTTGCAAGTTGTCTGAAAACACTTCCTGGATTGATGGATTTTCATCCATGTTACACTGAGAATACCTGAGCAGGAACTTGTTAGGTTTGTTTTAATTAGAATGCCGTCACCTCAAGATTCCTTATGGTATTTGTCATTATCATGCCTTTAAATAAAACATTGACTAACATTGCATGACCGATAAGTATGAAGGTGAGGGTAAGGGAAATATTCAAGGGTTTTCCAGCACAGGAAAAGAAAAAAGAGTAAATATTGCTTTGACCTTGTCGACTAGGACATCTGATTGTATGAACTAGTGTTTCCTCTCTCTCATTCTTGTGCTTTCTTCTATGGGTGGTAAAATACCAGCACGTATAACTGCAGTACGTTGACTTTAAGAGCTGTAAAACCAGTTTTCCCTCATGCAAAAGGCTTGTTGTGTTGTGTAACTGAAGACAGAGTTACCTTTCATTTTACCTGGGGATTTTCTTTCTTTTGTTATATTTGGACATGATGGCTATGTAACTATTAAATACATAATCTACAGCAACAGAAGAAGGTGAGTTTATATACCTCATCACATAAAGTTACAAGTATTTTACTTTGCTATTCAATATGAAGGGATTTTTAGATGAGCAGTAAGTACATAAAGATAGTAAATTGATGTAATGTCTATATTTGGTTCATTCTTAATATAAAGAAATTTTTGCCTGGGAAATAACAGCAAAATATTTTTTTTTTCTTGAGCTGGATTTTACACCACAATGACAATGTCTGCACAATTAAGACTTTGGACTGTAATCTAAGTGTGTTATTAATGGAAATAACCCAAGAAGCTTTTCATTTTCTAAAATTTTATAGACCTGATTAACATTTATTTGTTGGTATTGGTTGAATTTCATCTGAGCATTCTGATTATTTTGTAGTAAACCAGGCAAAGTGTGTTGGTCAACAACACACTTAAGCTCTTTTTTTTCAGCACTGTTCTGCTAAGAATTTTCATAGTTACAAACCTGCATGTTCATTTGGGGTCTTTCTTGCCTTGAGGCAGCTCCACACGTTTGAGAGAGAAAAACTGTTAATGTTGCTGCTATGGGGTTTAAACTCCTAACCTCAGAACTTCATTTCTCTCACCAAATGCTTTGCAAAAAAAAAAAAAAAAAAAAGAAAAAGAAAAAAGTATCTGACAGATGTAAGACCTATTGCTGGCCAACAGACCCTCTGTGTCCCCACTTCTCACTTCAAGTGCAATCAAAGAGCATTTTTATGCATAAAAGAGGTGAAGAGGATGGTGATCAAACCGGTTTAGTCGTGTTTTTCATGCTGTTGTGCACCATCGTTTTGTCCCACACAAATAATGGCTTTCAGTCTTCCTTCCAGCGAGTGACTGACATTGTAAAGCATTTTGCCTCACGTGTGCAGAGTGTCAGATTACTGCTTTCCATTGTCAGATTACACCTCAGGAAAGATGGCACTCTGCTGGAACCTCAGTTCATGAAATGTATCCCTGGTGGTGTTTATTAGTCTAGGTCATAAATGTTTGTTTATAGTCATTAACAGTCATAGTACATTTTAGCATCTCTTTGCCTATATGATGATTCCAGACAGGTTAAACTTTTTTTTTTTTTTTTTTTNTTTTTTTTTTTTTTTTTTTTAAGAAATTTCAATTGACACCTGAAGCACCTGTGATCGCTGTTTCTTAAAAACTGTGACACCACTGATGTATTGTTGTTAACGACACAACCTGTTTTTTCCAAAGCATCCCCATTCTCTGTTTTGTTTTTATTCTTTATAAGCTCTTCTCTTCTCTTCTCTTCTCTTCTCTTCTGGAATATAAAGTACATTAGGGTATCCAGATCTGGCTCAGANCTCTTCTCTTCTCTTCTCTTCTCTTCTGGAATATAAAGTACATTAGGGTATCCAGATCTGGCTCAGATGGTGGTTCTGGTTGAATAGGTGTTAATCAGATTTACTATCAGTGTGTGTTTTAAGGGAGTGGCTTGCTGAGTGAAAGGTTGTATGAAAGCTTCCTGAATTACTTACATTTGTTTTGACATGGCAATCTTTTACTGAGTTAGTAAAATCAGTACCATTGTTGTGGGAAATCAAGGTATTTGAGTAACAATATCGTAGCATTTATGCACTTGACTTTGGCTACTCAGCGTTGCAATAATGATTAATCCGCACATGTTAAAATAAATAATAAACCGAACCTTTTGGAGATAGGACAGGATTTGGAGACATTCAAGACCTTTTTTTTTTTTTTTNCTTTTTTTTTTTTTTTGCATTCATTATACGTATGAAACTTGGGCTCAGGCAGACGTGTTAAAAGCTTGAATGAGAGCAAACAGAAAGCTTGATTATCACCTTAATAAGCAGGCAGGACTCTGATTGGGACATGAATAATGGATGGAATGGGAGTGGGTGGTTTCGGGGAGGACTGTGCTTCAGTTACTTGCGTCAGGATGTGAAGTGAAGACGAAAGATAAAGTCTGTCTGAGTATGGTTTATCCGCTGTCTGCACAGATACTGAAAGTTTAATGCACCGATTACCAGGTAATAACACTAATACTTTCATTTCTATTTAATAAGAGAGACTGATAAGGATTTCTGTTACAATAATTTAGAATTTCTGAAAAAAAAACCCCTCTTAGTTCTCTAACCTGCTGTAGAGACATTTTAAGAAATTATATTTCTTAAAATATAATAATTTCTAATTTATTGCTGGGCTTGAAATGTAAGTTTAATTATTTAACGTTCCACTCTACAATCAAGACAGTATAGTCCTATAATACTGGAAATTTAGATGCAGTAGGACAGCAGTATATCTAAAAGTAGCCGATTAATCAAATGTTGGCCACTGAAAATATAATGCTGTACATTTGTCATTTCTAAGATATTTAGAATTTCACGATCTGGCACAACTTTACCTGGTAAGGTGCGTGGAGGAGCGAAGCAATCCTTGTTTCAATAGAGTTATTCTTAAAGCGACAAGTGTTGCTAAAGTCTTTTTCCCCGAAGATCTGTTCTCTGAGATATTGACATATTTTGTGCACATTGGTACAAATTGTATTGTGAAAGCGCATTAGAAGTTAATTTTTAAGTGTCATTTCTGCTTTATGCATAGTCAGCAGCCCAGCAAGTTGGAACACAGGTGTGTGTGCGTGCGTGTGCATGTGCATGCGTGTGAAATCACGCAGGACATAGAGTTGCAAATTCAAACGCACCAATAGTCCGCCGTGATTCGGCATTTTTCTGCGTACTGAGACTTGATCGATGCATTTAGTCTCACCATGTTGGAGGATCTGCAGGCGGACGGTAATGACGCGTTATAACGTGTTATAACATTGATCCTACCTGTACTTGTGCTGAAGTCATTAGCTCTGTCTGTTTTGATCAGAGGGACCACACTGTGGTGAAGCTGGAGTTTAGAGTTGTGTGTTATACTAATCAGCCCCATGTGCTGTCAGCTTTGGTCCCTCTGCGATTATTTACCCTCGCTGGTGTGTGTAAACACACCCGCACTGTTGCCCTGGACTAAAACAGCCAGTCACCTCCTGGATTCTCCCAGTCTATGTGGGTTAAGTCACATGTAATGAGAACAGCGTCTGCTATGCAAACTAACCTGAACTCTAATCTCAGTCCGTTAAGCAAGAAGAGGTAACGATTATTTTGAGGAATTCCTGACCTGCGCCCTCTGTAATCAGTTTTATTATTATTGATCAGATCCAGATAGTATTTGTCCTGGGGGAGATTATCATAATATTCCCATACTGATCCTGCATAAACTTGTGTGTTAGTAGTAATCTAATGTGACACTATCTACCTAATACATGTGTGAAAATTAACTAGGTATATATTTCCAAGTACTATGCTTACAATTTTGAGTTTGAGTATTCCAGTTTTGCTGATACATTTTGCTGCATTTAACTGATGGCCATACAATTGTGTTAATAGTTACTTCACAGATTAAAATGTTTAAATCCATATAGTTTCTGGGGACTGTCCAGTTTTTATTTTTATTTTTATTATTTCATCCTAATTTTTTTCTTAATTTTATTGCAACACCTCAAAACTTTGAGATAGTATGAATATTTTCTGTACTGTTTGGTGAAAACCCTTGTATCTCCATTTTTGGGTATAATGGAATATTTTAAATCCTGCTAATGTTGGTTTATTCATATGTATTACAGGCCTTCTGCTTGAAATAGAGCATGTTTCCATTGTGGTATTACTACTTTTTATTTAGTAGTTCTTTAGGCAATAATGGAAGAAATACTAAACTACTGACATTTATTTTAAGGTTTACTCAATCAGTCAAGCATTGAACAGCAATTAAACAGTCACTTTATTTCAATCATGTTGCATCATCAGCCTGTTATTTGCATAATTGCTATGTTATAGGCCTCTGTACAGTTGAAAGGTTTTCTGGTACTTTGAGGAACTGCTTCAGCCCATTTGCCATTGGTTATTCTTCCCTGATATTCAAATCCATGTTTTGGGACAGTTTATTCTGCCAGAGAGAAATACACAGCTTAACAATGATGGATCTCATTCAGTAGATCAACAAGATATTGGTCCACTGCTATCAATGAGCTGTTGTATTCCTGAATGAGTGGGTGAACATCTGCTTACTGCTGTGCTTTTCCCATGCGCCTTTGTGTTAAAGTTTTACAGATGGGTTGGTAATAGTATTTGTCATGATGTGTTATAATAACACAGAGCTCAGCAGCTGCTGTCGGGTCCTGATTTATGGCCTCGGTCCTAAGCGAGACTCTCAGATCCTCCCCTTAACATGACACTAACATTTGCTCAGCAGACCTTTTGTGAGATGAAAAGCCCCAAAACACATTAACATCTCACTAAGGCTCTGGCCTCTCCCTTCCTCCTTTGGTTTTGGTTTGTGGTGGATGGCAAGAGGTGTTGCAGCACAGAAATTCAGTCATTGACCCATCAAACCCAGAAGGCAGATGAGATGTGTTATTAAGAAAGAGCATTGTGGGTAGCTGAATGTGTGAACGATGACATCAACATGTGTACTGTGATACTGTATGCTGTCATGAATCTTTTGCATTGATATGTCGGCTTGTATCTGCACGTGTGAGCAGCTGAGCAGGCAATCCAGTTGAAAGCACAATAGAAATATATTAGGTTACCTCTTGAAATAGCAGGTTCACAGCGTGACCACTGTGCCTCAGCTTCCCTGTTCATGTTTGTCACTGCATGCAGCAAGAACATTTCTATTTCAGTCAGAAAGATTAACCACCAAAGTTAATACTCTTTCCTTCTGTTTTGTTTGAGTTTTAGCTGTTATCTGTCTGGTGAAGTGAAAGCCTTTGAAATGCTCATAAACAAACATGCTTCAGAAGAGGGGTTTATTTGGATTATTGCTGCCATGATATGCATTTATGATGGGCCCTGTGTTATTATGCCCACAGAATTTACAAGTTGAACTCTGATAATGTTACATTGCACAGAAGAAATGGAATGTCGTGTGTTTTTTAAGGACAGCAGAATTGCTTGCAGTTTTCTGAATGTGTTTAGACCATATCAAACAAAGACAAATGTGGTTCATGTGAATCGTGAAAATGTTTAATCCAGAATTTGAAGGATTCTGATTCCCGGTACATATAAATTAATCCAATCTCTTCCCGCATTTTTGGCTAGTTCAAGAGTTCATCACCTCTATCTCTGCACTCACTCTGATCAATCTAATTTTCTTTTCCCACCCTCCCCTCTTTTTGTCCAATAATCCTCTGAATCCTCTGGTCTCCTCCTTCATCAGAACGGGTCATGGCTGGGAAGCCGTTCCGAGCCACCTTTATCTGGAGCAGCATCATCTCCAATCTGCAGTCTCATGTGGAGGTCAAGCGCCGGCGCCACAACTTGAAGTCCTACCATGACTGCTTCCTGGGCTCAGAGGCTGTGGACGTGGTGTTGGCACATGTCATCCAGAACCACTACTGTGGTGATGAGGAGGTTCCCCGTTACAAGGCCGTCCGTCTTTGTCAGGCCCTGATGGACTCACGGGTGTTTGAGCCAGTGGGCACTAAAGTATTTGGCAAGGAAAAGAGGCAGGCCACATTTGAAGACAGTAGTTGCAGTTTGTACAGGTTCCTGAGTCCGGCGTCCAGCTCTTCATCACTGACCAACACTAACTCCCACTCCACGACTACCATCGAGAGCGGCTATGACTCACCAAACATGAACAGGAACGAGAATTGTTATGGCCCACTATGTGAAAGGTACAGACGCACATCATAACATCTTCAGATCTCATTTTGATTTGCTTTGTTCTGTTTCCTGCTCACAGCCAGAGTTAATCCCAAATCCTGTGTGGATTTCAATTTGCTGCCGAACCTAATAAGCGTCTAAAGACTAGTGAACCATGATCTAAAACTCTTAAAGTCCATATTATTTCTTGATACTCATAATTCCTAGTAACCCTATGATTACCAGTGACTATCATTATTATTATTATTATTGTTGTTGTTATTATTATTATTATTATTATTATTATTATTATCATTATTATTACTACTACTACTACTACTGTTATTATTATAATAAGAATGTTTGCATAAATATTTTAGTTTAAATATCAACAGAGTTGCAACAATTATGTAATTAATCAATTAGTCATTTGACAGAAAATTAATCAACACCAAATTCAAAAATCATCTTAGTTATTTATCAAGTAAATAAAATGCCAAACATTTTCTGGTTATATCTTCCCAGATGTGATAATTTGCTGATTTTCTGTGTTTCATATCTCTGTGGGGTTTTTTTTTAATTTATTTTTTTTTTTACTTTTTTCTTTCTTTTCTTTTCTTTTTCTTTTTCTTTTTTTTTTATTACTCTTTTTCAGATAAAATAGCCTATTTGAAGCTGTCATCTTGGGCTGCGGGGCCTTGTGGCCTGTTGTTTTGTTTTTTTTTTGACAAATTAGATTTATCATTTTGACACATGATTTATTGAAAAAACAATTGATAGATAAGTTGAAAATGTAAATCAATAATTATTTGGAGCCCTGCAACATAAACAATGAAAAAGAAGTATCAAGAGAAAGAATGAAACCTTAAAAACCCACCAAGTTACTTCGTCCAACACATTTAACACAATCTGAAACTTTAAAGGAGAATTAAATTCTAGGGAGGTTGTAAGCACATAGCAGGGACAGACAGGAGCCATTACCTGTGCAGCACTAACACATGGCCTCAGCACATTCTGTTTGCATGCGTTTGATGTGATGCTGTGCTGAGAGGGACATTAAAAGAAATAAAAGAGAGGAACCATATGCTGTTAGTCTGAAACTTTTGTTATTTGCAGAACAGACGTTCACAGGTTCTATTTATTGTTAATCAGAAATTGATTAATGTTGGAAATTGGACTGGAAATTATTTGTCAGCTTTTGTGTTCCTTTGAAATGAAATGACTGTCATCAAAACACTACCAAATTGGGACTGAATCACAGGTACTTGAAAACAGTTGCAGCCTGATGCAATATTGGTTGCTGGAATACATTTG
This sequence comes from Lucifuga dentata, assembly GCA_014773175.1. Taxonomy (NCBI): domain Eukaryota; kingdom Metazoa; phylum Chordata; class Actinopteri; order Ophidiiformes; family Bythitidae; genus Lucifuga; species Lucifuga dentata. The sequence goes on from VXCM01000652.1 coordinate 247,212, forward strand.
TTCTGTTTTCCCAATCATTTCCACTGATTGCTGTTATTATGACTCTTCAGCCAAGCGGTACTGAGCTACTCCACCCACTCGCCTGTCAAAACACACAGATCAGTGGAGGACGTCCTTAGAAATCTCAACCTGAGCTCAACCATCACCCCTCAGATGATCAACCTTGGCCTCTCACAGCAGCGTATGTTATCATCCAGCTGTGGACGCGCACGGACATGTCATAAATCAGACTCTGTTTTAATGCAGTAGATTTTCATGAGTGTTCACTGTGTTTTTCTCAGTCATGGATGAGGTGTGGCACCAGCAGGCTGTGTTCAGGCTACTGCAGCTGATAGAGCTCCCCCTATTGGAGAACTTGTTAGAGGGCAAGGACAGCTCTCCTCCTCCGCATAGCATGGACAGCGACTCTGACCTGCTGTATACATCAAACTATCTGGACAGAGAAGTTCTCAAGGCCTTCAGTGAAGCACAGTAAGTCTCCTGAAGCCTCCATTGATTCTCTGATTTCTCTGTATGTCCCAGTTGCTCCAGTTTGTTCGCCGGGTGTGTTCCAAGTATAATTTTACTCTCCCACAGGGCTGATGAGTGGATGACAGGGGCAGTGGACTGTCTGGAGTTTCTGCCTGATGAACGAGTAGTAGAGGTCAGCCGAGGTTTGGCTGATTGTGCTGAACATCTGGCCCAGTGTAAGAGGCTCCTCTACGAGGTCTTGGCTCAGCATTATGGACACGCACAACACTCACCTCTGCTCAGCAATCACGTTTTCGACATCCATTCTGGCATCTCTGAACTCCTAGGTAACCTCTTTTGTATATCCTGTTGTTTTCAGGTGGAGCTGATGAGATTTTTATAGAGATGCATTGAGGTATCTTGATCTTCAGTGTTAAACTTTATGTGAACATAAGTTTCACTAATGCTATGTAACATTATATAAATGGCCTTATCAATTCAAAATATTGAAAAAATATCATTATTTTTTCATGTACAGCAATAATCCTTGATGTGCCAAAACATACTGTGTGTATATATATATATATATATATATGTATGAATATATATATACACACACACACACACACACATATATATGCAGTGTATTGATGCTGGTGTTCTGTGTGATTATTGTCAGTGAATGGGAAGCTGGATCAGGCTCTGGAGGCTCTGCAGCTCAGCCTGAAGCTACAGGACTCTCGCAGCAGGGAGGAGCTACGTAGGCTCCTGAGATTCATGGCCATTGCAGCCAAATCACAGGAGGTCAAACTGCACAAAGAGGTGAGCACTTGAGTGTGTATATGTGTGGCTGTGCATCTAAATATATGTTTGTTTGAGCTTTGCTAACCCCAAAATCTTTTAGATTGAGAACAGAATGGCAGTGAAAAGGTCTTTCTCAAGCGCCATTGTCTACAGCAGAAGACTCTCCAAAGGAAAGGTGGACCTGATGGTTCTGTTCATGATGGATAATCACTGTGATCTGTTTAAAGTGAGTCCTCTTAATTTCCATCTTTTTATTTGTATGTGTAAGTACTCTGTTGTTTTACACTATTGGGCTGATAAAGCATGTATGTCTTTCTCTGGCCAAACAGAGTGAGGACAGAAAAGCAACTCAGGGATATAAGCATTTCTGTCTTCAAATGCCAAATGCCCCAATAATGGCCCTAGTATAATAAGACGTAGAATTTTCAGGACAAAAAGACATCTTGCAAGGCTTCAAAGAAAATTTTTTTCTTTTCTACTTCTGATACCTGCCCGTTTCTGTAATTTGTCCAAATATCACATGGCTGACTGAGCTCTGCCCTGGCCCCTCAACAACGATCCAACAAGTCATGAGATATTTGGACCCATTACAGCCAGGGGGCGATATCAGAAGTAGAGAGGGCTAAAGTCTAAAGTCTAAGGAGTATACTGCACAGTGTTCTAGGACGTGTTCGCCGGCCCGTTCTTTTGTTTTTTTCATCTTACTCCTTTTGAAAGGATACTGGGTCACAGATAATAAGCACAGTGTTCCACATGTGAAGTACAGTGAAAGAAACATTGCCCAGTGCTGCTGCTGGTTAAAGCTATAATGTACAACTTTGCTTTAAAGGCCCCGGTATACTTCATACAAATTAGAAGTTTGAGGGCAAGACTCAAGATGCGATGATTCAGGCTATACTGTGTCCGTTGTGGAGGGCCCTCAAGGCAAACTGTCTTTTGTCTTTTCTACTTAATACATCCCCTGGCTATAATTGGCCCAAACATTACATGGCTGGTTGCATCACTGGTGAGCAGCCAGCAGGCAGAGGTCAACTTTTGTTTTGGTTGATTCACTACTTCTTCTTCTGTTGGAGTACATCTAAACTCTGCATTTGTTGAATGCAACAGAGAATGAACAGACCATCTTCATCTCTGGCCGCCTTGCCGTATCTTTTTGCTAAATAAATTATAGCCATTGCCAGCTCCTATCAGTCAATTATAAGTTCTTTCATCAGTCAATTATAAGTTCTTTCACCACTGCCTCTGGAAAGGAGTCTCTTGACCATTCAGCGCTCCCTACGGGCATGGACTGGCATACACAGAACTTCAGTTCATAAATAGCAACTTTATTTTGATTTTTATATTTTAGCTTGAGCACACCTCCTACCAAAATCAGCATGATAGTGACCTAGAGACACGGAGTACATGGCATTGTCATGGATTGTCTTGCCTCGTTTTAAGCTCGGGAGGGCAGTTACACCGTGACTTTCAGTGGAAGGAGTACAGCCTTTACAGTGAGCGCTTTAGCCTGGCACCAGAATCAATTGATAACATTATTAAGTAACTTCACATATAACTTAATAACTCAAAAAAGTGTATTTGGTGTTAATTAAGCTTTGTTTGATTTTGATTTGTTAATGTACAGAGCATGATGTTCTAGGTCCTGCTCATAAGATGAGCCTGTTCTTTTGGTATTTCATGTTACATCTTTTGAATTATACTGGGGTCTGAAGGCGGTGAGGTTTATAGCAGGTCCTGCTCTCTTCTCTTCACTTGGGCAGGTTCACATGCATTAATGTCTGAACTCTGGAATATTGGACTACCTAACAACATGCCAACGTAACTGTTTAGCCAAATTAGTTCTGCATTAATTCTCTGCCCTTTTGTGTGCTTTAAATGGCATCAGCATGGAAATGTAAAGCCAGCATTTTGCTTGTCTGGTACAGGTTTGCTTTCACTCTCCAGTCATGTTAATATTTTTAGTTTGTTGTTGTTGTTGTTGTTGTTGTTGTGTTGCCTGACTGCACTGCTGTGACCGGCCTTTTCTTGATAGCCACAAACCACCTCATTGTTGGCCATATCTATACAATACATGCCTATGCAGCAAGTGGTAATTGCCCAGAATGTCCCCAACATCGACCTTATTTCACATCATAATAGAATTAGAAAGCCTTTTGTTTATTTATTATAATTTTGAGGTGACAATTTTAATGTTAAATGTTGTTTGTTCTCTTTTTTCACCAGATTCCTGGTACATTGCACAAGTTGGTGAGAGACAGACTAACACATATTATGAAGGGGAAAGATCCAGACCTGATAACAGGTTTGCAGATTTTACTTTTATGTTTTCATTTTGTACATATATCCAGGTGTTAAACTGCTAATTTGTGTAACTGCATACTTTGGTAAAATGATGGTGTGAATTAAGAGGTGCTCTTTCTTCACTGTCTGTTTTTTTTTTTTTTTTTTTTTTTTTCATGCCTTTACATCAGGCTCAACATACTGCAGCAGAGTGACTGGTAAAGCCCACTCAGAAATTGTACAGAAAACCACGAAAGAAGAACTTTGGTCCTTACTGCAGACAATCCACAAAAACCCCAAACTCTCCACCAAAGAAAAGAGACGGCTGCTGGGACAGTTCTACAAAGGCCATCCTGAGATTTTTGTTCAGTACTTTGGAAATAGATTATCCAGTGGTAATGTGTTGCTATCATAATATTTATTTGTAAGATAACTCATGCATGATAATGTCAAAAGGTAGATGTAAGAACAAAAGTTAATGTGATGAGGATGTGCAGTGTAGGATTTTAAGTGCTTGTATGTGACAAGTTGAAACATGAATGTGAATTTAAGTGGATAATGTTTAATAAGCTGCCATATTTAAGGACATATTTATTTGTCTTACATTTGTTATATAATTTTGTGGACCCAGGACACTCAAGAAATATCACTGCTTGTTAGTGACAATGAGACTGTTTGGTTTGTAGGCAGATGACCTGAACTCAGTGTTCTTCATGGTTTATGTTTTCAGTACATTTTGAGTGCAGTCTGTCTGCAGTGAGAAAACCAAAGTCTGCAGCTAATTTTCAAAGGATGTATTCTTTATACTTGTGCACTCAGAATAGAATAAGTATTATACTGTCTCTTTATGTGGTTTATTATATATAATGTGATGCACAGTACAGCCTAAAATTTAGTCTGATGTTGTGCTTTAAGAATTATCCCTCTGGGTTTTCTGTCTTTGTCAGTTCAACACAGCTGATGTGTGTGAGTTCCTTCTGACTGAAACCCATAGTGTCATTGTGGTGTTTTTAGTTTTCTGGATAAAATATGATCATGTATCCCTTCTCATAAGCTGTGAAAATTGCTTCCCATTTACTAGTTGATAAGAACATTCCCAGACTAAACTTAAGCACAAGAATTTTACCATATTTTGTCAGGCCATAACAATGGCAATTGACTGAAGCATGAACATTGGCCTTTTTCATTGCAAGAACAATATCTATATTCTGACGAAGAAAAATCACATTAGAATCTGACATCTGTGTCATGTAATTTATTCCTAGAACACAGACAGTCTTCAACCAGTCTGAATTTTTATGCTTGAGCTGCCTGTTGACAATAAGCAGCTGTTTTTCGATGAGAACAAAACCTAATTTCTTATTTCCAAAAAAAGAAAATGATTCTGTAGTACATGTTAAATACAGATGTATAGTCATATCTGCATTTCATTCAAGAATTATATATTATTGAAATCTGAGCCTGTCTGCATCGAACATTTCAGTCAGCAGACTTTGCCATTAACAGAGAAATCCATTTAATTAATAAATCTGTTAATCCATTATGTATATTCCTTATGTAAAAATTGAATGGAGAGTTATTGTTCATGAAAGGCCAATATGGTTTGTCCTATTCTTTTATTGTTTACACTAACACTTTCCTCCCCAGTAGCCTACCTACTGTTCATATGGTCATTTATTTTAAGGGTCCCTTAATTCCTAACCATTTTCTAGACAGGAATTGTTGAGTAACTTATTTTTGAAGAAGTTAACTAAAATGGTACTATTTATAGGGAAAATGGAGGTGCTATATTGGTACACTTGGTAAGTAAACACTGATTTCTTAAAGTTTGTAACAAAGGATGAGAAAATAGTCACAAAAGAAATAGAGTGTAGATCAAGAAAGTTTGTAAGCAGCATAGTGTAAGAACTGCATAAGTGTAACTAACTGAAAAGAAATTAATCCACATCAATGATCCTTTATAAGTGTCAATTTTAGTCTCCATATTTGTTGAATTTTAAATGTAGCTGTAATTCACAAGCACAGGGGAAGACATATTTGATCTTTTTGCAAGTTTAGCTGATCTGGTGACTAATAATTACTACATTGTTTCAGGGAAACAAATTATTTGGTAATATCCACTAAGTAAATGTCTTTCCTTCGTGGATGTTATCTATTACAATCAACAGTGCCATTTTCTAAGAGGTACAGGCACATTTTAGCACGGTGAACACTTCATGACATTCAATCCTTCTGAGGTTGCGGTGTGATGTTTAATGTCTAATGTTTAAACTGTTCTATGCCGCTGAGGTAGGCTGTAACGTACACAGAACAAAAGCTGTGTTGGGCACATTAAATAATGTTGTAATCAATGTGTTGTGAATATGAACAGCTGGCTGGCATTAAAATCTCCAACACGCAAGTGGGTTTGTCTTTCTATAAGTTATGCCTAGCTGTCTAAAAAAGGCAGTCACACAGAGTATGAAAGCTAATGCTGTTTTAAAGTTTGTGCATTTGCAAAAAGGTTTGCTTTCATGTACAGTAATTGCATTTAAATCTGTATTTTCCATCTGAAGGTAAACAAAACCATTTTCAAAGTTATTGTGTTAAGAGGCAAGCCTGACATGATTTCTGTCATGTTGGGAATCTGATTGTTTGGATAGAGATGACTGGATGTCAGGTCTCAGACAGCTCTGCATGTCTTGTAACGCAATTTGCTGCCCGCTTGTGGTAATTATAAAGTGTGACAGTGAAGTCAAACATTTGTATCATCCAATATCACTTACGATGTCTTATGGACTTCACAGGAACACATCCTGGCTGTGCTTCAGCAGAAGTCATTATAAAATGTGCAGTCAACTCGAGTAGGAGAAAGGCAAAGCATAAAGCATCTGGAATGCTGAAAATTTAAATGAAAAGCAGATCTGGTTCAATTCTTTCCCACTTTTATTGTAAGGAAATGTTTTCTCAATTTATCTAAAAAAAAAAAAAAAAAAAANAAAAAAAAAAAAAAAAAAAACAAAGAAGAGGTGTTTCAACTTCGCCATCAGAGAAACATCACAAGACCAAAAATCAACGGTGTGCCAATGGCAGAATTAAAAACTTTGTACAGTATATTGGTCAGTTTTTAAAAATAAAAACTGTTAAAAACAGCCCACAAAACACAAATGTGCATACGGTGTGTGTGTATGTGTGTATGAGTATGTGTGTGAGTGTACGCTTGCTTGCTGTACAGGGATCAACAGACACACTCAGAATTGTGGACATGTAAATTATCCCCATAGAAGTTATGGTTACATTCCTCAAGGGTTCACTGTGTTTTTAGTGAGCTTATCGAATCCTCTTCTGCTGACGTGCACGGTAGATGTCATGTATGGGTGGAGCCACAGCTCCTTTGTCATCCTCCTCATCAGAGTCTGCATTAGGCCTCTTGAGTGACTTGGCAGCAGCGTGATTCTCCATGGATCCATTGCCCTCCCCTCCTGCATCAAGCTGTCTTCCTGTGATGAGCTCTACAGCAGCATCCACAGCTATCAGGACAGAAAACTCATCAGCACAATGTCAAATATGTAACTGCAGATAAAAGATGAAGCCATCAGAAACAGAAATGGTCAGGACTGGTTTAAAACTTACTTTCAGGAAGCGTGCATCTCCTGAAAGTTTCCATGATCTCATCCACTTGAACAAAGGGACCCTGCAGCAAGAGGCAACCACAGACTCAGTCCTTGAATCCTGCTTGGAAAAACCTTATGCATACATCTCTAATTCATAGTTAATGTGAGCTTGATGGTATTAAGCTGCTGCTGCTACTCACAGAGAAGCATGTAGGTGGAGGCAGCAACTTCATTAGGACAACAGCAGCTGGCGGCACTGGGAAAACTCCGCCTGGGACCGGGTGTAAACCAGGAGCTATGAGGGTGATCACAACAGACCACATCAAAGATAAATCCTTTTACACATTAAATAGAACAAAAAAGCAGACACAGCACAATATCAGCACAATTTCAACAAACACAGACTAAGAGGGATATTTACTAAACCACAAATTCCTGTCAGGTATTAACATGAATGAGGTAAATGAGTACAGCTGTAGCTGAGTTAATTTGCTACTAATAAGGAGCTAATAAGAGTTTCTTCAAAATGCTGTCTGAGAAAATATTAAATGTTGCTCTGGATAGATCAGCAAAAAGTCAATCAATCTGGGAGATTTTAGGTCATCCTACGAATGTTTAAACTCATATTTCATACTCATACTGCTGTTGATAGATTTTTAAATGTCTACATGTAATAAGAATATGATTGGCTGCTTCCAACATAATGCAGGATGGTGACAAACTACAAAATGCTTGGAAAAAAATTAATGTAAAGACAACAGAGGGAGGTAGTAAGAAAAAAGTTTTTTTAAAAAAATTTAATACAATATTGTATCTTCGCTGTCACCTTTCTGCCTGATAAAAAAAAAATTTCCTCAATAAGCACCACAAAGTTTACACCTGCTTCTCCATGGTGTGAAAAAAACAGATGTAGTTTCCTCTCTTGCAGCAGTTAAACAGCACTGATAAATCCATACTACAGCCCATCTAAATGCATTTCCATTCTCTCCTCCCATATTTTTGTGGTTATAAATAGGAATACCTTAAAACACATGATGAAACTTTATAGCAAATATGGAGAAAAGCTATCTGGCTCACTTCCACCTGAAAAAGGGCCACAAATTCTTAGTAGATCTGACCCTGCATGCCCCTGTGCAGACTGTTTGGAACCGTCCTGCGGCATGGAAGTAATACGTACGGGCAAGGTGACGTGGCTGGAAAGGGATCATCTGATTGGTGTCGGGTTTGGGGTACTCAGGTTTACGGTCAGCTTCGTCCTTCAGTGCAGGCACAGAGGGTGCCACCACCGTCTCTGGAAGCAGCGCTGCCAATTTGGCACGAGACACATCCTACAAAGACATAGGAGACAGTTTAAATATCCCTTCAGGCTCACAGAAAAGCCTGATCTGTTGGAAATGAATCAATGATAAATGAACCCCTGATGTGCTGACGTGGAACACACCTTGTATCCAAGGGCCTTAAGTTCACTGGAGGAGCAGGGGTACAGGTCCATGAACTTGTACCTGTCCACCAGCAAAGCCGTCTCTTTGCCCTCGTACTCATCCTTGAACGCAGTGAAACGCCTGCGTTCTACTTTCAGAATACTGGCTAGGTCTCCTATGTTGCTCTCAAAGGCCAGGAATCGAGCCCAGATCTCACTGATGAACAAAAGAATAACGTAAAGTCAACAAACTCTGGCAGAGAAAAAGATTCATGTGACATACATATATATGCCCAAATTAACATTTGACATTACCCTGACTTTTCCTGTGACAAGCTTCCTGAGGTGAGGACACGTTCAAACAGAACCCTGGTGTTGTTGTCCTCTGGAATGAGAGTGAAGAAACAGGGTGACACCTGTATTGTGTTATTGCTACAAGATGCCTTCCTAGTATCAGCTATTATCTTTCAGATAGACAGTACAGGTTCAACAATACCATACCAACTTCATGTAATGTCTGACTTCTTAGTACAGAACAAATGGTTCCTACATTGTTTGCATCAGCTCTACATTTTGTCATAAAACTTACCATTAAGATGTGAGAGGTAATCAATGTATGCAAGTATGTACTCTGGAATGTCTCCATATTTCTTCAAACCAAGTTCAAAAATCTTGAAGGCCACTGATTTATCCTGCAGGGAAAATCAAGAGTATGAACTGAAGAGATCTGCAGTTCTTGCTCATTTTAATTATGATTTGTTGCATCTGAACCTCAGTGAATGAAAGTAAATTAGCATGTGATTAAATGTGTCTTCACCTTGCTGCAGTAGTACTCCATCAGCGCTGCAGTCACGTACACATGGTGACGTGTGCGTGGATCCTCTCTGGCCTTTTTGAAGATTGTGCGACCTGATTTGATGCCCTCTGCCCTCCTTGCAAACTTCATATACTGGATGTAGACCAGCGTAGGGTCAATGTCCTCAATGGCTAGCAATTTGTTGTAGATGCTGTGGACCTTCTCGTATTTCATACGACTCTACGAGGACAGCAATGTTAAGGAATAAGCAATGTGCTGACAGATTCCTGTGCTTATTGCTGTCTTGATTACTGGTCGTGTTGATTAAGCAGTTGCACACTCACCTCTTCATAGTCAGCAAATGAGAAGTAAAGCAGCATGTTCTTCTTAAGTAGAGTCCCAATGGCACGCTCATAGATGTTAGCAGCTTCATCACTAAACAGCTTGGCATTGTTCATGTCCTGAGGGAGGGGAAAAAAAAACAAAAAAACAAACAAAACTTTTTAAGTAAAAGACTCTTATTCTTCGAGTAAGACCACTGATATTTGGTCTCTCTGAATTGATGAGTTTTAATTACAATCTGGCCCTGAAAGTTTTCTGAACTCACCCCTTTCTCTGCCAGCAGCTTGCTGGACTGCTCCAGGTACTGCGCAGCCTCATACCACACATCAGGATGATGTCCCAGTACCAGCAGGCACTGCTCATAAGCAAACATGACTGCAACATAGCACACAACCAGCCATCCATCACACTTTCATTCAAGCTCTTTCACTATAACATTAATACGGGGCAATGTCTTGCACTACAGTTTGTAAGGCAACCAAAACAGTTATATGAATATCTGCATGTTTCCCTCGTTTTCTGGTCTTTTTTTTTTTTTTTAAANTTTTTTTTTTTTTTTAAATAATACAGAATTGAAGTCATCTTAATTGTGAATGAGGGACAGTGCAGACCTATGCCCTCTAGTGGTGGCTTTGCTACCAGAGAACAATCTTTAAATAAATCTCAACTAATTCTTAGTTGTATGAGTGGCTTTCTACTGCTAGTTGTACTGAAGATATATTTTGTGTATAAAAATTCAGAGTTATTAAAGCCACCACATCTGCCCATCCTGACCCCAAACAGTTACCTCTCTTTGTGATGAGTGTCTGGTCTTCTGTGCGCAACGGGTTACTTTTTTCCCACTGGATGTATTTCTTCCACATTTCCACTTGCTGAGCTTCCTGAGGGGAGTTCTGGGGAGGTACTGAGGGTGCATTCCTGTCCAGCCCCTTCATCACAGTCTCATACTCCTGAATTTACACACACCAGAAACAGTTTACATCACAAATTACAAACACAGTTTGACTGATCAGGACCCGCATAAGATTCATGCCTTGTTGTGACACTGTACAATGTCTCACCTTTGCTACTCTCCTAGCATTCATGTAGTCTCTGCTTCGATCCTCAATCATCTTTTTGGCCAAGTGCACATTGATCCCCTGTTAATGAAACAAAGAGGTCAGTCTGCCAGCCTGTCACCTCTGACCTTTTCACATTTAAACACCTAAAGCTACATATGTAGCTCAAATGGAAAAAAAAAAAAAAAAGGTTNAAAAAAAAAAAAAAAGGTTTCTCACCTCTTCATACTTGCTATAATCTCTCCAGAGCTGCTCAATGTTGATCATGGGATTCACACAGCCCCTCTGGTACACCCTCCGTACTGCAGTGATTCGCTGGTTCTCAGCGTATGACCCCACAGCCTCACTGAAGGAACACAAACACATTATTAAAACATCTCAACAGTTAAGAGGTGGCTAAATCTATGTGATAGTCTATGTGATATTACAACTGTACATTAAAACACTTACACTCCTTTGAGGAAGTTGATGTAGTCCACCCAAATCTGTGATGGGAAATAACAGCTGTTATGTAATGCTACATAACAAAATTACACATGGACGATTACAGGACTATCAGTTGCATTTACCTGGTACGACATGATTTCCATGCCAATTTTATCCAGGGCAAAGTCATATGCCTGGGCCATCTTCTCTCTGAAGGCCAGGAAAAAGTATTAACTAAAGTGTAGATTGTACATGTAGTGACATCAGTGCAAAGGGCAGCATGCCAACACAAATCCTCCCAGAATACAGAATGTTCTCTTACTTGTAGCTGGGCAGTTTCCCTTTGGTCTCTCGAACATATGAGAGGTAGCATTTCCAGAGGTCGATGTGCAAAACTTTCATGAGGCATCTCTGAAACAACTACAGGATTGGAATGGAAAAAGATAAGGAGATATATATATATATGTGTGTACACACACACACACACACACACACACACACACACACACACACATATACATACATAAGACCTTTCATCTGTAAAAAACTGAAATTTAAATAAAGCTCCAGCAATTATACAAAATAATCATCAAAAAATAATGTGAAAACAATTTCTGGCCATCTCTCTGAGAATGTTTTTCACATACGCTGCTCGAGTCAACAGAATGATTCCAATCTACTGAGTAAACACTGAACCATAATATATTTTAAGTACAACCTAGTCATAAGGGCAATATTTCCATCATATAAACAATGAAGTTGAAATGTGCTCAAACTACCACGCCTAGCCACGTACATTTCTCATGAAACAGGCTGAGTTAGCTGGAAAAATATTTATACTTTCATCCACGTTGGAAGATTTCTATCAACTATACCTTCACTATTCCTGCTTTGTGAGACAGGCCACAAATGTGGCCTACATTTCTGTGAACTCTGTACTAATTGATTTGTATGATAAAAATAAAGCCATAATGAATATAACCCTATGTGCATGTCCACTTCCTGAGCACCTGTTTCAAGCTTGGCACATACACACCAAGTAGCATGCGTGCATTCATTGCATTACAGTTAAATTAAACTCTGTCATTTGTTCCAGTAAGGGAACAACAAACATTTATATTCCAACGTACTGTATTTATGACGCCATGGTAATGTTCAACTAACCATGGCAGTAACACAGCAACATTCATGAACACTGTTAAATGCTATATAATGGCTGTGGGTTCCAGTCAGCATGCAGGGCAATTATTTCACATATCAAATCAAAAAAAACAAAAAAAAAACAAAAAAACCTGTAATTTCAGTTTCAATGTTTGTTGAAGACTGCCAAATTATAAGGCTCTAGTTTTAACTTTCTGTATGTTATTTTAAGTCTGACAATCAAATGAAGATGACAGAAAATGTGGTGAAATAAGCAGCAAACGTTGCCCCCTGGAACCAGGAATGCTGCATTCACTTCTTTTAATGGGCGCTTGCATTAGCAGTATAAATACTGTACTGCACTTGGGATCAGAGGAAAAAAAAAATTAAAATATGATAAACTGAACAGTCAATGTCATTACCAGCTGTAATATATACCTTAATAAATTTGAATTTTCACGTGTGCGATTATCACTTACCTTTTCTACCTTGTCATAGTTTTTAGCCTTGATCTGTAAATAAGAGTGTAAATGCAAAGTTAATTCAGCAGTCTCCTCTACTTTTGTCTTACAGCAAACATGCATTCATGCAAACATTACCACTCACACACACATACACACACCTTAAAGATCAACAAAGTGAAATTCACACAAGAATGACAAGTTACTTTAAAAAAAATGGGGTTTATTTTTTTTGTAGATTGCGCCACATTAATCCAGTAAATCACCAGTTACCATGGATAACAGAAAATATCCAGACACTATTACCAGAATTAAGAATATAAATATTGACTTTAAAGAATGAACAAGTCAAAAATTGGTATTTACATTAAACCTCCTTTCACAGCTTTACTTATTGTAGCCCTGTTGATATTGTGACAAGAAGAATATCACAGCGGCCTGTCATGCCCACAGGAGAGGCTGTCACACACTGAAGAGCAGTCACAGGAAAAGGGTGTCGCTCTGGTTTTAGCACCCCAGGTTTACAAACAATATATAGACATATCCCATCTCACAAATTTACACTAATATGCCTTGCAAAGAAATCAGCCTGCATGAAATTGGCCTAAATAAAATTAAAAGTACTTCATGTGGCAACTGAACATACCACAGTAGATTGTAAAGCTTAAAAGATGTCTGCATAGCTAGGCTCAGAATTTTAGTACTCTGAAAACAGAATGCCATTTTAGCTGCAGATTGACTGACCTGATGTAACAAAAAATTACAACATGCATTGCTTATCTGTCTCAATAATCACATTTACAATAGATAACACATTCCAACTAGAGTTTACATTTGACGAAAATTTAAGACAGCAAACCAGAAGCTATGACGCTGACACAGGCCTATCTATATCACACACTAATGCTGCTTGTGAACTATGGCTTCTAGAATTAGCTTTAAAAACTTATTTTGCTAATTTGTTGCAATAAATTAACTTTGTACTGCAACTTCAAACACTAAAAAGAAAAAGGTTTTGTAGGTTTCACTGAAATGGCTAAGTTTGTCTCTTGTACAACAAAAACAAAAATTTATTTTACTCAAGCAATTTTTGCCAACCAATACACCAAATCCCCCCAAAACCTATAGAGCGAAGAAAAGATTCAGTATCTTCACAAAATGAAGTCCTTTAAAACATGTATTATTGTTGAGACAACCTTCTGAAGAACTAAACCCTCCCTGAAAATGACCTACATAACTTCCTTATCTCCATAAAGTCTGACAGGCCTCACAGGAAGTGTTTTTGTTGTTGTTAAAAAAAAAAAAAAAAATNTAAAAAAAAAAAAAAAAAGTTTTGATACATAATTGTATCAAATTATGTTTTTGAAATAATCAAATGTTCCAGAATGGAGAATATTTGATTAAACAAACATTAAATTATGAACTGAAATCAACCCTGACTGTAAATTGAGACTTCTGACACAAATCTTTTGCAGTGCTATCCTGAAATCAATCAGCTGCATTATGGTTGTGTTAGACTGACTTGATGTGTTTAGACAGGGCATTTTTCTAGCTGCTTCTTGTGAAAAACATCAGGTTGCCCTAACACGCAACAGCTCTCCTTGCTGCCTTCTATAAACACAAATTCAGGAGAAAATGACTGTGGAAAAAAAATCATACATGATCATTACAGCCAAGTCCAAACTATTCCCACCACACTTTCTGCACAAGGAAAATATGTAAATGTAGAAACTGAGAAAAAGCAGCTAAGCCTGAAATATTACCTAAACAACTACACAAACCACCTCACTGCAGGGTGAGCAGATGAGGGAAGATTCTGTACAACACAGAAATTAAAATGTTCTGTGATGGCTTCCCTTCCATCATGAAACTAAATGACATCCTCCCAAGCTGAAGAGGAAACTCCCAAATCCAACAAGTCCATTCAAATTCCAAACTTAATTTGGAAATATTTCACAAGAAAACCAGTGTCTTTTAAAAAGTATTGGTAGTGATCAAATTTACCATCACAGGCATGTTGACCTACAGGATACTTTGATCCATTTCCTTATGTCTGATAATGCATAACAGCAATGACTAAGAGGTGACACTTTCCACTGTTCCCTGCACTGACACTTTTGTGTCAATGACTAGAACTATAATCCAGCCAACTGTAAAGATGCATAGTGGGGAAATAGAAAAAGCATAAATACATGCAAGTTTGTTCAATAAAACTGTCACATTTAATTTCTGTAATAAAATAAGCGGGATTCTATGCTAATTTGAGTTTGCAAGTTTCTTTTCCCCAGAACAGAGGAAGATTTAAAAAAAACAATAAACAAAAAACAAAAACTTCCCAAACTGCAGCTGTTTTACTGCAGTTCAAGTAGCAGCAGTAGATAGAATAAAACTTAAAAGCACATGGAAAAGTCTCATGAATATTCTGAGACCTCCGAATTTCTGAAGATGATTAGTTAGGCTCAGTATGCTCGTCAGGTGAGGCTTATGAGATCTTACATGCATCACCTCACGGGTTGTCTTGCATGTTAAGGGCAAAATGATAAATCAATACATTGGAGCGTTGGGTATCAGCATTGTCAGCTGATAAGTGCCAGCACCCTTCACTTAAGGGCATGCAGCATATGACCACGGCCAGTTTAGTGCAACATGTAAACTAATACTGACATCAGTGGACTGCATAAGCTTGGGCCTCAAATCTTACGAACATATTAACTCCTGATATTTTTTAAAAAGTAGAATAAACCTAATGCTCAGACAGGAACAGGATCTGATCTTCACTGCATCTCCCTTGCTTTCTGTTAAAAACTAAAAGCATAGAATGTGGCCACTGACCAATGGGTTTTAAAAGGCTGCAACTTCCATCCTGGATCAGCAACCACAAGGGGGAAAAAAAACCCTCTTCTAACCAACATCGAGGCATGTGAGCTCATCCACACATACTTACCAAAACAAGCTGGGGAGGGGAGGGGAGGGGGGCGTATTTATACCATGAACTATGACTTATCTCCAAACAATGAAAGTTATCTCCTACCAACAGATGCCTTTGACTGATTATATTGAAGAATTTGCCTGTTAACCTCCAACAGCATTTCAAAAACTAAGATTCCATTTGAATGTCCGCTATGATTTCAGGAAACAGCAACCTCTATGCAAATATACCAAATATTTTTCATTTTGTTTTGGGCTCACTTGTGGGTTAAAGTTGAGTGGGGAGAGAGGAGGGATTGTGAGAATGAAGAGTTGTGCCACAGACAAAATGAGTATCACATTTTTGACTCGTTACCTATCAATAATGAGACTATTTGGAGTGTGGCTGTTGTCTGTTCACACACACACACACAAGTATATTTTTTCCACACATCAAAACAATGCATGGGAACATAAAAGCCAATGAAAATCAATTGAAACTGATCAGAAGTTTGTTCACAAAATCTGAACATGCTGTCCTCATAATGAGAACACTATTCAACACATTATCTTTGGCCTTATGGTTAGTTACAAAGTTGGTGTTCTATTCGAGTTGTGTGGCTCAGCTTGACATGATGACATAATCAACTCACCACCACAGTGCAATGATCATTCCAATCTGGCAATTCACACCCAAAATTAATCATTCCTCAATCAATGTACTTCTACACATGCCAAATCAAAAATTAATTTCAGACCAATGAACTTTTGTTAGTCTTGCCATTGATGTTAAAAAAAAGCATATTAAACTAAAGCTTCAGTAGTACACCTTTTAAAATTCAAACTAAAATATTCCTTCTTTCTGATCTGCCTGTCTGTATTCAGTAAAGACTGCACTGACTCTCTCTGCTTATCACACTCATCTTTCTTTTCAGTGTGTTTGTGTGTGTGTGGGAGGGAATGGGGGGAGAGAGAAAGATATAGAGAGAAGAGAAGAGAGAGAGAGAGTGGGGGGAAGGGGGAAGGGTCCCACAATAAACCACATTACCATTAAAGAAAACTGAATAAACAGCACAGAGGTCACTGTTACCCAAAGCTACGCAGTGGACTTTTAACTAGCCAAATACTGATGTTTCATGAAGAGGAAATGTGCAAAGTTGTGTTGCCGATATGTTTAATACTAATCACAGCACTCAACTGCTGCAGTGCAGAACTACGTCCAGATAACTCAAAAAATGAGTCTGTTTGTGCGATGAAATGGTTCTCTAATAATATTTTGACCATCTTTAGGAGGAGGTGGGAGAACTATGAGATGAGAACATGAGGGGGAGAACTGTCTCAAGGAAAAAAGGTGCCACACAATCAGTATTTGTCATAACACAAATTACCCAAAAAGAAATGACACAGGAGGCAATAAATTGACACGACAAGTGAATAAAAGGCTAGTGCACTCCAATACCATTAAAATAGTTTTAATACTGTTGCAGACCAGACATGCAACAAATGCACTTTTTACCCCATTTAAAAAAACGCGGATATTTTTTTAAATCCTGGGAACATGAGCAGAATTTTCTGAAAAAGAAATGGTTAGAGCTAATTTCCTCTTTCTTAAGTGTTTAAAGGCACAATCCTTAGTAAGACCAGCTAAAGCCTGAGAAGTTGAAATGTTTACATCACTATTGTCTTAAATATATGTTACATAAAGGTTACCTAATGCATAGCATTTACGATATCCACTGATAAGTAGATGTTTTACCAGACGTTTTTCACTTGAAGGACCATACCACCGTTTGCATGTTTGAGCCTAATATATCCGAGTATCATACATGTTACATTTACTGACAATCATTTCCCAAAGGATAAAACTGTATTTCAGCTTTCCTGATATTTTGCAAAATCTTGTAATCTTTCAAAATCAAATATTCAAGTGATACACCCACCTTAAAAAAAAAAAATCGATGTTTTACCTGCTAATAGTTACGCAGCCTTATAAAGTCATGATCGTTTAAATTTTTCAATAAACGCAAGTCTTCTTTTGGTACTATATTCTCTGGTGGAGACATACATTCACTCAGCACTTTTTATTGCTCTTAAACGCTAAAATTACGTTACTTCGAAAAAAACCTGAATATACTTGTTGTTCACAATGATGGATTATCTATCCCAAGAATGTTTCAAGTAGCTACAAGTTGATTTTAATAGCGTACCAGAATGAACTGAAACCAATGGCGGTGTGAAAGGTAGGAAATTTTTTTTTTTAAATTTGCCATTCCAGTAGTATGCTTTGGGAAATGATTGTCAGTAACGTTATGTGTATGAAAATTGAATATATTAGGCTCAAACATGCAAAATGGCTGGCATGGTCCTTTAAATTAATATAAGTACTACTCCTGCCATCAATGAAGTGTCATGCTAGTGATGAAAATAACTACTGCTTTTATCTAAAACTGAAGATAATGATTGGAACCAAAGTAGTCAGGCCTTGTGGTTCAAAACAAGAATTGTAACTTTAAACTTCATTTGGGAAAGAGACATTTGTTGTGTGAAAGTCACATTGTTGATCATGTCAGAAAATACCCAGCCATGCACACTAAAGAAACAAATAAGTATTAACCTCAGCTTCAATGAATAGTTTCCAGAATCTGCCAGAACTTGGGAACTGTGTGACAAGTCGCTCGTAAGTCTTCCTTGCTTTATCTATTGGTTGATTCTAAGGAAGGAGAATGCATTTACATTCAAGACTGTATGACATATAAAGAAGCAGTCATATGGAAAAAAAGGATGTAATACCAGATCAATTTGTGCTTTAACAATTCTTAACCCCTGCCCCCCACCCCACCTNCACCCTCATTGCCAGTTTGATTAACCCCAGGAATGCAACTCTGTGTTCACTAAACCTGTGCTTCTCGAATCAGAATGCTCCATGCGTCAAGGTCATATGGGTTTTCTTCTAACTTCTTCTCTGCCTTTTTCACCTTCTCTGGAATATATTCTGTTGCTGCCTGCAAGACAAAAGCACAGCACACGCACACATGGGTTATTACTCTACTGAACAGACTTGTATTGTCACAGAAGGGCTACCATTCCATGTGGCTACCATTCCATGGCTCTACAATTAAAGAATGATGCAACGTTAAAATTAACAAGGTATAGGGTGATATTACCGGAACCCATAATTCATGGCTATGTCCCTGCAGTATGTGGAGGCACTGCAAAAAAACTACAATTTACAACAATCTGATACTTAACACCCTGAAAATAGTGGCAGTAAATTTGAAAATTCAAAATCATTCTTGAATTTTAAGGTGTAATCTTGGATATTCATTGTGATTCTAAACATTTATTCCAAAAAAAAAAAAAAAAAAAAAAAAACTGCTTTAATTAGTTTTAGCTGTTATTCCTAATTTTCAGGTATTCATGACTTTTCAAGGAGTTTCTGAGATTTTTAGGGTTATCTAGACTTTTCAATATTGTTCATGTTTCAAACTGATTCGTAGGTTTATTACCATTTTCACAATTTTCATGAATTAACGTTTCATATTATTCCCAATTCTGGGGAGTTATTCACAATGCTACATAACTGTTCTTGACGTTCCAGGATTGTTCAGAATATTTCAGTTATTCATACTTTTTGGAGATTTTCCAACTTTTGGCTTATTCACGTCTTCAGGGCGTTTCACTTTTTTTACTTTTCAGGTTATTCCAAAGTTTCACGTTTTACCATGTTTGTAGAAATCCCCAATTTTAGGGTAATTCCCACCTATTCAGTGTTATTGCTGACTATTCCCTTACTGTAGACTGCAACATTTATTTCATAATCAATCCCAGCTTCTCACAGTTATTGTTCACTTTTGGGTATTCCCAACTTTCAAAATTGTCCCTTACTTTTGGGTCATTGCTAACTTTAAGGGATATTCCACGCTTTTTTGCGTGTAATTACAAAGATTCCAGAAATAAAACACGTCACAACTTTCATACTTATTGACCATACAGATTTGCCGCGTGAAGCTGTGATCAGCAATGTCCCATGCAGTTTATAAAATCAAAAGCTAGCAGCAATATTTACATCACGTAAATATTTAAAACGTCACATTCCATGCTATCAATGCTAGCTACATGCTATTGTAACCTACACTCTTAGCAGAAGCTTAGCTAACTACATCGAGTAACGCTAGCGACATTGCTAGCTAGCTAGCTAACCTTAGCTAGTCAACACATTACGCTCTACAGCGTTGAAATGCATCTTAGAAAATTATCAATATAAGCCAAAACTGTCCATACAATTCTGTCACTAATATTAGCTAATGGCAATTATCGTGGCACACGGAGTGCTAGCTAACATGCACTGGCCAGCGGACTCACACGAGCTAAAATCATGCTAGTGTTGCAGTTAGCATTAGCTTTCTCTCCCGTAACGTTGTGGTTACCTGGTCGGCCGATCCCTCGGTGGACATGGCTGGAAGAGTAATTTGGGTTAGAAATGTAACTAGTGTTGAATTAGATTTATTAGAACACTCAAAAACAACGCGACAGTAGTTTTAAAGCCGTTAGATAATCGGCATAGCTTCAAAACCTCGATCACTCTACACACATTAGCAGCCGTTCAGCAGCTAGTTCATCTCTCAAAATGGCGTGATAGTTTTTTCTACTTCCGCCAGGGAACTCACACATCTGAAACATATGGAAGATTATAAAGGACACAATTAAAAAAAAATATATATATATAGAGTGAAATACAACACACATTTGTAACTATGGCAACGTTGAAAGTCGCTGAAAGTCATTCTGAAGCGATTCAAGAATCAACCAATTTACCAATAGCAATACAAACTATATACTTTAAATTCTACAGCAAAAATAATGTAAAATCACAAACATTTCTTCATACATAAATAATGTATTAAATCATGTTATTAATAAATTAATTAATCAATAACATTCATTTAACCTCTATTTAAAAAAAAACTTGAATTGTGAGTTAAATCCTTGTGGCTTTTGCCTTAAAGAAACATTTGAATATTGTTTTTGTCTTTGAAATGTTTCAATTTTGGCAGAATCTTATTCTTCTAAATCAGGCCTTTGGGCTTTATTAGAAGAAATATAAGAATATAAAAATTATAATTATTGCAAGAAGTTATCAGAAGTCATATAAAATAATAAAACACCAATATCCCATCTTTGATTCATTTCATTTTACTCATTTCCAAATTTTGGTTATATGGAGAATTTTATGGCCAAATATCATTGTGATATTTGTAAAATAGAAACATTAAAACCATCTTTAATTCAGGCAGTTTGAAATTATCTTCAGAAGGGCAGAAACTCGTTTGAAATTATTGAATTGAACCAAGACTGACAGGAATGGTGATTTCTCTAAATACTGAAGTCCATTTGAAATGTAGACTCAAAAAGTTTTCATCCACGAGTCAAGTATGATGACCCTGTCAATCTGATGTTTGTTTTGTTTCTTGCAATTGTTGTCTCGCAGTGCGCTCTTACTCTATTTTGAAATAAAGACAAAATGAGTGGAGAGATGAAACCATGATTAGCCTCTAAATGATTGGCTGAGTGATAGTCACATGATTAGTCATATGACCAGCTAAACTGAATTGAGTAACAAACAGAATTCTACAACGTTAACTATGCTCAGTAATTAAAACCTGCTAAGTCTCTAATAACCCAAAGATTAATGCGCCCTAAAATCGAGATGCAATTATATGTCACATTTTCAGAGTTAGGTAATCTATCCGACCTAAACACAAATTACACTGAAATTATCTTTCTTAAATCTATTGGTGCACAGTTTATGATGCAGTTCAGTTTTAGCTCCAATATGAAAAAAAAAAAGAAAAAAAGATCATTAGTCCTGTACTAAAGACAAACTGATATTGTCCCACTTTAGCAGAGGCCCAGGGGGACTCTTAAGCCCTCCATGTCCAAAACAATTGCAAAACAGGATTGTGATGACTTTGACATTACTTTACATTGCTTAGTGGACATAACTATTAGCATAAATTTTCACAATGAGCCAATTTTACAGCCAAATTGCACTCGATCAGTCTGGAAAAATGTCACTGGAGATTGTCAGTCATCCAGTCATCCACTGGATATAGCAGTAGTAGTTCAACTGGACGGCAACTGGACTGTTTAGCCTTGAAGATGTTTTGCCACCCATACAAATAGCTTCTTCAGTTCTGAGAGTAGAAGTAGCAGTTTTTAGTTTTAATTTAAATTATTCTGTGTGTGTACCAGCCAAACGAAGCCCAGTAACATAAAATGTGAAAATACTTAAAATATTCACAATGACCCAATCTTTTCAGGCTTGTCAAGTAAAGCAGTTTGATTTACACCGAATTAAGAAAAATGACATACAGCTAGATTACTTTTCAGTATTCCTTCACAATTGGAAACCAAACAACAAAGACCCCACAAGCACTCCATGACACACTTCAACATTTTCTGTTTTCTTCAGGTGTTTTGTGATGATAAAAATAAATATTCCAAACAACAATCATCATCATCATCATCATCATCATCATCAACAACAACATAGTAGTAATAATAATAATAATAATAATAATAATAATAGAATTTAAAAACATAACCTACAAAATAATCTGATTAAAAACATACTCTAATTTTTATTTTATATTATTTGACCTTTATTTCCAGGTAGATCTCAATGAGATAAAAATCTCTTTTACGAGAGAGACCTAATTGAGCAGTCTTTCAAATCTTACGCCCTCCTGTGGCAATCTCAATGACAACTCAAACGTTTCGCTGCTGGGAAGAGATTCCAGTATTTATGAATGACTGTGCAAGTGATCTTAAAAGGATATAATTGCGTTTGGCAGGTTTACGTTTTTATTCTAATCTAATGAAGATGTAGCTATTTGAAGTTGTTTAAATTTAAAGTATAGCATTTCTTTTTAATGCAGAAAACATGTGAGAATAANGCTATTTGAAGTTGTTTAAATTTAAAGTATAGCATTTCTTTTTAATGCAGAAAACATGTGAGAATACACCATTTACAAGGAGACCTGGCCAAGGCAGCAGCATAAACGTGTAGTTACAGACAAAACAACACTAAACATATAAATCTTAATTATAAAGTAAAAATGCATAAAATCTTTTGATTTTTATACANAACAACACTAAACATATAAATCTTAATTATAAAGTAAAAATGCATAAAATCTTTTGATTTTTATACATCCATTTATGAAGCGATGCTCGCTAATCGATTGATCAGGTCTGCCCTATGGCGTCAGTTCACAAACATTCGCTCTCCGTTGCTAGAGGAAAGGGACATGTTAGAAGCTTGCTGGGCCGAAGAGCACTTCGTCTAAGGAGGACATCGACACCCTGTCCGAGATGGGCTACCGTGCCCAAAAAAGACGGAGAAGAATCTGAAGAGTGTAGCTTCGGCCTGGGTTCTGTTCGGTGCTGCTGGACGTTCGTATGTAGGAGTTATTTCATGTTAAAAATGTGGGAGATGGTGGCGTTACCGAGAGCGAGCTCTCCCTTCCTGTCGTCTAGGACAAGATGGCAGTAGTGCAGGCGAACTGTGCATGCTATGGCTTCATAAGTCCATAACATGTTCAGAGAAGCCCTGGATTCTACACACTGTTACTCTACATGAAGGTAAGCGTTAAAGTCACCGCTGCCGATGGAGGTTGTTCTTCAGACAAACATTTTAAGACAGAGTTTAGCTGTGACGTAATACAAAGTCATAACTTAGCCACAAACTTGGCTAACGAGCATTAGCTTCCTACGAAGTGTATGTTAGCACTTTGGGTAATTTGCTTTAATAATGGTTTGTTATGGCTTAGCTGTTTGTGATGCGATGACTCTGAAAAACCTATCGATTACCATTAAAGCGTAGCTGTTATGTTTATGAGATGTCACGGCCACTCGGTGTTTTATTATCATGCTGATTATGTATCTCATGCTGACTGAACTTGTGAGTGATGTTTTTCCTCCAATATTTTACATAGCACTTGACTTCGTAATTGAGTCAGTTTATTAATTAAAACACACTGGTTGTGTGTGTGTGTTGTTGAACTGTCTGTGGTTGTTAATTTTTAATAGCATCATTAGATGTTTGGAGTCTAAAGTCATTGTTGTAATTTAGCTTTGATATTGGCTCTGGGGATTTGTCATCTAAAAAGTTGTGTTTATACTCAAAGAAAAAAAAAATCACATGTAAAACTTCCAAATTCACTGGTGAAAGGGCACTTAACCGCATGGAAATTTGATGTTTTCTGTGCGTGACTCAAACGTTTATGCACAGAACCATAATATTACGCTTAAATTGCAAAGATAAGACTGAAAAGATGCAGACTGCAGATACTGAACAGATGCTGCCGTTTCTTAGAGTATGCACGCTTTCATGATTTGTCTGTTAGGTTTCACATGTGATGCGTAATTAATTAAAAAAAAAAGCACAAGCTGCTATCTGTATAGCGGGGATTTCAAAGGGTTAAGAGTCCCTGCGGTTCTTTTTACATGTTATATTTCCGTGCAGATAGACTAAAATAAATGAAGTGATAAGGTTATCAGGGACATGTACCGTGATTAGTGAAACTGCATGTCAGAATCAAGCAGCACTGTTCTTCTCTTGTACACATATGTTGCACACATCTATCAGGGTGAAATATTAGTTCACCACAAGTTACATTTATAACTGTCCTGAAAATAAACACTAATAAAGCCATGGAATGAAAAACAACTCAGTTCCCTTGCCAGTTATCTCACACCAGGCAGCTTCACAGACATGAACATACAGTGAAAAAAGACAGGAAATAATCCAATGTTGGGGTTAATGTCAAGTTAAACACAGCTGTAATTAATACATTTTAGTTATTTGCTAAATGTCAAAAGCAGTTTGTATGGTAACTTAGCAAACAGACGGTTGCAGCAAGGCAAGAAATCACCATGATGTCTTTTCGTTGTGAGCGGTAAGATCATCTGTTCTGCCAGCTATTTTGTCGGGTACTTATCATTTGGAGGTCATGATCCTATTATATTTTAAACTCCCCAAAAAGGTTTTTTTTTTTTTTTTTTTTTTTTTTGGAATGACAAGGTAATTAGGACCACATTGAGGCCTGCAGACAAATGAGTCTTATACTTTTTCTGCCTGCACACGTGTCCAGAATGACACAATACATATTGGTTGGTTTGGCTTTCATGCAGCCATGCAGGAGACATGGCGGCTTGTTTTGTACCAAAAGGGAAAACGCAGCATAAAACTTATTGCTAATGGACAAAAGAATCCAGCTACCTTTGGTTTTAATTTTCTCTTAGTCTGGTTTACTAATCTAGAACAGACATTAGCAAAAGGACTATTATTAGTAACTAGAGCTAGCTAAAATTCAGTCCAGGTTTCTTATTAATTATCCTGTCTTATGAGTAGAGATTGGCTTGTATTCTAGTTTCATTGCCTGATGTGGTTCAAAACATTTATGGCAGTGAAGGTGCCAGCCATTTCTCTTTGTGAATCCCCCAATCTTTTTCAGACAGCAACATGAGCTCCGTCAGCACTGTGCTGTTCTTTCTGTGAGATTCAACTTTGCATAGACACTCCTGTCTGCCGCATGTGTGTCACATCCCAACACTTACCCTATCAGCAGCAAGGCCAGGAAAGAAAGATTGGGAGTGAGAAAGACATGAACAATGGCCTAAGATATTCAGAATAGTGCAAACGCTGAATAGAAAATTTAATGTGCTGATATCTTAGAATCCAGAATAGGAAGTGATTTAGTGTTTCAAAATTTTTAAAATCATTTTACAGATACCCTAGTAATATTATTTGAATGGTTTTGTAAGGATGTTTGTGTGATAATTTTAGTGGTATGTTGCATCTTGCCTACCTGTTTCAACTAACAAAGGTAATAAATGACCATTACTGCAGCACAATCCAAAATATGTACAAGGACCTATGGCCAAGTTTCCTATTTAGACAATTGCTATTTGCTTCTAGAAGAGCAGGTCCCTTTAAGAGCTTTTCTGTAAGATGCTGACTGTTACACTGTTGTCACATCCATAGATCCTCATGGCAGAAGATAGGAAACATAATTAAGATGGAAGGAAACCAAGAACAGGCTTGTAAGTGTATCACTGGCTATTTGTGATTGAGCAGAGATAGAAAATGTACTAAGAAAGAACAGTGATGGATCAGTGTATTAGGTCCAGAAATGTACTTTAGCCCAAGATGAGTCTAGATTAGTCTAAGTGTGCTAATTGTAATAAGAGTATGACTAGCAGGTACTTTCTTGGTGCTTGTAACCAGCAAAATAACCAATTATCCAGTATGCTGCCTGTATTCAGAAGCTAATCCTACAAGACTCCTAAATGATAGCCATAAGTTCATAGCTGAAATGCTGTGTTGTCACATGGTTGAGAAAATAGAAGTCCATTTTATCAAATGAGCACAGAAGATTGTATTCATGAGACACAGGCAAAGTGTTTTACGTGTTTTACTCAGCTTGTGAGACACTAAACACAACAATGTTTGGTAAAGGCTAATGGGCTTACAAATTAAATTCAACATTCTCACTATAAAGATACTGGAGATAATTGAGTGCAGAGCAGTACAGTTACATCATAATGACAGTGGACCCAAATTTACCAGCAGAAAGTGTACAAGTTCACAGTGTACAAGCGTACAAGTTCCAGTCTTTAAACAATGGCTAAATGATATGGTTTCTTTTTTACACCTTTAAAGGTTACGTTATGTAAAGACAGGCTCCATGGCACAGTTTAACAAGATTTGGGGTCCCTTTTTGAGTGGCCTCAAGGAGTAGAGAGCTATTTTCTTTTTTTTTTTNTTTTTTTTTTTTTTTTTTTTTTTTTTTTTTTTTTTTTTTTTTTTTTTTTTTTTTTTTTTTTTTTTGATATGCGTGTGTGTTTTTGTTAAATGTTTTGTTTTGTTGTGGTTTCTCGAAAATTTATAATTAAAGTATAAAAAAAAAAGAAAGCATACAAGTTCACGTCTACCAACGCAGTCTGCTTTCAGTATCATCATCTGAACCAATCAAGCTGCTTTGATATGTCAGCCCCCATATGTTTGTGTTTCCCCACAGCATTTCATAGGTCATGTGACTTAAATGGCTTTCACCCATTATTAGTTCTGTGTCTGCCTAGAAACATTAAGCCAACCTGTAAGAATGAGCGCAGACAATGTGCCAATTGATGCTTTATCTCGCATCATCTCATCTCCTGTGTCAAATGTTGCATTAGAATGATTAGCAAAGACTGCATGCAGTGGCCAGCGCCGATGGCTGCCATGCACAGATGTTCTACACTAAACAGCATTGTGGAAAGACAAAAACAAAATGGCCTACCACTTTCACAGCACTGTGCTGTATGCCTGAAAATGAACTGAAAATGTGCCAGCTAATCAGTTGAAAGCGATTCTTAATGTAAATGTTTGCTTTGTCAGGCATCCGTCTTTTGTTTAAGGACAAAGAAAACAGCAGGCAGAGGTGAAAATAAGGAGAAATGACATTACATAGATGATTCATTTGGCTGAACAGCCAATCAGAGAGCTTCCTCTCACCAACTACCCCATCCACCAATTCAACCTTTTTAATTGGCAGAAAAGCTTCTGATGTTCAGCTACAAGTAGCCAAACCGTCTGCTGATGTGTCAGGGCCCTGAGGCACTTTTGTTTCTCATCAGCAGCATTTGGTCATTGTGAACAGGTGTTCAGTGTTTATTTTCCTCTCAAAGTAATTTTGAGTTGGCCAGGGTCAAAAGTTTAACTGCATGCAATTACTTAGCAGCTCAAAGTAGCTGGAAAAGTTGTGTAGCTTTGAAGGATGTAATGTGACGCCACAGGAGGAACCTCATGGTACCAAAGGAGGATCTGGCTTCAGCTTAATAATAGCAGTGTTCAACAGCTGCTGCAACTTTGCGACAGTAAAAGATCTTTACTCCACAACATCTTCTCAGACGTCTCCTTAGTATTTATTATTTGTATATGGTGGCCATCCAGGGAAATTAACTGATGTACTTTATTTTTAATTGATTTTGGGTGTTTTACCACTAGCCTGGTATCCAAAAATGTGATCGCTGAGTTGGTGAGAATCGTGCAAACGGAAACCTCTCTTCCACATTTTGGGTCCAAACTCCGTAACAACACAATATGTTAACACATTCAAAAACGTCACATCCAGTTATGTTTCAGCAAATTGCTGCTGCTTTAAAATAGTGATTTATAATTACTAACATTAATTGTAAAATTGCCAGTTAAAGCACAAGCACCAAGTTGCTGTTGTTGAGGCTTGAATCCTCTCAAGATGTAACTTTACATAGCAATGTAGGTGCTACACTTATAGGGATTTCTGCATGCTAGTGAAACAGGTCAAGTGTGCATCAATGCTAATGCTTCTGAGCTGTATGGAACATGGACTCATAACTTCATCTTTTATGTTTATTATACTGTATACTTTTACTTTTTTTTTTTTTTTTTTTTTTTTACTGTGATAGACTTTCGGATTGGATAGCTGGGACAGTTATTTTACAAGTGCACCGGGGTGACAAATTTTAATTTCCCAAAGGAGCACTTAAAATTGTGTTTTCATTTGTAACCAAAATGGTTGCCCTTTTAAGGGCACTGTTTGGGAAATGTGATAAATTGGTGCTAACAGAGAAGAAGATAAACAGTTCCCCCAAACAATAACATAGTGTCTGATTGTGCAGAGAGATGTCAAGGGAATAGGTTGACCTTATCTTGTTGCTCAGAATAGAGTCAAAGGGGAGCTCGCAGCGTTGGTGTTATCACAAGACAAGTGTGTTTTCCATCAGGCACATTTATTTTGGGAGACTATGAAAGGCTCTTACAGCCCAAACCTTCAGCTGCTTTGACTCTGACTGGCTCATAATTTACCTGTATATTATTTACGTTTTGAAATGCTTCAGTTCAATCAAGTAATCGAGTAACATGTGCTCACGTGCTTACAACTGCTGTAATGTGCTGCCTTTTTAAAAAATTGATTTATTTATTTATTTAAGTTAAGGATTACTTAAACTGTTTTTTTTGTACAGGGAGTTTTCACAAAGACTCCATTTGTGTAATTCTGTCCAAATACAACAGCTTGTAATAGGAGCTGCAGCATATCAGAGGAACTCGACGTGTTCAGTTTGTTGTCAAGTCATTTTTGAGGCTGTATAGTCTTTATTGAAGCCTTAATTTAGAGGATCGTGCACACAGACTAGAGTTTGTAAATATGGCTGTGATTAAAGTCAGGAAGCATTAGTGAGGATTGCTTGCATGACACAGAGGTGCAGAAGTAGGTCACAGACACTGTGAGGTTACTGTGCCACTGTGGAGTACGACTCTGAAAGACACTCTGGCTATGAAACCTGTTAGCTTCCTTTGCTCTTTGTTATATACTAGTGCAGTGCCCATTCAAAATGTGCCTGTTTGAAACAGGGTGGACTTTATGGTGTGCACCGCAGCCTGCCATAATTTTGTTCTGCACATCCTCGTGAGCTAGCTTTGTTTGCTGTATGGAATGGGTTGAGGTCATGCCACTGGACCGGACCATATGCCGCTGCACCTGGAGCATATCCTGCAGTGTGGACTACTTTTTACTGGCATAAGTCAATTTGAGAACCGCTCATCCAAACAACTTCACATGTGACACTGCACATCCTTGAGTCCTGAGCAATGAACCTGCCAAATTTCAGCTTCATACAGTGCCGGGTTCTAGAGATAATGGTGCCACAGACAGACAGAGATTCTGTTTTTATAGTTAGATAATAACATTTTTGAATTATTTGTAGTTCATGAAGTACTTGATTCTTATATAAACACATACACACAGAATGAGAGATGGAGAAAGTGAGGAACAAGCTGTGTCTAAGAGAATTGGGAATGTGGGCCTGATGATGCTTTGTAATTTTCTTTTACTTTTTTTCTCTCTTTTATTGGTTGCCTAGAGACCTACAGTGGGATGCATGGAAATGGCAGGAAAAGGTCAGGCAAACCTTTGAAAAGTTAGTCATCTACTCAGTGGGGGTGGTGGTGGGATTGCAGTAGATAGGGCAGAGTGGCAGCGGCATTCTCAAGCACCTTTTGGGGAAGAGGTGCAGGGATGTTAGAGGGGGAATACTTAGTGATGTCATTAAAGGAGGAATTAAAAAAAAAACAAAAAGGTTGTATTTGACTCACAATAATTCATTTTAAATCACCCTTGACTGTAGCAAATACAGACAGGCGAAATGCTAAGGACGTTGTAGCAGGATGGCAAAACTGCTGAAATAGTTTTTTTGTATGACCATGTATAACATTTTGGTGAAGTATGAGTGTGCTTCATAACTCTTTCCCACTGTACCTTTCCAGCATTATTTCAAAAATTGTGCTCTACTGTGTAACATGCTTTAGTTGTAGTTCTTAGCTCATGTTGTTTCAGGCTGTAGCATGAGGTTATTACTGGTATCGTATCAGAGTAGATGGTTAGTGACGAAACAAATGTTTTTTTAAAAATGTGCCGAGGTTGTTTTATATGTAAAATTTTCTGATACTTCTACTTAAATCCTTACTTACCTGTGTGTTGCACATATATAACAGACTTTTTTTTTTTTTTTTTNTTTTTTTTTTTTTTTGGCTTGGTTTAAAGTACTTTTTTGTGGATCCAAACTAACAACCTATTTTTGCTTCATTCTATTTCTTTGCAGGTATGGCCTCACAAGTCTTGGTCTACCCACCACACATTTATCAAACCCAGACAAGTGCCTTTTCCAGTGTGAAGAAACTCAAAGTTGAGCCCAGCAGCTGTGTGTACCATGAGAGGGCTCACCCGCGGACTTATCTGAACAGCAGAACCCTTGGCATTGTGCACCCAACAAAACAAGCCCGCTCATTTGTGAATCGAGATTTGGCGGTGGGTGCGCGTGGAGGACAAGAGTACCCAACAAAGACGGTAGTGGTGCACGGTGTGCAGAGACAACAGCCGAGTAAAAGGGGAGGAGAAACAGGCCCGACCGCGGCCCGACAACGCCACGAGACAGGGTTTGTCCACTCGCAGGGCAGGTGGCAGCAGCAGAGAGACGCAGCAAGTGAGGGCAGCAGTGGAGCAACAGGGGCAGGAGGAGGGGGACGGGGAGAGGGCTGCAGTGGAGGAGGCGAGGGAGGTGGAGAGGAGGAGGGTGGCAGAAACGAGGAGAACTGTGGAG
Organism: Lucifuga dentata; assembly: GCA_014773175.1. Classification (NCBI taxonomy): domain Eukaryota; kingdom Metazoa; phylum Chordata; class Actinopteri; order Ophidiiformes; family Bythitidae; genus Lucifuga; species Lucifuga dentata. The sequence goes on from VXCM01000652.1 coordinate 278,072, forward strand.
GTTTGAACTCAGCCGACAGCTCTCAGCGATGTGGGCTGAAACGTAAAAGTGAGGACCTGGATAACAGAGGGAGCACCATGCAGATAGTGGAGGAACTGTCCATGTTGCCTGCAATGTTGCAAACAACGAATGTGGGGAACACGGCCATGACTGCGCCTGCAGCTGTGGGGGCTGGAGGAGACCCCTCCAAGCAAGGTGCGGGGCCCGGTGGTGTAGGTGCAGCAGGGGGAGCAGGAGGGGGAGGGGATGGGGACTATCAGCTTGTGCAGCATGAAGTCCTATGTTCTATGAAGAATACCTATGAAGTGCTGGATTTCTTGGGACGTGGCACATTTGGCCAGGTTGTGAAGTGCTGGAAGAGGGGCACAGGTGAGGTTGTGGCTGTGAAGATACTTAAGAACCACCCTTCATATGCACGGCAGGGTCAGATTGAAGTTGGCATCCTCGCCCGCNAGATACTTAAGAACCACCCTTCATATGCACGGCAGGGTCAGATTGAAGTTGGCATCCTCGCCCGCCTGAGTGGGGAAAATGCAGATGAGCACAACCTGGTGCGAGCTTTTGAATGCTTCCAGCACCGCAGCCACACCTGCCTGGTGTTTGAGATGCTAGAGCAGAACCTGTATGATTTCCTGAAGCAGAACAAGTTCAGCCCACTGCCCCTGAAAGTGATTCGACCTGTGCTGCAGCAGGTGGCAACGGCTCTGAAAAAGCTAAAGAGCATGGGTCTGATTCATGCAGACCTCAAGCCAGAGAACATAATGCTGGTGGACCCAGTGAGGCAACCCTACAAGGTGAAGGTGATAGACTTTGGCTCAGCCAGTCACGTGTCCAAAGCCGTTTGCTCCACGTACCTCCAGTCGCGGTACTACAGGTAAGTACAGGTAGTCTGTTCAGTCTTTTGGTGTCCAGGCCCTCGAGAGTAAGGTTAAAAAATGTCCTTCCTCCAGCAAAACAAGGAAATGTCTCCCATACGGCACAACATCCTGCCTGCTTAGAGGCCACATACCACAGGGTCTGAAAAAATGTGACCCTGATGTGTTTACTAGCAGGAGGATAGAGTGACTTGTTCATGTCTCAAGAAAAGAGTGTGCTGGCTCAGTGAGAAAAACAAATGTGTTTTTGAAGATCTCTGGCGTTATTTTGCATTCAGGGTGAAGCGGCCATGTCTTCAGGAGTTGAAAAGACTTACTGAAGTTATGTATGGAGAATAAATGGATAGGCATACTGTATATTTGCAGGCACAAATATATAATGTGGTCAGTTAGTTAGACTTCAAGAAAGTTTGCTGGAAATGACTGAATGCTATTTCAAACACAAGTACGCTGTGAAGGACTTTGGGACTCATTGACTTTGCAGTAGATTAGTATTGTTTATATTAAATAATGCCTTTGTGTGCGTCTGATGGTCTTGGATGTGCACTTGGAAAATAAATGAGTGCGGGCAGCGTTGGCTTTGGCTTTTGATTAGAGAAGCAGAAAGCCTGAAATTATCAGCTGTTGTGTAACAGCGAGCATTTGAGTGTGTATACTTAAGTATGTAATGCATGCAGTTATTTATATATTTATGATATTGATATATTTATTTATTCAAGTTCTATTTGTCACGTGCAGCCATACAAGTAAAACAACAGTGATGTGATTTTTCTGGTAGGTTCTCCCGACTGAGAACTGCTTCTTAAGTATAAAAAATATGTATGTGATGAAATAAAACAAACTAACAATAATGCAACCAGAGCAAAATTAAGAATTAAAAATGTGTAAGTATGCAATCTATTTACAACCAAGCCAGCAGGGGAATNAAAATTAAGAATTAAAAATGTGTAAGTATGCAATCTATTTACAACCAAGCCAGCAGGGGAATGTATGTACATGAGTATCAATAAATATGTGCAAAATAGTACTGCACATGGTGTAAATGCAGAGATGACTGTCTATAGATGTTTGTGCAAAGCGTGTACGTCTACTTACACGGTGACATGATTAGCTTGTGACCTTATGACTAAATGCTCTGTTTCTGGATAAAATGAATAAAGGCGTGACAGTCTACAGTCTCTGAGTGTATCTAGTCATCTTGTATAAGGAGGAAGGCTCGAGCTACCCAGAACTTGTCCTCGTCAAAACTGTCTGTTTTGGCTTTTCTCTGAGTGTGTGTAATGATGAGAGAAACTACTAGGGTGTCATTTTGTTCAGTAATACAAACTGAGGAGTGTATTTTCTGCTGAGGCATTGACAAATATGGTTAACCACTTACAGTACATGACTTTCACACCTTGAGTATATGCTTTGTTTTTCCTTGAAATAAGTAACCTGGACTTTGTGGATTGTCTTGTTACAAATGTTTTTTGTTTCAATATGAACTCATTTGGCTGTAAGTGTGGAGGTTATTTCACAATATTACTTGTGTTTCTTATGGATTTAAGAAGAAGAAAAAAGTCTGTATTGTCATATTTTAAGGGATGGACAGTAATATGGCCAGTGTCTGAATTGCCACATGGATAAAGGCTGACTTACTTAAACATTTTTGTTTGTGTAAGACTGTATCCACATTAACACCCTGTGTATATTTCCAGTCTTGTGGCTCAAAAGAGCGTATGGCTGGAAAGGTCAACCTTGGTCAGACTGACGACTGGTACAGCTTAAATTCATGTGCGTCATCTAGTTTCAGCCCTTTGCCATATGTCATCTGAAGGCGTGTTAGAGGTTTGGACAGTTTTGGATGTGTGTGCACAACACACACACACACACACACACACAAAGTGGCTCTTACTGTGTCTCCCTTTTTTATATATTCAAGATTATACTGCAGAAAGCATAATCTATTAATTGCTATCTTCCCGATCATAGTAATCTTAATAATGATAATGTAATAATAATGTAATCCAATGGTAGAATGCTGATTGTGTCTTTTTGACACAACTTTTGTAACTTGTCTTTCAGAGGCTAAACTTTATCTTTTTTGGCCCCTGTTAATTCATATTCCAATTCCGAGGTTGAACTGACTTTTATTGTTTGTTGCATAGAGGTATAAAATGCCAGAATTTGATGTATGGATTATTGTTGCCCTTTTATTTCAGCTCAAGTAATCATATGTAATCAATTCTTCACAGACTTATTTTACTATCTCTGTTATCAGAGTGACGTGGTGTGATGAGTGACTAAGAATTAATTGTTTTCCTCAAGTTTTGCTGGACTGGACAAATGTCTGTTGATGGACATAGATTATTAGATAAAAAGTTAGAACACAGTATATTTGGAATTTTGAGCAGTAATAATATACACAACATATATATATATATATCACACGTAGCACACATATAGCAGTAATAATATATAGTGTATATATCACAGTGTATCACAGTGTATCATTTTCCCCTTTATGATAAAAATGTTGCTGTGTGTTAAAACAAATGTACAAAACAATATTTATATGGAAAAGTTGAAAATATGAGTCTAGATCTGGATTTGGACTGTATTTATTTGTCAGCAGCTTACTTTAATAGAGAAAAATGGATCAGAAATTGATCAATACTTAGAAATTACTGTAAGAGTAAAAAAGCTCAGAATGACGATGACTTCTACTTTACACAAAATCTAAGTACTTTCAGTGTGTACTTGTATTTTGGGGGGCAAAAAAATACATAAAAAGAGATGAAGAAACAGATTAACCAAAGAGCAGTAAGTACTTATGGCAGTTTGGGTAACCCTTGAACCTTTGATATGTGACCAAGGTAAATAATGCCGTTGCTGTGCCATTCCTGTTCCATGGAAACAGTTTGAACTGTGCTGCATCAGTGGTCTGATCGTGGTTTCTGATAACATGGAGCATTATAGAAAGGACATGTGAGAAATGGATCTCTGGAAAACAGTCCAGTGATGTTTTTCTGGGTGGTTTTGTATTGAGACTTGGTTTTTGAGGCCGTGGAAGATGCAGCAGGAGTTATGAGCCACATTCATGTCGGTGTTCATGTCGGCATAAATGCAAATAGATGATATGATGTCTGTAGCTGTCAGCATTCTCTGTAGATCTCCTCTCTAGCTGATGTAGGAATCTGTTCCATGGCTGACATTTTTTGAACAGTCAAAAATGACAAATTATATTTCGTTCTCTTTTCAGCCACACATTCATCAGATGTTTTTTTTTTGTATATGTGTGGCATATAATAGGTGTATATTTTTTTTATATTCTTAACTGAACATTGTATATTACTAAATGGAATAATGACTTCTGTTTCTCACAATGGGCCTTGTACAGAAGGTAATAGTTGATAACATGGACACTGGAAATGTCATGTTGGAAATTGTGAAACGCATAATATCACTTGGAATATCGTCCCATACAGGGTTGAACGAGTGATTAAATCCTGGATGGACAGATTGTGAACAGGTTGATGTGTACTGCTTATTTAAATTCCCCCACAAGTAAAGCTTAATGTACTCAACAGTGTTCTGCTGCATGTAGGCACCTTTGCATACTTGGAATAGTGTCAGCGAGAGAAAGTTTGCAGCATGTGGTGAAATTTAAGAACTGCTGCAGTGTCCACTCCACATGATTATGTGACACATGTTGAGAAATTGTATCTTCAAATGTTCTATTCATTAAAAATTCATTATCAGTATTGTAAAAAGACCACAAATACCATATTCTAGAAATACAGTTGTTGCATTTTAAAATGTTATATGTTATGTTATATCATGAATGATATTTAATATGTTATGTTATATGAATATTCTCAACTGTTGGGGTTTTACTGGGGACAATTACACGGTACATAATAAGATAAGGTAAGATAAGATAAGATAATTCTTTATTAGTCCTACAGTTGACATCAAGCAGTTGACATCAAGCAATCTTGGTGCTATGCTGAGGAACACACTTACACACACACTGACAGAGAAGTCTGCTTTTACTCACTTCTAGTAAATGCAGTGCGTTTCGGGAAGTTACTCAAAATAGAACTGTCAGGTTATGCTGTACGTCAGTGAGGGAGGAAGTTAAAAGTACTGCTTTAATTCTTATACACTGTTGTGTTGGCTCATAGTCTCAATGAAGATTTACAGCATATTTAAGTGTCATATCAAAAGATCAGGAAAACTATATCATGTCTGCATAAACAGCATGCCACATCAGAAAAGTTCCTCTGAAAAGCAGTTGGCACCCACAACATACAGTGAACACCAAGCATATTTTGAAGTAGTTACTGCCTCATATTAATAAAGATGACAGTACATCACAAACTCCTTTCAGTTCTAAATTACTCTGGTTGCATTTCTCTTTCTCCATTAAGTCCATTACAGGTGTGTTATGGAAATGTGTGTCAGTGCTGTACATTCTCTCTCTCCCTCACTTTGTGTCTCAAACTGTATCATAACAAAAACGCTTTTCCAGTGTGTGCAGCTGCTCACAGGTAGAAGATCATATACGATGAGTGACTGATGCTGGAATACATCTCATTCTTAAGCAAAAAAAACAAAACAAAAAAACAAATGATCGCTATGACTTTACCTGGTGATTTATTTACTAAATCTATTGGATCTCTGCTCTCATTAATCAGTTTGTTGAATGTGTTCTTTTCCATCTCATTGTGAAAATTGGATTGAGTTAATCGTGTTAGTTAGGATGTGGTATAGACTTGCAAACTTTTGTGTCATCGTTTTTTTGTCATTATGAGTGGATAAAAGACATTCATGAATGCCCCTTTCAATGGAATTGCTGTTTTCAACAAGCTCGGCTGGTCTCCACAAGAACAAGTCACTCTGATGCATTAAATGCAAGAGATTTTGGAGGTCCAGGAATGTTGTTGATGCCAGTCCACATGTCATAATGTACAGTAACAGTTGAACATTTTCATCATGTACTTTCAAGTGCTTAAATATATGATGTTGGAACTGAATATGTTGATTTATTTTTGGTGTGGGTCTCTGTCAGTACAAACTGTTTTGAATGCATGGCTCTAATTATAACGTGTGCAGACATTGTAAAAATGTTGTGCTATAGTTTGTATCCCTGGCAGATGGGGGGTGGNACAGCAGACTGTGAGGGGAAGAGCGTTGCTGAGGCTGAAAGTAAAGGCTTGTTTAAAATAGCTCAATGGACGCTGGCCAGTGTGCTTTGACTTCTATAGATGGTGAAGCACATTGGCAGCCAGAATGAAATAGGGAGCTTGAAATACTAGAGAACTCTCACCTGCTCGCTCAAGGTCAACCAACTCCAACGTCAGCTGTTTTGCTTTTTGTAGTTCCATTTGGGTGTGTTGGGTAGTGTGTGTGCAGCTTTAAACATTTCTTGGTCAAATATCCATGTTTGCAGGTGACTAGTTCAAATCCACCCCCTCCTTTTTTTTTTTTTNCCTTTTTTTTTTTTGTTTGTTTTTTTAATTACTAATTTTAGTTACTTTACACTTTTGAAACAACTGTTTTCCTAGATATTTCAAACCAATCAACCTCAGCCTCCCAAGCTGGAATGGAACAGGACATTCTCAGATGTAGACATTAAACCAAAGGCTTCTTATGTATATGCCCTTTTTGTGCTGAGAAATAATATGAAGGTGCTTTCATGTATGCAGCATTTGTCATCGGGAGCAATGATGTTTAATCATTTACAACAATTTGACTTGTAAAGATGCAGTTACATTACTGCTTTATGCTACAGACACACAAAACATCAGTAGCTAACTCACAGACCTCTTTACATTTCTAGCAAAAGATGAAATACAGTAGATGCATAGATAGTGTGACTGGTGATAGTGTGTGTGGAAAAAGCCACTGTTTTTATGACAGCATTGATTGTGTAAATGACATAGTCTGGCTTGACTGGAACAATGAGTGCTTCATTGATGTTTCATAACATGCATGTTAAAGAGCCAGTGTCATGCAGATTTGCAAACTTATTTGATCTTTAAATCGCATCACTTTAATCAACAAGCATTTGACTGGGAGCTGCTGCCAGTGAATTGTGGTAAAAAAATATTGTTTAACATTACTGCATCATTACTGGACACGTCACTCTGATCCACGGCAGTTCATGACATAAAGCAGCTTATTGTGATACTGCTGCTTCTCATTAAAAGCTCTATTTTCATGTGGCTGCATGGTTTATAGTGCAGTGTTGTGCTGGCAGACTGGCCTTTTCCTCAGGGGCAGTACATTTGTTTCCTCGCATGTGCCTGACCACAGTAGGGGGGGGGGAGGGCAGGGCAGTAGTGACGCTGGCAGTCCATCAGTGCACTGCAGTTTTTGTGTCAAGATTTGGTGCATTTTGTGCCGTCTGATGCTGGCCAGAGTTTTAACTGGACACAGTGTGCTCATTCATATGCTATTTTAATTTCCTTAGCCAGCGGAGATGCAGCTACACAGACCTCTCCAAAATCAAACCATCCTTTTTGGTTTTCCTGAGATGTAACAAGTCTTTGGAAAAGATGGTAACCGCCAGACTGTCACTATGTCCAGGAATGTGAATTCAACTTAAAATCAGACTCCTTTTGTCCTCAGCAGCATATTTGTGCTGCATAGATTAAAATGTCAGCTGCTGTATATTCACAGGTGGGAGTTTGCACATTTGGGCTCAAGAATACTTTTTTCCTCTCAGAAGATGCTGTTGTAGACACATGATCAAACATCACTATGGGGGGGAGAGGAGCAGATGTGATCTCCAGCAAATCCATTACACACCCACAGAAAATCTGTGTTAGATTTTTACTCTACCACCCCATGTCTGTATGCCCTGTGTGCATCACGTGCCAGCAGCCATGAAAATTCTAAAAGTGTGCTGGCCCACCCTCAGTACACACACATACACACACACACAGTGCACTTGACTGAGCTATGTGCACTGCAGTGATTCATGAAAATAGGTCTGTAAATGGATGCCTTTCTCTCATGCCTGCTTGAGATAGTTTGATAATAAGATGTAAGTAAAGGGAAAGTGCAGGTGACGCTTCACTCCATAATGAGCTTTGTATTCCAGACTGCTGTGGCTTTGTGCTGTTCTTTTAGGATTGATGACGGTGGGTTAAAAGGCTCAAGGAGAACTTTTGAGGCTTTGCCTTGAAAATTGCATCCTTCATTGTTGAAGGCCTTGCAGTTGTCAGCTGTTGGCAATGATATGTTGATTTCAAGGCCACAGGCTTGCTTGGTTTGATGTGTACTTTGATGAAATATAAGCTCAAAGTGTTGTGGCTTATTTACTCTAAGCGTGTATGGCTTTACATGGCCTTGTTCTTTTGATTGCCTACATTTCCTGTATGTCCTGTCTAGAATCGCAAAGCTTTTATCTGTTTTTTGTTTTTTTTTTTCCTGTTCCATCACTCGTCAAGCTCGTCCCATTACCATTCAGTTATTTCTATATCTCCGAGTTCCCATACAGGTTGTATACTTACTGTAATCCATTCAGTCCATTTCTATTTTCTACACCTGTTTGTCCTGTCAAGGGTCACGGGGGGGGCTGGAGCCTATCCCAGCAGTCATTGGGCAAGAGGCGGGGTACACCCTGGACAGGTCACTAGTCTATCGCAGAGCTGACACATAGAGACAGACAAACTCATTCACACCTACAGTCAATTTAGAGTTTCCAATTCACCCAACCTGCATGTTTTTGGAGGTGGGAGGAAGCTGGAGCAAACCCACACAGAACACAGGGAGAACATACAAACTCCACATAGAAAGGACCCCAGTCGATTCAAACCCGGGACCTTCTTGCTGTGAGGCGACGGTGCTAACCACTGAGCCACCGTGCCGCTCCTCCTTACTGTAATGCTAATGTTAATATGTAGTACTGTTCAATGTGTGAGAGGAACGAGGGACTAATAGCGTAGGAAAAAAATAAAATCAAACTTATCCCTTGCTGACTGTATCTATGGATGTGCTTTACAGTGCGTTTTGATAATTTGTATCATAAACATTTGGTTCATGTTTGAAATGATGCTCCAGTTAAACACACTTTAAAACTTTACACTGAACTGAATTCTTTGCAGCAATGTTGACTTCAACTGAAAATTGTTCTTTAACACTGACACACATCTGTAAAATACGACAAAGGCTGTGTATTCGTGATTTGGGGCCAAGGCAGATCAGGGTGCAAGTGCTGCCTCCACCTCTGTCGCCCCATCATTGTGTTCCACTGAATAATGCAAAAAGCCACGAGACTGTGTGGAGTTACATTTTCTGGAAGAGACTCTCAGCAATGCTCCACTCTTCCATCATTGTCACCCATGTTGTCAGTTGCCTTTGAGGCTTCCCGGTCTGTGCCTGAGGTCTGTGCCAACTGCAGCATTGCCCAGATCAGTTTGTGTATCAGAATGAGCTTACTGAAGGGCTGCTGTAGGCATGCAGTAACAATGCCCTTTTTTTTTTTTTGCTGTTCTCTATGAGGTAGTTGGATGCTACTCTGCAGCAGGCTCCACCCTGTGAGGATGGAGCCAGTCTGGATCAGAGGACTATTTCTGGAGTGTTAGATCATGGCCATGAATAAGAAATGAAGATGGACATAATTTCTCTGCCCCTGCCTTAGTTATCCGGCCAGCAGCAAGACTCATGGCTGCGGTGTTTCTTCAGTAGTTGAGAATTTAAGAGTGAGAGAGGAACGCTTGCTGTATGTTACAGGAACACTCTGTACATTATGCTCGCTTACATACAGTCAAGTGGGAAAATGGAATCAGTTTCAGTCAGGTCTGGGACATGTGAAGCCGAGCTAAGCTAAAAAAATTGGAGCAGTGGAAAACTCTTGAAAGTGAAAAATAGCCTGTGGGTTTCAACAGCTCCAAATTGGTTTTATTTACAGGTTGTATCTTGTTACCTTGCAAGCGTGCCACCAGGGAATTCAACAGACACCTGGATTAATAAGGGCAAAGCTGGCAACTTCTCTAGAAGGACTTTTGATCTGTTGTGTGCTTTCACACAAAAAAAGCAAACAGACTTATTTCTAAGTGAGCCATGTCCCAGTAGGGGAAGAGATTGAGGACAAATTCAGATTTATAATATCTGTCACCACATTATTTAAGATTGTTACTCCCCTGAGCAGTCTTAACTCTTCTTATGCTGACTTGCACTAACGTAATTCAGAATTGATCCTACAGGTTAATGTCAGCTGCAGAAAACAAGTCCTGAATACCAAATGGCTTTTCTCTTTCTTGCACGATACTTTGATACGTTGATCGAGGTAGTTAAACCCTTAAGGTATTTATATTTTAATGAACAAAGAGAAGTCTGTGTTTTTCTTTCTCATTCCACCATGTCAGCTTTGTAATTCAGACTTTCATTTCTCCATCTTTGGATGCAATTTCATGCCTGAACTTTAAATCCAACACCAAACTGTTTCTATGAGTATATTGGCTGTTGGAAATGACACGTTTAGAAATATTTCAATTCCAATTTAGTGTTACTAAAAATTTTGAAATACAGATAGATATATATTAGACTGTTTGCTTTCTCAATGAAGTGTTAGTAGTGACATTTCTTGTCTCACTATCATGGACTAGCTTTCTGCAAAAAGCTTACCTTTATTTTTATCTCCTCTGATGATTTTTCAACATGGTGTGGACAAATTAGTCTTTTGATGAGCCTGAATGAATTTCCCACCTACTCTAGACTAATGAATATCTGGTCCTTACTTGCTGTTATTACAGTAAATTTCATGAAATAATTTAAATTATAATTTAATCATGTAAATCAGATACACCAGTAAACCAAAATAAACTTTATTTTTAAGCCTTCACTTTAGTGTAACAAGTCATCTGATGTTTGACAAATTTTCTGACAGTATTTAAGATTTTTGTGTAAAATTGTTGTTTTCATAAGTTCTGGTGAACATGTAAAGCCATAGATCATGGAAATGCATTATCCTTTACGCATGTTGGTTTTGAAACATGTATTTTTGTTCTTTTCTTGGCCTTCCCGATGATGTCATTGTAAAAGATGTTTACAGTGACAATTTCGCTTCCTTTAACATTTGAGGACTCCTTCCACAGGTCTACAGTTCAACACACACTTACCCTGCATGTTTTGGGATCCAGCCATGCATCATACCACGTTCTTCTGTGCATCGTGTTAGTTCTTCCAGCATAACATCACTTTGTGCCTCAGCTTCTTTGGAATTGAGAAACAGACAAACAGAGGGAAGAAGGGAAGCAGCTGCCTGGGCTGAAGGAGCAGCAGGAGTTTGAGCCAAACTTTCTGACCAGGGAAATATGCTCCATGAGGGAGCCGTGAAAACAGAGTGGGATTTTCAGGCTATATGGCAAAAACATGGGCTATGAGAAGGAAAAAAAGGCAAACAAATCTCATCGTCGCTCCTGTGTACGTGGTGATGAGTGAGATTTGGCACTGCTGTGTGCCAATTCTGTGGTTTTTGCTACATTGCTATGCTCAGCATCAGCCAGCAGAATTTGTTGGAGTTGGTTTGCATTGAAAACTGATGAGTCTCAGTTTGGCCTTCACCTAAACCAAATGTCACAAGCACTTTTTCACTCATGAAAGCAAATGTTAAGGAAAACCTTATCCTGACTCTGATTCTGTTCTGTGGTCGTCGGTGGAATGTGGTGAAACCTAGAAGTGAGCCACGTACTGGGGAATATTTTGAAGGACTCTGAGCACTGTTAGCAGCACAGAAAGCTCTTTGGAGTGAAGTTTTTCCCCTCTGCTGCCTCTGAAGGTGTTTTTCACTAATAGTATGAGACTCTGTGGAAACCTTTGAACCCACTGCTATTTTAGACTGCTGTCATTCAGTGAGCAGTTGCTGCTTATTACAGCATGGCAGCAAGAAGTTTCTGTCCCCAAGATCCTTTAAATAGGATCTTGGGGCTATCCATGTGTAGTGTTCATACTGTATAGTGACGTCTGGGACCATTTAACAATTCACCAATTATTATCTACAATTAAATTTATAATTAAAACTTATTTATTAATTTTTGCTGATGAATAATAATCATTGATCTACACACACACCATGTCACCGTTTGGATGACATAAGGTGCCCAGTCGAAACTTTTGTGATTGACCTGCTAATGATGGAATCACTGTGTGACAAAGTGATATCACACCAGAGTCCTGCCATATTAGCAAAATCAGTTCTGAGGTCCAGCACCGTTTTGTGAAGATGGAAGATGTTATGTATGTCATTTACAGCCATCGTAAAAGAAAACCACAATTTTTAGGTAATACCACCAGTTGAAGATCATTTTAAAAGATGGTACGTTTGCCTGCACTCATCCAGTGTAAACAAAAACCTGAGGATATTAACACAGGTATATTTATGTTATATATGTTGATGATGTGTTTTTATAAAAACAATAAAAACATTATTTATCCTTGGGATAGGAATTTCTTCTAAAATTAATCATTAAACAACACTTATAAAACCAATATCTTGACTAGTCTTCAAAAACAGAAGGATCAAGTTGTTGCTTTCAAAACATGCTCAGCAGGTAGCAGCCGTGCACAGGACTGGCACAACTTTAAGTACTGGGGCCTCTGTCCTTCCACTGCGCAAATACATAGATGCTTGCTAATCTAGAAATAGGAATAGTTTGGTAATTCTATCCCCTTTGGATCCCACATCCTCATCACAGATAGCCTGACCTGCTGTATAGGAGCCACAAGTGCAAAGACTGGTGATCCCTCATGGGCATCCCATCTATGAACTATATTTGTTGGGACACCCAGCTGTGCCGGAAGCAACATAGTGCAGGATTAAATCTGGATTAAATGCTTGCAGTGGGTGAGTGCTTTTTGCTCTGTGTCACATCGGTGCCCAGCACTAGTGTCATTCTGAAGGCCCAGATTCCAGACCTGACATTCTAGTATTTGCATGGATTTGGTCCTCCTTATTATATACATTTGCCTTTGTTAATATGATCATTCATGTTTCTCTTTCTTAGAGGAATCCACGTGCTGGAGGATAAAATAGGACCATGTCTTGTTTTTAAGTGACAATGGTGGTTCATGGAATTCTGAAAGGATAGGCAGCCTGAAACTCTCGTCTCTACTGATGCTTATGTGTCATTTTGTGTGTGTGTGCACGCGCACATTTGTTTGTTTGTTTCTGTGTAAACACAATGTTTTTAAGATTGCCTCTCCATTTTCTTGGGGCTAATACACATAAGGCTGAATAGCCACAAGGCCTCTGAACTTCTAGCATCCGGAGGCCCCTCGGTTTGTACGTCATATCCTTGGGATAGAAAACAGATTTGGTTTCATGAATGAGGGCAGAGAGGCTTACTGTATGTTGCCTTTGTTGAGGCAGAGTCATGCATCCAAAGCAGCTTCCACCTATCCCCTCCAAAGCAAATAAGAGAAACCTGCTGTTTTCTATTTGGCTTTCGTATTTCGCTCTCTGGTTTTCTGTGTTGTACTAATATTGTGGCAACAGCCGTGAGATACTAAGTGTGATACAAGTGTTTATCAAGAATATCAACAGTTCAGCAGTTTTTTTGTGCACTCAGAATGACTTTGCATATTTGTTAGAATGTGAAAAAGTAATAAACAATTGAGAAAAAGTTATCCAATAAAGTGGCTCCTTCTGAATTTATTATCCTTGCCTTCACTTGTGCATTTTCTTGTTATTTTGTAAAAATAACGCCGTTTTGTGTTTTGAACACCGACTACCCAAACCAACTACTTTTCATTACATTACTACTTTACTTTGTGTACTGTACTGCATTTAGCTTCCAGGCTTTAAGATTTTGAAAACAGCTCAGAGCAATGCTGAAGATCTGTCACATGCTGTGGAAGATGAAATATTACAGCAACAATGGTTCCAGTCAACCCCCCACTTTGAGATGTGGTATATCATATGGATAAGATTAGAAACCCTGACAGGACTGAAATATTGAACGATGTTATGTCACCGTTGAGTATTTTGTTAGTACATGAGCTGATATGCTTATCCAGAGCATTTGAAGCTGAGAGTGAGTTGGTGGGTTATAGTTGGTTACAGGGTAGTCTCTGTTAGATCATCTTGTGCTATAAATGCTGCTAAAGTTACACATGAAGTTTACTACTACTTAAAAGTCTAGGATTTGCTCATGCGTACCTTCTTTCTCCTCACAGCTCCATGGAAAACTTGTTCCTCATAAATAGAACGTGTCAATGAGGCTGAAATTGTTAGCATTACTGCCTGGTGTGTTGTCTGCTGCTATGCCGCCTACTTAGCCAGCTGTTACGTACATTTGTTTTGGACATGTGATAAAAATGACTAAAACTTATTTTAGCAGGTCTCAGCTTTGCTGTTGCCATCCATATGAAGCTTCTGCCACTCTACATAATGCCACATGGCTCCAAAGACTTTAGAGGGTTTCTTTTTTTAATCTTCTAAGACCTTTTAGGTATATTCAGTATAAAAAGCACAGCATTGCTGTAGTTGGTATGTCCAGTTTTGTGAAAGAGTCCGCCAGGGATGTCATGTGAGAATACAACATGAAGGAAGGGTAGACCGCACACTGAACTTAAAGCTGCAACATTTCAACCAGCAAGGTCTTCCTGTGTCAAAAAGGTTCCTCAGGTTTTTGCCTGAAGAAGACCTTGGTGGTCGAAACGTTGCACTCATTAAACCTTTTGGGAGCTTTAAGTTCAGTGTGCAGTCTACCCTTTCTTTGTGCTGTATTCTGTTTTAGTCCTGCACCTGATCCCAACTTGGGCTGGATGTGCACACCGCCCTACTTGTTTTATGCTGTGAGAATCCCATCGTTGCTGATCAACCCTATGGAGGGTTGATCAGCAACGATGACTATATATGGATTTTATAGTCATCTAGTTTTGTATATTTGTATCTTGCGTAGCTGCTGAATGGAAATGGCATCTGTGCTTCACTCAGATGATTTGTTAACAGAATTTCTTTTAGCCCAGACCATGCTGTCATCTCTGTATGATTGGACAATATTGTTATAATGCTATTTATTAAAGTATTAGAAAATCATGTGTAAACCACAGTATATCAATTTGAGGATTTTGTTCCATTATAGATATACAGTATGTAGGTAAGCATCAACAATAATATTGATCACCTATCACCTAGCTCTATATCTGCACTGTTTACTCTGTCATTGATTGCTCTCCAGTTTTAGTTAGTCCATAGACAATATACAGTATATGTAAGATATGATTGTCATTCTTAATGTATTGTTATCTAATACAGAGATATACTCCTAAAGGTTTTTGTGAACTTTGCAATTACTCCTGAAGTTTATACTGTAAGGCTGGGTGTTGTTTTCTAAAAACTCAAGTTTACACATCAGTGTGTCCTACATTGTTACTGACAGACTCCGTGTGCACCAGCTATGTGTGTGTGATATGCTACTACAGTCTTATTCTGCAGTTACCTGCAGCTACACCGAGACCGCACGTAGCAAAGGAGTGACTGTGCTTCTTATTTCCTGTTAGCTTAGAGCAGATATAACAGCTTGTCAAAGCTCTGATCCCAATCTGACTGACCTGCTAACCCAGTGGCTCAGCCTGCTGGTGCTCGGCTACTCTCATGCACGCACAACACTGCTTTACAGGTCAGTGAGCAGTGTTGCATGTGCACCATACATTCCCAAATGATCGCTCATCATTCAGAATGCCAAGATAGGACTAATAACGGATGTTATTCCCTCCAGACATCAGCACCTCTCTACAAAGCCAATACCTGCTGATACCTGCATGAGTAGTAAAATTGAAAAAAGCTTTTACAGTACAACACAGAAAAATGTTTTTCTTTGTCTCTCTCTATTGTTGTAGTCACAGATAGTGTACACTGCACCTGTTTATAGGTTTAGCTTTACAGTCTAATGCAGCAAAACCTGAAATTTGTTACTAATATTTTGTCTGCCTGTATAAATGGCAGCTCAGTATAATGTAATAGAATGTAATCCAATTCAGCAAACAGGTAATAAATACAACACACACACAAAAAAAGAAACAAAAGGGAAGAAAATAGTAAAAAAAAAAAAAAAAAAAAAAAATAGTGAGTGGTCCATAAAATAAGTACTAGATGAATGTTGAATGTTATGTGGAAATGAAGGTTCCCAAATTGGTTCTGGAATCTAAACAGTGAGCGTACAAACACACACAACCCAGTAAACACAAAGCATGAAATCCTGCAGCATATAAGGCTATATAACACACATTTTGAATGCTGTAACAGAAGTATTACTGTATGTAATCAACATTATATTATGTATTCACATTGAGTGTTTTCACACACCTCCTTGATGAAACTTTCTGCTTTATGACTTACACATAGCCTGTGCTATAATTACAGCCATACATTTCCACACAGCCTGCACTTTCAAACCACATGCAAAGTACTGCACATCTAAAATTAAACTGGGCACATGAGGTGGAGCACATCGCCGTCAATAGACCCACCTTAGTAAAGAAGCAGGTTCCACAGTGAACACAGAAGGTGCAAAACTACAGTGTACACCTGACGTCTGATTGCCAAATACTTTTTACAAAGCATATGGCCTAAGTTTAAAGGCAAAGACATGTTCAGAGTCTAAGTTTATTATTAAACCAGCAGTCAGCATTACTTAGTAAAGGCAGATATAGCAATGAGTCTATGGCAACATGTTGATGAGTTCATAGCGTACCGAGTTCAGACTTTGCACACAAAATAATTGCTGATAATTAGAGCAAACACTACCCACACACATTTAATATATTCATTTATTTAACAGGGAGAAATGCACATTGCTAAGCCTTATTGCAGTTATTTAATGTAATTGTTGTAACTGTGCCAGAGGTAGCTAAAAGAATAGTTTTTATCTGAAGGCTATATGTCTTGTTACATCCTACTTTCAAATAAATGAACAATAACAAAGATAAAATGCAGTTATTGAAATAGGTTTCAGGCATGCAGAGCTGCAATAAAAAAGGTATTTAATACATGCAATTAGGACCTTAGACAGTATTAGCAAATGTATTCATCAAAGCATCCAATACAGTAGCAAATAATACATAAAGCAAAGGATACACACGAATTACACTGAAATAAGAGCACAATGAAACAAGCAACAGTTACACAATTACTTGTATACACGGGCTTATTTCTAATTCCTTTTAAATCTCTGTTTAATATTGTGGCATTACTTTTTATGATTATATGGCAGTTGACTAACAGGTGTGTGTTTTTGTGTTCCGCAGGGCTCCAGAGATTATTTTGGGATTGCCGTTTTGTGAAGCCATAGACATGTGGTCCCTTGGCTGTGTGATAGCAGAGCTTTTTTTGGGCTGGCCGCTGTACCCTGGGGCCCTGGAGTACGACCAGGTAACCATATACCTCTGTACCTCCGTATACTTCCTTTTTCTTCAGCTCTTCACGCTTCATATCATCCCCTTACTTTCACCTTACAACTTTCTGTGGTGTATGACTCAGTGTACGACTCTCTCTGTATCATCTTTGCATGGGGACTTTTTCCTTTGGCATGCTGTATTTCAATGTTTCCTTCATGTAAAAATTCTGGCCCCTCTACCTCCCACCCCCACCTCCACCACCTCCCTCACACCCATGTGGTTGTGGTAGTACTTTCCTGTATAAGATGTATCATCTCTTTCTTGTCAGCTTTTATTCTTTTTTTCTTTTCTCCTCTTTTCTTTCCATTTAAACATACAGCTAAAGCTCAACAATCAAGACAGCCCACAGAGGAATGAGTTACTCACACTGGTTATTTTAAATTGGCAGAAAAAAAGTGCTGTAAAGAGTCAGTTGGAAAGAGTCTGTCAGCTGCTGAAAAAAGGAGAACATTAAGCAGTCAAACATTCAGCTGCGGAGTTCATGACAGATGGCTTGAAGCTAGAACACGATCGTGACATTGTTACAGTGTGAACATTGAAAAAAATCTGTTACTTTAATCTGTTTGAGATGGAGGCCTGATGCTGTGTTAAGGGCACTGCATGGAGTTTCTACATTTGAGATTTAGGAAGAAAGAAAGTTTGTTGGCACAAGAAGAAAGCAGGTGACAGGTTGTTTGTGGAAAAAAAAGAGATGGAGGCCTTAAGTGACCAGTAGTAACACGTCAAATTAGTTTTGTATTTACTGGTTTCTATTTAACATACTGTACCTACCCTCTGGATTTCATGGGCTTAATAGTCTTTGCATATGCTAATGATTTATGACCTGTCTATTTGGAGTTGTTTGATTTCTGCCCCCACAAGTGGAGTCCTGCCAGTCTTCCTGGTACTAGACTGATCTGGGCTTATGTTGAGTGGCTTTCCCCAAGCCCCACAGAACGATTGACTCCATGTCTGCCAGCAGGGCCACATTCATATCCTCCTCTCTCTCTCTCTCTCTCTCTCTCTCTCTCTCTCAGTTCACCGCATCACAGCACTCAGTCCCACTGCAGATTGCATTCCTACCAACACTCATACCAGGACAAAGACAGGAAGGATAACACACCTTTGAAAGAGATTCAACTTGAGCACAGCAGCACCAGGCTAAATATAAAGAATCTGTTTTTCCTGTTCAGCATGTTGCAAAGCTGCATTAAAGATATCTGGGGCTAGCATCTTCACTTTTGGAAAACATTGCTAGGATCGGATGGAAAGCCACAGATGGGTTGATGAAGAGGGATGGGATGAAGGTGGAATAGATGAGGGAGAAAGAGAGATGAAACAGGAAAAAGAATGTACTTAGTTCTGAGAAATTTGTGGAATTGAGGGTGAAGACATACATGAAGGGGTAAAAATGGAGTTCAGATCCAATGTGGAGACTGTGATGGGAGTTTGTAGCAGAGGGTGTGAGTAATTCATGGAGAGACAGTAGAGTTCAATGTTTTACATTTCAACATGTCGGCTCTGTTCTCCTCACGTTACTGTTCTATTATTATTTGGTGATCCAAATATTCACACAGAATTTTAACCTCTGGATGTTCCCTGGGATGACTGTACTGAAATACCCTGATCCATTCTAGCACAGTTCTGATCCTGATCTATGGTTTTGTAGTAGGTTGGAAGCGCATCCTTCACCTTGAGCACACAGGTTTAAGCCCCTGTGCCCTTTAAGAATAACATTGAATCCCTAAGTTGTTTAAGAGCACAGCTCTGTATCCAAACTATGATTTGTCCCCTCATTCCACACAGGCAGTGATCTCTGTCTAGCTATGCAAAACCTGTGCACTTATAGCCAGGGCTTCCATTTCATCATAACATTTATCAGATGAAGGGAAAATTAGCCGGTCCAGGGGCATAGTCCTTTTGGGAAACATCTTTAGCAAACCTACTTTTGTGGTCTTTGGCACTTTCTGGTGATGTTGTTGTCCTTTAAATAAAACATTTCTCTGAAATGACAGTAACTGTTAAGTATACAACCCAGAGATTTACAAAGTATCTCTTTTCATTTGTCCTCAAAGTTTACCATACCACAGTTATGTACATAAATGAAATGAAATCTGACCATTGAGACTCAAAAATCACCTATTCCAACTGGACTTGATAAATGAGTTTTTGCTTTTGTAGCATATAGGCTTGCAAACCACAATTTTTTTTTGTGACATTATATTAAGTTTTAGGTCATCCTTCAGTGCATTTACCATAATTTGTTGGCATCTTTGAATGGCAAAATGAGTTTGACACAACATGAAGGTGAAAACATGAATATTCATAAATTAGAATTCTCTGTGGTATCAGCCCGCTACATTACAGTGCTTTAAAATAGAAGGCTTGTAAATTTTTATCACCAGAAATAAGTAGCCAAGTGACTGCATGTCAGTAAACAGCTGATGGTGTGGGGTGTCATCCAGGGGCCACAGGGTGATCTGGCTGGAGCTAACTGGGCTACTGGCTCCCCCTATTTCTTCTTCCTTGTCTACCTCTTATCTTTCTACACTGGGTCTCGTTCCATCCCACACAGCATATTGTATATATAACCCCTGCTCCTCCTCTCATCCTGTCTTCTTTTCTTCCTTATAGCTCCACTATACCAGCTTTTACTTAAGTGCTAAAGCAGCAGCTAACCTCTTTGATTTTGTCAAACATCACAATTCGGCCAGCATCTCACCACTAGTGTTATTTGTTATTAACCCAAGTGCTGTAGTCTTGGGAATGAATTCATACCCCATACTTGTCTTGCACATCTTTCTTTGCGCCCTTCAGTGTCTCAGTGGTGCATCCATAGGGTATAGTGCATGATGTTGCAGAGATAAATGTAAGGCGTGCCTGCTGTGTTTTTTTTTTCTTTCTTTCTTTCTTTTTTTTTTTTTACCTGCTAGGCTTGGTCAAGCTGGCAGCCTGGATGAAGTTAAGAGGATGTTGGCAGGGTCAGGGTAGGCAGAAAGAATTACCAAGGAGTTGATGTTGATACCATCAAGCCTGTGGGAGAAATGTACCCAAATGAAGAAGATAATCTTTGCGTATTTGGTATGAAGTAGGATGTGATTTCTTCACTTTAAACTACTGTAGATCAAGTTTTGTTTTGAGTAATAGCATTAAAATGTCTCATTATAGTCTATAATATTTCTGTTCTGCAGCAGGCCCAGGCTCGCTAGATAGCTGTTTTGAAAATCAGAAGCTTTGCAGCAGCATTCTCATTGGTTTGCCTGTAAGAACTGCAGAGATGCCTTCCAGGAAAAATAAGGGCCTTCCCTTCACAAGAATGTTTCTGCCCACACACTTGCTGTTGTTTTTTTGTGTCTGTTGCTGTTTACAATGCTACTGAATTACAGAAGAGCTGTGTTATGAATATAGCCATACACATACTCTACTTTCAGGTTGAAGTCTGTTGGAATAGACTGAGTCAGCAATGCATGGCTACTGGAATGTCATCATTTTGGAAGAAGAGTGAGAGACAGAAAATGAGAGAAAGTCAGAGTATTTTCAAAAGGGAGAAATGGAAAGTGACAATGTATTGAATCATTTTACAATGAGGAATTTGGTATATTGTGACTTTTCCTTTCCCCCACTACAGCTTGTTGCCCTTTTGTTGAACTTTTTGTAAAATGTTTTGTGTATAGCTGGCTTACAGGGTAATGTGTGACATAAAGGACCTTCTGATGGGATCAGAGTCTAATAAAATGCCTCGACATGTGGATGAGGACACTTTATTTGTCTTTTGTTGCTCAGCTCATTTAAGGAAAAATTGCAGTATTTTCAAAAGTGTTTGTCTGCCTTAAATGTTTCGTTCATTCAGGGAGCTTGCAGTAAAGGTGCCACATTAGAAAATACCAGCACCGTCTTCATGGTGCTCACCCTTCACCCACTGTCTGGCTGTCCTTTTCTCTCTTTGCTTCTGAGCAGCACTAAATCGCTAATGGATGACTCTTTTACACTGAGGTGTTATTGACGTCAGCCTGCGCTCTCACTCATCTCCTGTCATAAACCTGTGTCACACTCATCCACAGCAACTGACTGACAACTATCAGTAGCCAGCAAAGCATTTGGCACGAGACCATAAAAACTTACTTTATCAGAGTTTACATGCAAGAACCTTGACAGTTTTCTAAAGATTATGCAAACACACACACACACACACACACCACTAGAGAGATCCTGTTTGGGTTAAACTATTTCTCAGGAAAGTGCCATCTTCAAGGTCTCAGCCATCCCCACTGCGTACACAGCCACACACGCAAACAGTGAAGTTTTACTGTGGAACTGATGGAGTGATGCAAACATAGGGGCCTTGCGTGATATACAATAAATAACCATGTACATGATTTTTATGCATGTTAGGCTGTCAACATTTTCTGCAGAAAAGAATAAGGATACAGTGCTGTGGTGATATGTTTTATAATTGAGAAATGAGCTAAAAAATCTGAAAATGCTACATTCATGGTTTTGGGTAACATGTTTAAAATGAATATAAATTATGATATGATACAAAACAGGAATACTGCATTCTTCTCACCTTAAGCCATCTATTTTTTGTGCAAGATTTCTTTCCCTCTGTTTATGTTTTTACTATCTCTTCTTTCCTTTTGTCCAACAGATTCGCTACATTGTACAGACACAAGGTTTGCCTGGGGAACACTTAGTGAATACGGGGACAAAGACAGCACGTTTCTTTTGCAGAGAGTCTGACTCACCTTACGCAGCATGGAGACTGAAGGTGAGGAGAGTTTAGATACCTGACAGACACAACAAACTGGCTTATTAGCAATAAGTGAAAACAACAAATCCCTCTGCCTTTGTCATACTGCACCCAAACCTACAAGTGAAAATCAGATCAGCTTTCATCAATCACCAAATGTTTTCTTTCTTTCTCTGGGCAAACAATGGCTGTTTTACCCAATAAAGAAAAAAATTCATGCTGAAACTTCAGTCAGTTGAAGCAAGCAGAAAATGACAAAGCTTTTATTAGACTTTTCAAAGATCAGTGCAGTTAAAAAAAAAACATTCATGTAGTGTGCTACTATTACAATGACTTACAATGACATTTGGGAGTTTTACTTGAAGAGTATAAATTTTGGGAACAAGAATAATGAATATTCCTGAATTAGGATGACTATAAAATCAAAAAGTGTCTTTTATCCTTCAGTTTCCTATGTACCATGAATTAATCTACTCAGGGAAATATAAGCAATTAAAATAATAACACGAGCAAAGCCACTGCTTTTATTGAGTTCAGTTCTTTCCCTCACTAAACTGTTTTTCTCTCCACAGTTAACAGAAGAACATGAGACAGAGACGGGGATGAAATCAAAGGAAGCAAGAAAGTACATCTTCAGCTGTTTGGATGACATAGCGCATGTACGTACGTAGCAAAGGAAGAACACACCTGCAGCTGTACAGTGTACTTACAGAACTTAAGAGGAAGTTCAGAATCAACTGTTTGGAGGATGTAGGGCACTAGGTCTTTGACAGTGGAAGTACACCCACAGTAAGAACAGTAAGAACACATCTAATTACTGGTAAAGTAAAAAAGCCCCTCTAATCACACTTCCTCTCAGTTACACACTAAAGCTACATAGAAAAACCAAAGCTCAGTCTTGCTCAGAATTCTCTGTGGAAAACCACAGATGGATTTTTCGAGGTAAAGGTTTGTGCTTCCGTAGTAAGAGAACAAGAGATTCTTGTGAAGTGCTCATGACTAATAGTTTAACATTCTTTGGAATTATATTATCGCCATCCTAGAATTATTCATGCCCAGAGCATACATTAATATAACAGTTCTTATTTTACATTTTTTTCCCTTTTAATATGTTGTTAATTGTAACAAATAATTGTAATAGTAATGTTTTGCTCTGCCAGGTGAACTTGGTGATGAATTTGGAAGGTAGTGATTTGATTGCAGAGAAGGCAGACCGTCGAGAGTTTGTGGGCCTGTTGAAGAAGATGTTATTGATCGATGCAGAGGAGAGGATCGTCCCTGCTGATGCTCTCAGCCACCCCTTTGTGACAATGCAACACCTGCTCGACTTTCCCCACAGCAACCAGTGAGTGTCCAGTTCGCACTGGTTCCTCACACCTGTTGGTATTTTAGACTTTGTTCAGATTTGACCACTGCCTGTCATTCTTCTGCTTGCAGTGTGAAGTCATGTTTCCACATCATGGATGTATGCTGGACTCGTCCGAGTGCATATGAGGTGGCCAACCGAAATAAACGTCCTTTTGTCAGACCTGTGACCACAACTGCTGCTGCCTCAGTCAACCACCCCTTCAGCAAGATGACTGGTGTCCACACTCAGGTAAGCTGTTCTGGCTGTGTCATACAAACACAACAAAGGAGCCCAAATCCATATGCATTATGTTATAGATCTTTGAAAAGAAAAAAGACAACAATCTTGTGCATTGCCTTATTTAAAAAAAAAAAAAAAAAAANAAAAAAAAAAAAAAAAAGTAAAAATAAACTATACTTAATTTTACTTTGGACCCCATTTTGGTTACAACTGCATTATATTGGTTGTGTCCTCTAGAATATAAAACAGGAATGTAAAAACATCTGATTAATTGATTTATTGATTAAACAGCTACAGATAGGTTATTGGCACAGGATGTAATTTTCTGTTTATATGCTCCTGGGAAGACTACAGACATGTGGACAGTTTTCTACCATTTATTTCTTTTGTGAATGCTGACTTGCCCGTCTTATTGCGTCTTAGCTCTGCTGTCATGGCAACTAGATCACGTCATGTTGTGAGGTCATGGCAACCGTGCAAATCAACATTGTTGCTGAGGAGAAAAAGGAGCTGAACTTCTTTTGCATTGGACTTATAGTAATAATAATAATAACACATTTCCAAAAATTTAAAAGCATGAAAAGACCACCAAATGGGACCCAGTACTTGCAACACAGTGACAACATAATGCAAATATAAGGTGGCTATAGGGGGCTCTCTGGTTTCTATTCAGGTATAATTCTTCACTTTCCTTGGAGCTATAAAGTTAATTGCTAAAGACACAGTCTGTTATCCTGCAATCAAAAAGGTAGCCCCACTATTAAAAGGTTTTGAACGTGAGCTCACTCCCAAAATGAGTCAAAATGTTTTAATGTTTTAATACACAGAGACTAACTCTAGGCAACAGCTGCATCTAAGCTCATATAAACTGTGTTTTTATGCTATAAAAGGTTTGTTTTTGTTTTTTTCAGAAATACTGGTAAACACAATAGTAAAACAATGATCATCTGCAAAATAGATGCAACTCTTAATGTATATGCTGCTTTCTTGTTCAAGAGGACTTACAAGGAAAATATTGTGTTTTATGAGTATTAGCTTCAGAAAGGCTTTTTTGTGTTTACTGTCATGTGTCTGAGGGCTGGACTACATGCAGGAGCAGTAACAGAACAATATGGGCCTAGTTCTTGTTATTGAATAAATGTGATTATAGCCCAGGCACGAGAGCAGCATGAGTAGTGAACTCTGATCCACGGGTAGAGGCACATGCTGCTCTGTACTTTGTTTTTATCCCAGGGGTTTGAGAGTTAACTCAGTTAAGCTGTCTTTAAGTTATGTTGCTTTAGAACACTTACCTTTGATGTTCCAAGTAACTGATCTCACAATCCAGGTTATCAGATGGCTCTCTTAACCTAGGATTTACCTATACATTTATGAGCACATGCACACAAAGCAGGTAGGATTTGTAACCCTGACAGCTGATCACTTGCAACATGAGAGATCAAGAGCAGAATTTTCATTAATTAAAGTGAAACTGTTGATCAGTGGTGATGCACTATTTTCTGTTCTTATAGAGATGCTGTAGGAATTATTTGTTTTTAGGTAATTGATAAGGAAATGGGCCTTAAATACTTTTTTGATCGAGTACCCTGAGCTTTACTTTATTTGCAGCAGATTAACTGTTCAGCAGAGGTTCTCACAGTGCCATTTTTGACTGGGAAAAGTTGTCAAATCTTAACCATGTTTCCTTTTTTTAGGGGTTGGCCCCCTCAGCCCCATCAGTGATGCATCCTGGAATACCACTGCAGACAGGAAGTGGTCAGTTTGGATGCAGTGACTCATTTCAGCAGGCACTCATTCTATGTCCCCCAACCATTCAAGGTGAAGTGTGTAAATTTTTACCCATTCCAGTTTGTTTTGTCTGTGAATTGGTATTTTGTTTGTGTATTCTGATTTATAGCATCAGAGTAATACACAGATACATCTTTTTGCTGTTTTCTCTCAGGTATAGTGAATCTCTGAGGTTAAATGCTTTCATATTCCCTTGTTCCTGCAGGTATACCCACAAACACAGCTAAACCAACAGGCTACTCTGTGCGAATGGAGACTTCTGTGCCTCTGGTAACTCAAGCACCTCCCATTCAGCCTCTACAAATTAGACCTGGAGTCATCACACAGGTCAGGGGTAGCACAGGTAGCATGGGTAGGAGAGGTAGTGATAGACAGCAGAGTCCACAGATTAAGATGTAGTGATTCATTTTTACAGTTCATCTTGATTAATAAGATAGAAATCACATTATCTCAGGATAACTTTTGGATGTGACTCTTTCGTTCTTTTGTCCTTTAACAGGCCTGGTCCAGCCGTGCCCAGCAAATCTTGGTGCCCACTTGGCAGCAGGTAACCTCAGTGCCCCCACCACCAACCACACTGGCATCTGACACTGTGGCAGGCTCACAGAGATTGGGCGAATGGGGGTGAGTTATTTGTTAGCCTATTTCAAAGAACCATACCACAATATCTGTTTGACACATATTTGGAAATAGCCAAAATTATCATTTGCATTTAAATTTTAATACATTTTAAAGGTGCTTTATTAGGTTTTGTTGCTATGCACACTCTTGGGAAAAGCTGCACTTCTGTGATACAGCATGCTTGCTCCCCTGAATATTAATGATAGATGACTCATTCATGTCCTTCGGGACCATTGACTGTGACCATTTTGTCAGTAATGGTGCTAAAGCCTTTTGGCTCAATTTGTAATTTTCTGTCCTCTTAATACAGAAAAGTGCGTCCCCATGGTAACCATTACAGCTCCATGATTGCCCACCCTCAGCCATTCTTAACCAACCAAATGGCCATGTCCACCCATCAGCCAATCAACATAGGCATTGCACATGTGGTGTGGCCACAGCCAGCTGCCAACAAGAGACCCAAACCCTGTGTTAACAGGTATGATACAGAGGTTTTTGGTACATTAACACACAAATACACGCACCACACACAAAAAAAATCCCTTGCTGAATGTGACACAATTTCTTTTTACAGGGGCAGCAACTTCTCCCAAAACATAAACATCCAAAATTCAGCATGCCTGTCCCCAAAGATGGCCGATACAGCAAAGAATGTGGAAGAGGTAGAGGAGGAAGAAGCCAGATGTCCAGAGGAAGGGCATGTTGCTGGAGAGGAGCAGGCAACAGAGCAGGTAGTAGAGGATGAGGAGGAGAATTGCTGTAAGGTGGAGCCAGATTGTGAGGAGCTTTCAGTGTCACAGGAGCAGCGACAGGCCATGGTGATCTCTGACCTCGCCAGCCCGACTGTCAGCGTCATCAGCATCAGCAGTGATGAGGAGGAGAGCGTGCAGAGACACTCTATGGGGGAGTGAGTATCAACCACACCGTCATCAAGTTCCATCTCACATTATTGACTTTATTGGTTTATCTTGCTGGTGTTTGTCTGTGTATGCAGGTGTAAGGGTAGTGCAGATTGTGAGGCGTGTCAGAGTACTGTGAGTATGGAACGAGTGTGTTCCCTCAGCAGTCCAGACAGCACACTCAGCACCAGCTCTTCAGCCTCAGCCCAGTCCAGCACGTCACCATGCAAACACCCTAACAGGTATGGTTAGGGCTTCAGATTGAGCCAAAGCTTCTGGGAATGTTTTGTTTGGCAGGGCATTAGTCTTTACACATCAAATTAGATCTTCTGTAACATCCTTCTTCATTGCATGCGCTCTTGCAGTATGTCAGATGATGAACAGGAGAGTGGGTGCGACACAGTGGACAGCTCGCCTGCCTCAGATGCCTCTGGACGTAGCAACAGTCCCTTCACAGAACGACGCTACATTGCAAACAGCAACCAGAACTGCGAGCCCCGTGTTGCATGCGTCGCTCCGGAAACAGAGCCCAGCAAGCCAACAGTGCGCACTGTTGTGGTACCGCCAATGAGGGTGCAGAACAACAACAACAACCCTGCTGCCAGTGAAACTCACGGCAACACAGGTAAAGACTGAACACGTGTATGGATTTGCACAATGAAAATGTATTTCCTGTGTTCTTTATGTTAGTCTGCCATTGAGTTGACGTAATTATGGAGGTGTCAGTCCTGTAAACAGTGACCAGTAGTTGATTCTATCCAGGTTTTCCATGAACAGAGTCAATGTTTTAATGTCAGTAGATGACAGAACATGTTTTCTATTACACTTTAGTTGCTATGTGTGTGAAGTACACTACGATGTTGTC
The DNA here is from genome assembly GCA_014773175.1 of Lucifuga dentata. Taxonomy (NCBI): domain Eukaryota; kingdom Metazoa; phylum Chordata; class Actinopteri; order Ophidiiformes; family Bythitidae; genus Lucifuga; species Lucifuga dentata. The sequence goes on from VXCM01000652.1 coordinate 305,829, forward strand.
CACTCAGAAGGTTTATGAGATCATGATAGCTCAGAGATCCAGTCATCACTGCTGCTGTCTGCTCCACAGGTCACATGGTCTGGGATTACGCTGTGTTAGTAAGCCACAGAGGTTCTCACAGGTGATTATGGGTGACCTGCCCTGAAGTATCTGCTCTAAACTCTGGGTATTTGTTTGCTGTCACCTCTCTTTGCTCTTGCTCCAACTGCCACTCTGAGAGCCCCTTTTTACCCCCTTATATCTGTGTGGATCTACACTTCATAAAGCTACACAAGACATGCGTAATGCTCCTGAATGAAATATTCAAAACATGGATGTTATCTAGAGGACAACAGGCAAATGTTTCATGAATATGTTTTCCTAGTGTTCAGAAGGAGTTATGCATGCTACTTGTAGGCTTTATAGCAGTTGCAGTCAGTGGGACATCGCTGTAGTTTTTTGGAACTGATTTACGAGCTTGCTTTTTATAGGTCAATTAAAGTGGAGAATTAACTGTAAATCCTCAGAGAAAAAAAATCACAAAGACTCATATCATCTTTCATGTCAAAAGCATCTCCCTCACAACACTTAAACAGCTAAATCCCCACATAAAAGGGTACAGCTTGCTATTCTAGTGCTACCAATGATATTTATAGCTGATGTCTGACCTCACTCAAAGCCCTACGAACAAGCTTGTTTACCAACTCCTCCCATGTCTAACAAACTATTTATAACCATCCAGATCATGTTCAGAAGACAGATGATACTGTGTTTAAAAATTGGGAACCGAATCACTGACAAGCTCACAAAGCCTCCTGCCACAGGTTTTGCCATTTCTGGCTTTCAGATAAAGTTGCAGTAGTGGTTTTAAACCAATCTCTGGTTGTATCTATTTTTTTCTTTTTCTGTGAATCTGATGCTGTGACACCACACTGTCTGAACACATTAACATGTCTTCTTCCTCCCATCACCTCCATCTCCTTCTTTGCTCCGGTCCCTCTTTGTATTATCACCTCCCCCAGTCTTAGAATCTTCATACCAGTCCAAAGGGCGAGGCATTCCTGGGCGACAACATCACCACTCCACTCCCCTCCTCAACCGGCCACAGAAGATCACGCCTGCATTCCAGCCCCAGCAGCAGCAGGCCATGGGCTTTGCACAGGTCAGCACATGCAGTCACACATAAACACAGAATGCATGTGAGGAACAGAATATTGGAAGCAGCACTGGCATTCTCTGCAGCCTCAAAAATCAACACGTCAGACAGACTTTCAACAATACTAAACAAAAGCAATACTAAACAGGTTTGTAACACGAATCATTCAGGAATGAAGTATTCTGTAATACTGAACATCTCACGTCTGAAGTGATTACACTGTGCATTTAAGTAATAGAGCACAAAACTGGAATATCTTATAATTCTTTGTTGTAGCAGATAGCTACAATGAATAGCTATCTGCCAATCTCTTGCCAGTAGCCAAGAGTGTACTTTATAAGTGTTGGATTTAGTAACTAAATTTTATTAAATTTACTAAAATTAAATTTTACTAAACTTTATTAAATATACTAAATTTCCTTCCACCTTGTTTGTAGGTAAAGGCAGCTTGCTAGTTTAGCGTTTACTTGCTGTACAAAACAATAAGAATGAATAAAACATTGTAAAATACTGCATGCACAGACAAAAATAGACAACATCATATGACTGTTAAAGATTAATCAGTGACTCCACAGACGTAAAAAATATGGCTAATAGCAGCATCTAGTGGCTCATACAGAAAAAACTCTGTGGCTCATAAAGATAAAACTGAAAGTGATCAGCATGATACTGTTCTTCTCTCCTGCAGGTGCAACATTATGGTTCCTGCCACCAGGAATGGAATGGCAACTTTGCCCACCGGCGACCACAGGCCTATATCCCTCCCACCATGCATGGGCACACATTCACCCTTTCCCACAGCAGCCCAAACCACAATACAGGCCCCCACCCCCATCTTGGGGGCCACCCACACTCCCAGCCCACCTTATTGTCCTACCCCCCATCTGGGCCACTTGTCACAGCTGCACCAGTGGCCCACATCTTGGCCTCCCCTGGGGGCTCACGTCCCATCCTCCAGCCTACCTACAGCATCTCCCATCCGGCAGGCATTGTGCATCAGGTCACGGTGGGCATCAACCCGCGTTTGCTGCCCTCCCCCACATTGCACCCGCAGGGCCAATTCAAGCCCCTTTTCCCCCCGCACTCCTACATTGCCTCGCCCGCATATGCCAGTTTTCCTCTCAGCCCCACCAAAATAAACCAGTACCCCTACATTTGAGCATCACTGGGCAGTTTCCACACTCTGCAGCCCAGATACCCTTCATGCCACCTGAGGGCTGAGTCAGCAGGTCGATTTTTCTCTTAAACCACAAACAACATGGTTTTCATTTCCAAAACCATGGCACAACCACAGAGAAAGCAAGCTATTTTTGAAATGTAGATGTGGGTGTAATTGAACTTCAAGCTTTAAAAAAAGTTCCAATGGTGGAGGGGAATTGGGCAAAGATTAAGAAAGAAGTAATGTATGAATGATTGAATGAAAGAATGAATGAGTAGTTAAACTCACACTTAATGTGTTTTGCACATTTGATATATCTTTGCATTGGATCTTATACGAATACTCCTCAAAACAGGTAAATAATTGGGGTGGTGTTGAATAGTTAGACTTTGCACCCCTGATCCCAGCTATTTTTCTATATTGCCTTCTTACGTGTGCAAGACACATCCATATTTGTAAAGCCATCCCAGTCTCTAGCTCTAGATTGACAGATGCACATGTTGTTCACAGTGTATGTTGTACTGCGTTTGAAGTATTTGTACCTTTTTGGTGTCTTTTGGTGTTAGCAATGTCAACTCTATTAACCAATTTAAATAGGGTCGTTCCTCACGCTGCATGTGGTCTTGCATGAGCAGAAAAATGTAAACGGAAAGATGCATAGACGTTGCTCTTATTGTTCGTGTCACAAGACTCGCTGCATTGTATAACTGTCCCCAGCCATAGTGCCTTACATATTTGAGGTTGTTAATGTTACTACTTATATATGACTATATACATAAATATTAATGTACTGGACTGCAGCACTTGAAATTCCAATCAGTCGATGCATCCTATGTGTGAGTATATATATATATGCACATGTGTATATGTCCATGCATAGCCTGCATGGATGTGATGTATCGCGGATAGCGGTGCTTTTTTTGGAGTCGGTGTATATTTCAGTGTGTAGTGAGTTACTTTTCTGTTCTTTAAAGGAGAACAGCATGCTTTGCTGTTGCGAATGCTTGCTGTTTCATTTAAAATGTTTTTTTTGGTTTTCCTTCCCCGAATGAACTAGTGTACAACATGCAAGTACTGAGTATTGCTTAATATTTGATAATCACTTTCTATTTAGTGAAACTCTTATTACTAACAGTATTTGTACTGTTTGATGAAACTGCAATACAATCTAAATAGTTAATTGATTTTTTTTTTTTTTTTTTTTGTTTTTGGTCTTTGTATTTTCATTTTGAGTGTTTTCACTTTGTTTCGTAGATGTTTAGAAGTGTGGTGGGCATGGCTTTGATTAGGTAAGGAAAAAATGCAAATTAATTCACGGTATGAAATCTTCTAAGCCTGAGCAAACCATGCAGTATTTGATATACACACATATATGGACATATATTCTAGAGGTAGACTATTTAGTACAGATGCTTGATAAGGTGTGAGTTAATTGTGTGCAATTCTCTCATTTATGCATGTGTGACAAAGTTAACTTTTCCCTTTACATTATACCATTTGTTTAAGGCTTAAGACGTATCTGTGTCAACTGCTTGTTTTATACATTCCGTCAGGGAGGATACATACATATATATACACATGCTGGTAGTACCAGTCTCTCTCTATATATATGTGTATATTTAGATATGCTGTGTGCATTTTTTTCTGTTCATTATACTAGTTATGTGTGTAATTTTTCTGTCTTTATTTTTAAATGAAGTTGCTTGTGCAGCACCAAAGACTGTAATTCATTTCCTGAGCAAGGTAGCTGTTCTGTTTGCATAGACCCCAGTTATACTGTTGTCATAGAATGAGGTTAAATTTAAACAAAAATGTATTTTAAAAAATGGCTGAGGTTTTGTCTAGCTTAATGGGCAATTAATAAGTCGTATCATTTCTTTCTTGAATGTAACATAGATAAGCTGCTATATGATGATTGCCACTTCAATAGCTGTGAAATTAGGTGATTTCTCTGAGTTTCAACCTAGTGTTGCTATTTTGTGTAGGTCCCTAATTATCTGAAATAGAAGTGGTTTTGATTTTTAGTGTTTTGCGTTCATATTTGGAGTGTCATTGTAACTACTGTATTGCTGATGATGAACATTAGTTGCATTTGTTGTTTCTTGGGGTGTGTGTTTTTGCATCAGTATTTTATCCTTAATAACCTTTCGGGCTCATCACTGCATATAAATGATGTATCGATGTAACTTAATTTTTTGTATGTTTTCATATTGAAGTTTTGTACACATCTAAAGCTGTAGCTTGCAGGATTGATTTAACTTTTTCATTGTATGTAAATGGTATACCACCAGTACTCTGCTATGTACTGCAGGAGCACTGTGAGATGCCAGAAATCTAATATGTTTAATGAAATGCTCCTGATATGGCTCCACAAATCACACACACTCACCACTAAGCACTCACACACATAGGTTTGAAAGTGGTTGTGTGTCCAAAATGAATTTTGCCCAATGTATTGTTCCAAAAATATGTTTTCTAACTTTTTTAATTGATTTGAACCAATATTTATTGCAACCATTTTATCTGTTCAATGTTATATATGGCTAGAAAATCTTTTCCACAATTTATTTTAAACAACCTTGTGTTTGGATCGCTCTCCCCTTTATGAGTGTCTCATATCAAAATATGTTTTATCAGTGCAAACTGTGGCCATTTGTTGTGTGTTCCTTGCTGAAAACAAGACAGTGTGAGCAGCACTGTGTATGTGCCTTGAGATTTAGAAAGTAAGAATTGAAAATGGTTGTCTGAGGAGGAAGGTGTACAATCCATCATGTAAACAGTTATTTAATGGCCACTTGACTGGGAAAGCAAATCACAAATCACAAGAACCTAAAATAGGACTTCATCACACAGTCATTCCAGGGATCTGTAGTCCTCTGATAAGCTTGGAGACATGACAGAGGATGAGGACATGATGGTGGCTTTTCTCTGCTTTAGATGGCCACCACCAAAACCCCTGATACACTCAAAACACACACTTTGAATGATACAACACTCAACATTTTGGATAGTCACTCCAGCTGAACAGCAGATGCAATACTTTTCATTGTGCGGTCATTGCACCACCAAGTGTTCTTAGATAATCCCCATGCTTTAGATCACCTTGCATGTACCCCTAAGTTGCTTCACTCGTTTGCCTAGAAGCGTTCTGCTCAGATCATGCAAGTTACAGCTCAGCTAGAAATAGCAGAGACAGCAACCAGAGCACAGTTGACAGTGCAACACTGGCCTTTAATATCAGAGGAGCCATGCTTTAACCATGAATTGTCTATTATTGTGGCTTCTCTGCAAAGTTGATCATGAGTGTGATACTCCACATTTAACACTGACATTTATGTGTTTGTGAATTTTTAATAGCTTTTTATTTAACCTCTATGCTTTTCAGATCATACTAAAATATCATTTTGGGAAAGAAGGCTTATGACAACAAAGCATGAACTTGGCAGATTAGCACTTGAAATTGTTCCCCAACAATAAGCATGTGAAATGTAATCTGTGTTTTGATTCCTCCAAAGGTATTCACCAGCAATGCGCCTGTGTAAACTCTCCCATACTTATAGGAAAAGAATGGATGCAAGAGGAGAGAAATCTTTAACTGTATTTAATTTTCCATATAATTCACAACTCCATTTATGATTTTTTTGGAGGATTAATGTAACATTTAACAGATAAAACAGTCATTTGTAAAAATTACTGCTATTAAAATTATGTCTTTGATATGACAAAAAAAAATCTGCGGTATTATCCTTTAGAGATGTTAATTCAGGGTCTGTATTAGTCTGATGTGCTACTGTGTTACTCTTTAATCCTTATTTGATTTAATGAGTTTTGTTTTACTCAACTTCTTATTATTTTTCTGGTCATCTGTATCTATTTCAGAGTTAATTCACACTGCAAGTTATGGGATCATCAGTTTAAACTGCTCATCAAATAGACTTGATTATGAAACCTGAACTGTTACTGTTTTAATACCTGTAGATTTCTGTGGCTTTTTTTTTTTTTTTTTNTTTTTTTTTTTTTTTTTTTTACTTTGTGCTACACTAGTTTGCCATGTAGCAATTGCACTGTGCAATATTTACAGTATGAGGACTGGGAAAACTAACTCTATGGATGTGATGTCTCTTTACAGTTTGCGATAGTGTTTCCTCTCTAGTTCTCAGTGATTTAGGTGTGACCAAGCCTTCTCTACTTTGTCACATTAAGCGGGTTTTCCAGGTGACTCTTTTGGTGAGTGTCAAAATAAGACTTTATGGTGTATTATTGTTAAGATTCACTTTGAATTAAAAAAAATCTATTGATGCAGCTGTTTTTTTTTTTTTTTTNTTTTTTTTTTTTTTTGGACTTGGCCTTTTTTTCATAATTTGTAAAACTGGTTTAAGACATAAGTGGACAACAACTGATAACCACTGATAACACTGTAATCTGTGCACTATATTCCAAAGCAGCCCTTTTTTACAGTAGTAACTCTGGCCCATCATACCCACTGGTCTCCAAACTGAGCTTTCTGGAAACCTCCAATGTCCCTTAGCAACACCAGTAATATGGATCAAACATCCACAGTTCACCCTGACAAAAAATAAGGCCTACATATTGATTTTTTTTATTATTATTTCATTATTTATATGATTATTATTATTAAATGATGTAAATTAGTCTAAATTAAAATATAACTTAAAAAAAACTTTCTGGTGGAATTAAGGAAAATTGTGGCAAATAGTTTTTGGTCTGATTTGTACATGTACATATAAGAGAGTGCATACCTCTGCCAAGGCCAACAAAATCCCCATAAAGAAAACTGAAATCCTAAGCATTTGTCACCCAAAAATATCCTCATTTATGTCAAACACTTTCTCAAAAAATGAACAGATCTTCTTTTTGTTATTAAACAATGAGCCATGAAGCTAAAGTTAGTTGAAATCGGACCATTAGCACTGGTTATATGCTTTGTTTAAAATAATAAATAAAACAAAATAATAATTAAAAAAAATCTTCTGGATCCTCCATCTAGAATATAATCCAGGTTCACCTACCCAAAGTTAAATCAATTCTTCCTCTCGACATTGTCCCCCAGATTTCATCCAAATGCATCCATAATTTGTCGAGATATCAATCAATCAATCAATCATCAAACAAACAACGGTGATCACATCACCTCCCTGGCGGATAAACTATCTACATTACAATTTATTCTGGATCTTGGCTGCCATCTTGCGGTGAAGGATATGTACAACAAACGTGTCCATACAATTCGATCTTCAGGTAATACACTATTGTTCTCTTCGGCATACATTTGAGTAATTTGGGAAATATTTTTCTTTTGGGTTTAATAACATGGCCTTTTTCAAATTTTCCATTCCTGTCGGTTAATAAAAATAAGATTTATTTTACAAACGAATAAACTTCATGTTGAATTGTGTCTGATTTTACCCAGCAGAGGTCGTCTTATCAACACACTGATCCTGCACTTTTTCTCTACAATTAACAACAGAAATGTGCTCATTGGAGGAGGGGCTGGGAGGCTTTTAATTATCAGCTCATAATTCAGAGCCAAACGTCAGCTGAGCTCCTGAAGCTCTCTCATCCAGAGCTCTCATGTCTGGCTGATGGACTTGCCGCCAGCAGCTAAATGTCGGAGCTCTGGCAAACTGTGCGCACCGCGCTGCGCCACACCGCGCTGAGTGGACCGAGCGGAGCGGAGCGGTAGGGCGCGTTTCTTAATTTCCTCCAGCGCTGCTTCCCCTCCAGCCGTGGATACACCACGAAACCGCGGGACCGCTGTGCTTCTTGTTCTCAAACCACGATTGATCCGATGTATTATTCACGACGGAAACTTCAGCAACTTATCCACTGGATACGGAAATGGCTCCCGGTTTGAGGAGTGGGCGGACAGGTCATCCCCAAGTGGGAGCCGGCGGAGCGGAGCTTGCTGATGGGAGCTCACCGAGGAGGACGGAAGCCGGAGGAGAGCAGCGCTGTGTGAGGAGCAGGTGGAGAGCAGGAGCAGGAGCAAGGGGGATGCTTGCAAACTGTCTGCTGTCTGTGGGAATGCTTTCGCTTCTGGGCCGGTGCGCTTTGGCCTCAGAGGGTAAGCACACTGCCAAGCTTTTGGGCTATTTGTCCAAAAAAAAAAAAAAAAAAAANAAAAAAAAAAAAAAAAAAATCCACTCGTTGATTTGGTGCATTAACATTCCATGTCCACATGTCCCATGGTACGCGTGACATCGTTTGGAAAGAGTTATAATATATGTGGGAAATGGGATCTTTTGTTTCACATAAGCAGTGTTCTCTATCAGGCACATTGTTTGCTTCTGAATAACTGGAGCTGTGGTCGGCTGAATAGCTTGCTCAGTCATTTTTAGGGGGAAAAAAACTTAACTGTGATGGTCGCTGAATGTATCTATTTGCTCGCATCGTGTCTGAATCTGCACATTAAGGTAGTAATTGTAAAACTGCATTTTAATGAAATCTGTGCAGTTAAGGAATATATCCAAAAGCCTATTAATTCCCTTGCTGACCGCATTGACATGCGTTGAGGTTTGTGTGTGTGTGTGTGTGTGTGTGTGTGAGAGAGAGAGCGAGAGCAGAGCTGATGGATTGTGCAGGGTTTGCTTGTATGTGATGTAAATCTCATTTCCAACTCTTCCTACCTGAACCTCAATCTGCTCATCTCTATTGTCTCACTGATCAGATGACACCGCACAGGCTTCGACCTTGCTTCTCAACTGCATTTGTAGTCTTGATTACCACCTCGTCCCTCCCTCTGCTATCACCACAACTTTATCTTTCAGCTGAAGTTCACTTGCCTTTTGTCCTGAATTGGCATTTCTGTTTTGGTTGTACTTTAAAGACAGATGCCATTAAAAGATGTCAGTAATGAGCAGAAAGGATGCTATAGAGTTATTCTGGGAGTGCAGTGCAGTCACAGGACAGTCAGTATTTCAGAGCATCTGGGTCAGCATTAATGACACACTGTAGCCTACTGAAGGTTCAGTCTGTCTCTGGCGGCTTGCAGGGCAGCTCAGGTAAGGCTGGCTGAGATAATTGCCCATCAACCAAGAACCCTTGAATAATTGATAGGATTTTACAAGTCAGTACCAATCATTCAGGCATGTTAGCTAAATTGGCTGCATCATTCATCCCTCATGTACTATGTACACCGCTTCTTACTAGTCGAAAACAATTTTATAGATTTGACCATGAAGTTGCACAGGAACAATCAAATGAAATATGTGTTACATGTTGCCAACAGTGGCTACATCACCTCTTTCCTGTCTGCAAGCAGTGATGTAGTGGCTGTAGTCTCACCTCTGCTGATGCACTGCTACAGTAGCAGTCTCCTCCTCCCTCCTACTCCTCTCCTCCTCTCACAGTCAGCACATCCATTCTTAAACACAGGATCTACAGCAGCAGTGGCACTTCAGCCATACATATGTAGAGAAAGGGGCATACCACTCTTAGTATTCATCAACCGCAGATTAGTGTGTAGACTAGAATAGTAATTTAGCTTTGGAAATTGTGCAATGAGACTCTAGTCTTCGATGTAAAAATGAGCAGCGTTACTGAGAATGAATGCTGGAATCTGTGGACCCTTAAACACTGTTTGACTCTCTACATTCAATTAGGTTGTTTTAATGTGAAAAAATGTACATTTTGGTTAAAAAAAAGTCTTCTTGCTGTTATCTTTTTCAATTGTTCATTTGTGATGTGACTCTATAGATTAAGTCTTATGTCCTTTAACACTACTAGAGCTAAAACCTCACTTCTTCATAAGCCATAAATATACATTTCATGATGAACACAAGGACATTTTCTAATATCAGTATTTTACAAGATCCTTTTGGGCATGAAAAATTCCATGTCACATTGTGCAGTTGATCTCTTATTGCATGGCAATGCGATGTCAAACTGGAACTGCCACTTTCAACTGACATTCAGTATTTCAGAAACCATTGTAGAGAAAATCTGCCTTATTATTTCTTTTGCATTAGTCCTGCAAAGTTCTTTATCATGACTCAATATTAACACAGTCAAACAATATGATTACCAGCGTTACACAGCATGGACACAGTAATGATAAAAGGCATAAAGTCATGTTGGCTCCTGCAGCTTGTGAAGGCAGTGGCTGAGCTGCTAACCGTCACTGTGTGTGTGTGTGTGTGTGTGTGTGTGTGTGTGTGAGGTTTACTGAATGAAAAACAGCACAGACAGTTATGAATGGTAATATCCTGACTCACAGCTTCCTCCCATAATGTGCTGAACCAGTACAACATGTGGTTTCTATGGGAACGCCAATTTGTTCAACAATTACTGTTTGTCTCTCAACCTTTCAACAGTATAGTGGAGGACAGTGCAGGGTGTTGCTTGCTTTGTGTTGGTATCCTGGGTAATGTGGTTGTAAAGATGAAGATTTTTGATAGATATTTAATTAACTTGCATGATCTCTTGTTGGTTTATTGATTTCTAATTAAGACAGCAGACAGCTAGTGGAGTGACACAGTGGGTAGAGAACACCAGAAATGAGCAAATCATTGTCTCAGCAACCCACTCGTTGCTTATGAGTGATGGCTTGGTTTTGACAGGGATTAACCTCACAGACGTTTACTGTATGAGCTTCTTACCCAAGCTGATGCAACTCGCCACTTCTCCACTTAGGCATTTATTGAGAAGAGAAGTGAAGTAAGAGTTTGAAACATTTCCTATTTGCAGTGTGATCTGGGCCTTTACTGCACAATTTAACTGTTAATGTGTCCAATAACCAGTGAGCTCAATTGTGGTTTTGTTTTCTTGTTTGTTACGCTGTTCCTATTGTGTAGTTCTGTATCTTGTAGTTTTTTTCCCACCTCCAGATGAACCATTTCAAGGCTGCCTAACAGTTATTGCTCAGATTATTTCCAGGAATTGGTTTTGAAATGCTTTCTGAATGACACTCTCTCTCTCTCTCTCTCTCTCTCTCTCTCTCTCTCTCTCTTTGTGTGTGTGTGTGNCTCTCTCTCTCTCTCTCTCTCTCTCTCTCTCTCTCTCTCTCTTTGTGTGTGTGTGTGTTGGGGGGGATACCTTGCTTTGTCTCTGTGACTGCATTTTCTTCCATTTGTAGTCAGGCATAATGCAAACATAAAAAGTCTCTGTGACCCACAGACATCAACCTGATGAGTCATTTTAGAAAGTCAGTGATGGATTTAAAAAAGAACTTTAAATTCCACTTTCTATTCGGAGTCAGTTTTCTTGTTCGTCTTATGCTGATGCTTCGACATAGAAGCGTGGTTGATTTCTGTTCAACATTAAGAACAGGCCTTTTTCACTGCAGACTCTGTGACTTGTCATAGCAGGAAAGCCACAGTTGTAACAAGTAATGCAATCCATTTAGGTGTGTCGTGAGCCAGCAAACACAATCCGCTATGAGACAGGTCTATTGCCTAAAATAAAATTGCGAAAAGGGCAGAAACAGACTGTTTATCTCTGATTAAAAATCTTTAATACAGACAATCAGAGAATTATTGTTATCCCGTCCTGCAGCTCTTTTAGTCTGTCTCTGTATCTTGAGAATTGTCCAATGGTTTTCTGTCTTTTCTTCTTCACCACTGTAAACAAAGCAGGCAGCACGTCTACAGCCTTCGTAGACGTAATGATAGAGAAAGGCAAACAGGGATTCTAATTAGTATCATGGACCATCTGGCTCATATTATCCCATGTATAGTTCACTGCAGTCTGGGGCTGCTGTGTTAAGTGTGTGTCTGTGTGTGTTATGAGCTGATTTACATCTTCTCTACAGTATCTCTCTGTACATTTGTGTCTTCATTCTCTCGTGTCTCTCCTGCATGCTGTCTTTTGGCTGTTTACTGCAGGCTGGTGGCAGGCAGAGGAAAGCTCGGGAACAGGTTTGGGTCTAATGTTGCTGTATATGAGACGCTGCCTGACTTACTGGGACACTATGTATAAAATACACCACAGAGCTCTATTCACCAGCAGGCATCACATGGACCACAAGACAGCAAACGTGTGCTACAGCAGTTAAAAGACAGCATGGGCATTCATGGACCAGAGGTCTGGTCTACAGAATATTCTACAGATTTCCTAAAAACATTTTAAAGAGCAACTTCTCGTTGTATTCTTGAAGTTAGTCCAATCTCCACTTGTTTTGGTACTAATAAATCCCGAAAGTTTGGCTGATGCAACCATGAGGTAAACACATGCAAAACGAGTTTCAGCGATGGAAAAGTGAAAATGTATATTTACTTGTGCGACTTTTAAGAACATAACATTAAAATGGTATTTACAAATTAAAACTAAAAACAAACCTTGCTAACTGAATAAAATATGATCACCCAATATGATACCCCACCTACCCACTCACCCACACTGTTGGAGGCATGGGTATAGGTGTATGCATAGCATCGGCATAGGTGCTTTGACTGGTAGCAGTGGCTTTGTCTGTTGGAAAGGTAGTTTTAGCTCAGTTGATCTCTGGTGGATAGAAATCACCATTCACCATTAGTGCTTGCATTTGCATTAAAGTTTAATCAGTAAATACCAGGGTTTTGTGAATTCTGTCTCAGCAATTTATGGATGCAGGAAAACACGTAGTAAAATGTTCTTCACATACTCGAACAAACACACACATTATAATGGTTCAGACATCACAAAGTTGTGCGTTCCGTGTTGTCAGGTGTCAAAGCCAGCAGTGTAACAAGAGGACTATACAACTCCGTTCAGTTGTCTCTGATACCTAAAAAACTGTGGGAACATAAGGCTTGAAAATTGAAGTCAATAGAGAAGAAGTGCTCATGTTTGATAGAAAGATGTAATACTCTGTAATGGGAGTAATTTAATGTGAATGAATAAAAGTGGAAGCTATCAGTTAAACTTTTAAGAAGATCAGAACTGAATAAAGCCAGGCTGTGAGAGAGAGAGAGAGAGAGAGAGAGAGAGAGAGAGAGAGAGAGAGAGATGCACAGATGTGTTACTCAGTTACATTTAATGACCAGCATTAGTGTCATTTTCATTTTATCATATAGGCTGTATGGCCTCTGTTATTCTAAATGTAATGTAAGTGTAGCTGGTGTCTGTCTTTTACATGGATGCCTCCGAGGACAAAGACTCTGGCATATCAGCTGATCCCTTTAAACCACTAGAAGAGGGAATGTGAGATCACTGAGATGTTCAAGCACATTCATTACACAGAGCTGTCAATAAGTTGCATGCTTTGCAGCTAGTAGTGTACCGACGCGCATGAGCACACACATCGACACACTCAATCAAGCAAGAAACGCTATATGCCGGGAATCCTGCAACCCATTTTCTGATAATGTTAAGATATAATACTGAGATACAATCAGGAGCTCTAACAACCATGTGAGTTTTAAAATTCTTGTTTGTCAAAGATAGAATCTAATCTCAAAATTGCATTAATTGATTTTTGGCTAGTAGGGGGTAGAAATTCAATTTTCAGAATTTTCAGAATTCAGTTGTAATCAAATTTATGTCCACTTGATGATGTAGATTCAATATTCACAGTCTGTTTTTCTCTCTTTTGGTCTCCACGAAGACCAGAAATTTCCTGAAAACCACCCATTTTGCATGTTTGAGTCTAATATATTAAATTTTCATACATGTAAGGTTACTAACAATTATTTCCCAAAGCAAACTACTGGAACAGTGAGTAAAATGTTTTTCCAGACCACCATTGGTTTCAGTTCATTGGGGTATGCTATTAAAATCAACTTGTTGATACTTCTTGGGATTGTTAATCCATCATCACCAATAAGACGAGTATTCAGGTTTTTTTTTTTTCAAAGTTTCGTAATTTTAGCATTTCAGTGCAATGAAAAGCAAGTCATGAATGTATGTCTCCACCAGGGAATATAGTCCCAAAAGAAGACCTGCGTTTATTGAATAATTTAAACAACTGTGACTTCATAATGCAGCGTAACTATTTGCAGGAGAAACATCGATTTTTAAGGTGGGTGTTTCACTTGAATATTTGATTTTTGAAAGAATAAGAGATTTTACAAAATATCAGGAAAACTGAAATATGGTTTTATCCTTTGGGAAATGATTGTCAGTAACATAATGTGTATAAAAATTTAATATATTAGGCTCAAACATGCAAAATGTGTGGTATGGTCCTTTAAACCTGCTTTACCAGTCCCTATTTGACTTTGTGTGCCATTTTGTGTTGGTACTGTGTTGTCCAACCAGACAGTCCTTGTTGGAAAGAACTGCTTGTGTTTATATCTATATCTATATCTATATATATCTAGATATATATCTATCAGGGATTTGTGGGAAACAGCAGTATTATACAGTGTAGTAATGTTGTGTCTCTATAGAATTTATTTACAGGCCAGAAAACTGAAACAGTGAGTTTTCCTGCCTGCAAGTAAACTGAATTACTTTGAATTACTGATTTGATTGACATTACAGTGTTTTGTATGATCTTGTATGTCTGAGAGAGAGGGAAATACACACACACATACACGTACTCAAATTGCACATTGAGATATACACACACACTCTTATGCATGTAATAGATAATCATAGGGGAATCTATATATTCCTCTATGGTTTAGGGACACGTCCTTCCTTCAGTGCTCTGAATTCAGTCCTTCCGTCTTAAAATGAGATGGGCTGTTCCCTACAGGCCACTTCATTACTGGGATAATTTGAGTGTGTAGATCTACTGCCTCTGGATAATTACCCCTTGCGAACACATACACACACAAAGCATTTATACAAGCTCATGCAGATACCCACTGTAGCAAATAGGAGTGTGAGCTAGAAAATATGACTCCCTTCATCCTTCATGGATATCTCATCAGTCTGTCCTTAGAGATGGTCTCAGCATCTGAGAGTATGAGATTTTAATAATTTGTGTGTGTATGTGTGTGACATTTGTGTTAGAACTTGCCATAGTCAGCTCTTTGTAATCTACTTAAATGTTCAGCTAGACCTTTGGTTTATTATTAAACCTTATAAGTAACTGAACTATTCAATGTTAAATTTGTTTCTTAATATCCATTGCATCAATATTTTTGTAGCTGAAATATGACAAAACCCTTAATATATTTGTGCATGGGACCAGGATCTCAGTAATTAAATTATAACAATGAATGTTTTTCATCTACAAACCAAGAAAAAATTTTCTACAAGGTACAATGTCAGGGAAGTGCAGTTTTTATGGAGATTTAGTGTGTGTCTGTGTTACTTCATGAAGGTCATGAGTGTATAAGTAGGATTAGATCTGCCCTCATGGTATATATACATCTCGCTAATGATATTGTCACAGAGGAGATAGGCCTCGAGACTGGCTGTCATTATGAGACACTGGTTGCACCCATTAACTTGTTGCATTGGAGATACAGAAACACAGGACTTCTTTAAGTCCTTTAAGATGACACAGAAGTGCAGCTCAGGGCTGATTTGAGGAAACAGAAGCTCTTTGGAGGAAGAGGTAGATTCAAACTGATAGTGAAGAGCTTTGTGCCAATCGCTTGCTTTAAAAATCCAAGAAAATCTTTAATTTCTAAATTTAAAAGCCATTTTAACTTGTAATAAAGAAATTAAAAACAGATTTTAATTACTTATTTGAATTATTTTAGACATTAGTGTATGTCAAAAAAGGGGCATGTGGAAGTCACTCGGAGAGCACATATCTCCACCAAGGCAAACAAAATCCCCAATAAAAACCTCACCAGCCTTCAGCCCTACTGTAAAAGTCTCAGCATTTAGTTTTAAAAATGAGCCACCATGCTAACTGAAATTGAAATCAGCTCATTAGCATTGATTTTATAGGCTAAAAAATTTGTGTGAATCCTGGATCCAGAATATGATCTGGATCATTCTCCAAAATGTAATCACTTCTTCTTCTCTGCATTATCTAGCTGTCCCCCAAATTTAATCCAAATCTGTCCACAACTTTTCAAGATATTGAGCTAACAAACAAACAAACAAAAAACAAAACAAACAAACAAATGCCAGTGATCACATAAACTCCTTGGCAGAGGTAAAAACCCTGTCAACTATCTTCAGTACACATTCCATAATAAAATTTAATCAGTTTCCCTTTTACTATTTCCACAACACAAGAACAGAAGCAAGAACACAATACACTTACTATGTGCAGCAGAAATTACCACATTCTGCCATATATTGATCTCTCCTATTTCTCATTATGAAGAAAAATCTGAAAGGAGACTACCTTGCTTCGCTGGATAAACCACTAAAGAGAGAGTTCCCATGAGGACATCCATCCCCTTAATAATTTCTGTCTCCCCACCATTAGACCGTCTGGATTAAAGTCTGCTGCACTTCAGTGGCCATCTATGAGTGGGTCACCTTTTGAACAAAAAATCAAAATGAGTGCTGCTAAACTTTGGTATGAAATTATAAAGCTTCTCTCAAAAAGTTTGAATTAGGGGCTATTTGCATGGTAGATGGAGAAATATTCTCTTTGACTCCTGAACTTTTGACCCCTTAAATCTGACATGTTCACATGACATCTAAGGGTCCAGTAAAATATGTTTGTAACTTAAAATAGATGGGACATTTTTTTTTTTTTTCAGTCAAATACCAGTTATTATCTGTTACTGAAGTATTTAAGTCCCTTTCCCCTCATCAGCCTTTGAGTGCTGCATAATATGAAAAAGTGAGGAAAAAGTTTTAATAATATATTGAAGCCTCATAACTCCAGATTCATTAACATTTGTGCCTTTGGAGGCTGAAGTCTGAGTGCTGAGGTGAGGTTTTGGTTGACCTTATGTAATACAGAGGATTTATTGCCAAAAGTCTAGTCTGCAGAAAGACTTAAAATTTTCACAAGATTATTAAATGTTTTCAGTGAGGACTCAGTTCAGCTGAGTTCTTCCCAAGAAATGGAGCTTTGGAATATTTAATTTGGGTTCCTCCAGACACTAGCCTCTGAATGAAATCATGTATTAATCTTAAAAGCTTCAGAGGCATTTTTTTCCCACTGTAGATATGAAATGTAACTGGTAATTTAGTCAGCAACATGAAGGAGCTCTTCATGATGGCAGCATCAATTTTGTTGTGTGTCTGTGGAAATAGCAAAGTTTAGGAAGATCCAAACCCCCAAATGTATTTCTAAGTACTGAAGAACTTTGAAGAGATCTTAGAAAATACTGAAGCAGTGTAGCTCAGTTGAGGTACAGCTCATCAATACTTTGATTTTATCCCATAAAGATCAAAACAGTAATGACCTTTTAACATCTGATAACATTTCTAAAACAACTTTATCTATTGTGAGATATAATATTTTTCAATTTCTTCAACAGTAAGCTCAACAGTAAGCTATCTGGTTGGATATTAGAGAAGGAAAAGCCATAGTATTTTTCCACAGAACTGATCTTTGGTTCTTATGATGTCTCATTCTTTTACAAACCTTCTCATTTCTTTTCACTGAAAACTTAATTCATTAAAATTAAATGGTCTTTGAAAAGTCAGGTTTGATATTCTAAATTAAATAGTAGGATGAGTAACATTGATCTCTAATCCTAAAACCTGCAAATTTCTGGTCTTTTTTTTTTTTCTTTCAGTTTGTGTTTTCTTAATCTGTTCTTATCATTAACATTTTAAATTGGATGCATTCTTTCTTTTTCTAGATCTCTCTTTGCTTTCTACAGTCTACAGTGTCAGTCTTTAGGATTTGCTGCTTGAATCTCTACTGTTTCTTCACCATCATCATCATCATCATCATCATCAAACAAAAGAGGTGAATGTTAATATGTTACTAAGTTATTTCAGGCCCTGTTCAGTGTCATTTTACTTGTTTAAAGCTCAGTTGAAAACAGTTCTCCTGGCATAAGATATGGTAGTTTGTTTTTTGACCAGTGTCTCAGCAGTAGCTGCAGTGTTTTGTTGAGGTGAGATGAGGATGGAGCCAAGGTCTGTGTAGCAGAGCCCATCCATCATGCTGCCAGCTGGTGTTGGTGGAGATTTCTGTGCTTGCTTTGGCTATGTGTTAGTGTTAAGGTTAAATGTGTGATCAGTGTGATGTGAAGCATGATCAGTGTCAGAGCTCAGATGTGTGTTTTTTGGTCTGGTATTCAGCTGAACTGAGGATTTAGGTTAGGATGAGGTTTTCACAGAGTTCATATAGTTGTCTGCCAGCAGCTACTGCAGTGCTAAGGTGATTGTAGGTAACTTATAGTAACCTAAATTCAGTACAGTAGAAGTATTTAATTGAACACATAGTGCTTGTCCATTCATTGTCCATTGTCCTCATAAACCACACAATCTTGGACATATGCATGAAAATGAATGGATGGAATTCATTTTGTTTTGTAATTGTAGTGTTTATGTTTTCATGTACCCTTTATTCTTCACATAATGGATTTTTATTTACTTATTATTATTATTATTATTATTATTATTTTATTTTATTTTATTTTTTTTTTGCAGTAGGCTGCAGAGAAAATTATTATTTTAAGTAAACATACATTACATTTGTAATCCTCAGTTCTGTTGTTCGGGTGTTCCCAACAACAGAACAACTCCACAACACTGGCTAAAGATTATAAGCATTGGCCATATTCTACAATATTAGCTCCCTATGTGGGTCCATATTCATGAGCTGTCTTCAAAGCTGGACAGCTTAATCTTGCACATTAATAGTATTTTCATAGTATTTTAAAAAGATTTTTGGCCTTCTATGCAGTTTGGCTTGTCCCAACCTGTTCTCCCTCACATGGTGCACTTCCCTCCATCATCCTCATGCCTCAGCTTATCCATGCTGCACTACAACCAGTCACCAAGGTCAGAGCCTGTACATCTGCTCAACCTCATATGTCAGCAGAGGAGGTCAGGGCCTCTCAGGAGCTCATTAGATAGTCTTGGATGATCACTAGAAGATTTATGGGACAGAAAAAAACATGGTAATACTGTGCTGTCTGCCATACAAATGTAGTATCATGTTTATGTCTGTGATTTTTACTTACACTCTCCTTTTTCCTATAGGATCAAACTTCTTAACCTCTAGTAATAACCATATGTAACAGCTCAAAAAGAAAGAATTCTTCTGGTCGCCAGCCTGTACGTAAGATCAAACTCAAGAACAATACCAGAGATTTTGTGTATTTAAGCCCAATAGATACTATCCGCATACACGTTACGTTACTGACAACCATTGCTATTATGTGAGTTTAGATTTTGCAGTAAATCTACCAAACTACATCACAAAACAGGAAGAAGACTCTGTGCTTCCAGCACAAGTATAACAAAAGCTTTGTTACTATTTTTTTTTTATTGTTATCGTCATTGTTGTCAGCTCTTGTCCTTCTTTCTCTTCAAAGCAAGCATAC
Source organism: Lucifuga dentata (assembly GCA_014773175.1). Taxonomy (NCBI): domain Eukaryota; kingdom Metazoa; phylum Chordata; class Actinopteri; order Ophidiiformes; family Bythitidae; genus Lucifuga; species Lucifuga dentata. The sequence continues at coordinate 325,435 of VXCM01000652.1, forward strand.
AGTGATAAAGAACAACAGGTTGCAACTTTGCTTTTGTGACAGGAAGAAGCAGGATTTATAGATAATGTTGTCTGAATCTTGAGAAATATAGCAATTAAATGAAAATAATGTCCAGCAATGTTATATGATGTACATTTCTGTTCACCACTATAGGGACAACATTGACGAGGTAGTGCAGGATTTAATAGACAGTGGAGACATTCGGCACTCTGTCACTTCTCAGGATGAGCACTGATCTTCTGAAGTCTCTATAAGGGCCCAATTAGAGAGTCAGAGTCACAGCCACATGATCTCCCAGAGCATTTTTATGGAGTCTGATTTTATTCCTGTTCAGACTTGATGAGACTCAACATCACCTGTCCACAGTCCTGTGCTGGACTTTTCAATGGCAGACTGAAGGTTAGTATATAAATACAGTATTTTACTCCAGAGACATGCTGGCTTTTTAATTGTGATTTTATTCCTGCTAATCACATCTCATCTTGACTCCTGATCCAGTCCTTTTTTTTTTTTTGTTTTACTCCCAATTCAGAGCAACAATGTGATATACTGTATTGTACTGAATACAGTGAGCAGATAGAGATTTCTCAGCCAGTAGAGACTTTACTGTAGTGTTTACACTGAGGTATGTCTGTGAAGGTTCATCCCAGTCATCCAGATGGTAGCATGTCTATAAGATTAAAGTTGAGTCACTGGACTGGAAAAAGTAGCTTGAAAACATTTAACCTTTAATCCAAAAGGAAATAGAATATCCATATTTTAGATAGAGAGGACAGGTGGTTTGAGAGGGGTGTAAAAGAGGCCATTTATGTCAAAATAGAGAAACCTTCCCTGAACAGGGGAAGAGGGTTGGGCTACCTTTTGTCTGCTGTTTACAATGCTGCTGTAACATAACCCCATTAGTGTGGCGGGGTTCCCCAAATAACCCCCACAGATGTGAGGGAGGGAGGGAGGGAGGGAGACATCAAGGCCAGGAAAGAAATCATGTCCTTTGTCTCTCTCTCCCCAACCCTATAACACATCTGTACCCTCTGGGTACAGTGGCCACTGTATTCAATCACACCCACATCCCACAATGAGGCAAAACTGTCATGCCTGCATTCCACAATGGGGCGAAACCATTATATTGATGGGCATTGGCATGTCTGCCTTTTGGAAATAAATGCCAGTAAATGTTCCCACTACAGTTAGAACTGAAGAGGCCTTCTGGATCAACATCGAAATGTTTTCAAGCTGCTTTTTCCAGTTCAGTGTCTCAAATTCAACCTTCTATACATTGTAGTGAGGTCTTCCTTTAAGATCTCTGTTTATATCAGACTATTGTGGGCAATGCTGCAATGCTGCTTTATGGCATTGTTATTATTGTTAAATTTATATGTATTTAATTCTCTGTTTTTGCTCCAAACAGACAGACAATTGAAATGCTAATGCTAAAAGATTTTATCCATATCACTCATCCTGTTTTCCAGCTAGACAAAACCGCAGTAGGACTGTGTTCAGTAAGGAACTTCCAGGCTCGTATCTGTGGGCAGAACTGAATAACAGTCATAAATAACCCTCCTACATCTTAACATTCAGTGCACAACTTCTTTCTCTTTTATTAGACCATTTTTTGTCTGGGCAGCTTTGCCCCCAGAGCAACATGATCACAGGCAAAGGGCAGTTTAGATGTCATCTAGCAGTGCCAACAGCAGGGCTTTATGAAGCTTGGCTCTCATTATGAATTAAATGTGCACACCACTGCCATGTTGAGTTTTAGCATCTAGTATGTGGGACAGTACCCCCATGTTGATGCATTTTGTAATGTCATTTATATTACTTGTAGCATTAGTGTCATAAAACATATTTGCACCGCTTCTGTGGCTATTCTGATTGCCCTTTCTGGGTCTGGGAAAATTGAACATATATGTCATCTGTTTAAATTATTTCCACTCCCTGTTATTTATTTATAACTTGAAAATTAATCAGAGCAAATACAGTACACAGCATAAGACTTCTGTGTTCATGTTCACCCAGTACACAGTCCCATCAGCCCCCTCCTCACTGTGTGATGCCCTGCCTTGACCCCTACCTGTCAGTCCACAGCCACAGGCTGCCATGTCAAATGGCTCTATATTCCCCAGGTCCATCACAGCCCCAGCATGCAACTAACTTGTTCCCGCCTGCTCTGACACATACGGCATCAGGAGAGGGCCAAGTCCTCCAGTCTGACACAACCCTCTCTGTCTCTCTCTCTCTCTCTCTCTCACCTCTCACAGGCACACTCATAAATACTATCTCACTGTACATATTATGGAAATGATTGTTGATATTGGCTGGAGCAAGAAATGAGCATATGTGCATAGCATAACATAATTTTATTTTGAGATGAAATGCACAAGTTTCCATCAACCTAACTTCTACTCCACTTAATTATTTCTATAATTTGGATAGTGTTGAGAAGTAACTACAGTAAAGCTTGATACTGGATATTTGGTGGATATTTGTTTGAAAACAAATGCACTTTAATGATCATATATATGATTATCAAAAGAAGAAAAGTGTTTCACTTCCATTTTTTTTTCACACAGTATTCAAGAGCATTTTTCTGAGGCTTCCCTTGGACTCAGTTGTTGTGCACCAATAACATCAAAATGGAAATGAATACTGGGAGCTGATGTTTTATTAGATGCTATAGACAACTTTTGAAAAGTGCAAGTCTAACTGCAGTTATGAGCCAAATTTTGGTCTGGCTATCAAAATTAATATTATAGAGTTTTTAATTTTCTTAAAGTAGCCAATCTCATTTAAATCTTAGATGCATTTGACCTTAGTTATTAGCATGGCATCAGTTGGCAGCTCAACCTCCTTTTTGAGAAACACAAGTAAATCATATTTTATTTCACCGCTATGCAGATGATACTCTAGTATATATTATGTTAATACCAAATGATCCACACAGTCATTATAGACTTACAAATTTTTGCCTCTGTTATATCACATGCCTGATGTTTTGTAATGTGTTACAGTTCAAAGAAATCCCATATGTGTTTATTCAGTTGGTCAAACAGTCCATCTTTTTCAGTGTGTGATCAGACATTTGAGTATCTGGTGTAGATGATTTTTTTTTTGTTCTTCTCTCTCTCTCTCTCTCTCTCTCTCTCTCTCTCTCT
>VXCM01000652.1:328755-397947 GCA_014773175.1 Lucifuga dentata
TATATATATATATATATATATATATATATATATATATATGCATACATATATATTTACATATATATATTTGATTTGATTTAGAAAAGATAATTTATGCTTGTATATTATTTATACTGTATATCTTGTATATCTTCATTAGGACTATTTCAACTTCTTGATGGACATAGTTAATAGATTTTAGAAACTTCAGAGAGTTATATTGACTGAAGCGCTTAAAACTCAGTAGTGATTCAGTTTTGTGTCACTCCTGATGTAACTTCTGTCACATCTCGTTTTTTTTTTTTTTTTNATTTTTTTTTTTTTTTGGTTAATATTAATTTGTAAACTCTGCATATAAAAAACTTTTTATTATATTTTGTCATCTTTTCTACCTCAATAACATAACAACACTGGAAAAATATAGATTGATCTCACATCAAATTAAGAGAACATGCCCTGGAAATGATTTTTATTTTTATTTTTATTTTTTTATTTTTAATTTTTTTTTTTAAACAAAACAGATTTGTATCATGATCTTTTATTCACAAACTGTTACAGGACCCAATTTTCTCAATTAACATAATGTGGCCTAGAAATCAATTAACTTTGTTTGCTGGTCCATTTGACCAAAAGGGACTGAGCCAGCAGATATATGATCTCTCCCATGATACAGGAGTGAATGCATCCCCTTACACATTCCAAAAAAGTTTACTAAGTAAATAATGATTCTCTGGTGTGTTTTTACTGATGCAGTGCCTGCAGTGGAGAACACAGAGGCACTTTAAAGGAACATTATCTTAATGTATCAGGCATCGATATACAGATATACAGTAGTAGGAAATTAATGTAGCATCTTGTATTGTGCTATTTAGTTAGTAAAATATAGTAGCGATCAGTTATTTCTCATTTACAGGAGAAGTAATTATATGTAACACTATTTAATAAATTACCCTTTACCTCTAGAACTGGTTGTTGTATCCTGCATTACATTCAGAATTGTCAGAATAAGTACCTTGTGCATCTGCATGCATCTGCATGTTAATGGGCAACACTCGATTGCCCAGTTAAGGTAAAATAACAGTACATAATATACAGCAGACAACGGAGAACAGCCTTGGTAGAAGTGAGCATAGATCCTGAGCTTCATCAGGACAGAATCAGTGTGTCAAGAGGAGAGTGGGGATGGTGGTGGAATGTGTGTGTGTGTGTGTGTGTTCAGTGACAGTGAGATAGTGCTTATGTTTCTGCTGTTTCTGCCAGCTTCCCCTGAGTCAGTGTAGCGCTCTGTGCTCATTTTTTTCCTCAGAGGATTTGTTTGTTTGTATCCCTTCATCAGTAAAAAAAGGAGAGACTGCTGAAGTTGGAGGGCAACTGCATTCTTAACGGCCTTTGGGTGTGGTAGTTGTTAGTTGATGGTTAAAAAAAAACAAAGTAAAATAAATGTATTAATGAATGAATGAACAAATGAACAAACATGCCTCTTGTTAAGGCAGTCTGTGTGTGCTTTTGTGCACAGTTGCTGTCTTAAGTGTCCGCTGGGCTGTTTCAGACTACAGCTAATGCATGTCTCATCCTGCTGTTGTGTTTACTAAAAAATCATAGTGCTGATTGTGTGACATGCTCCTTGTTGTTCCACATTGTCACCTCAGCTGTGTCTGACACCACTGCCACAATTCTCCTGCAGCCTTGCATAAACATGAAGTCTCCATGAACAGCCAGGGCAAAATTAAAGTCTGCGTCGTGCTTTTCATTCCACTAAATAATTTTAATTTTAAAGTTCAACACTTCAATCCATGATGGATGTACTGCTGGCATAGTAAGAAATATACCACAGGGATTTCCATAAATACATTCAACAAAGGCAACAAGCAGTATGTGTTCATACTCACAATCCTTTGTCTACAAATCCTGGTAGGCCATAAAAATATCTGGACAATAAAGAACTATAATTGACATCACCTAGTCTTAAAACAAACTTAGTAAGCAAAGTTTCCTCCCTGTTAATGGGAAAAATTATTAATGTGACTGAAAACCAGTGTGGAGATTTTACTTTTACCTTGAATGACATGCTTTATCTTCTATTCAGTAAAGACAAGTGTAAAATGTCTTGCCTAAGGACATATTTTGCTTCAAGTCTCAGTCAAATGTTGTGAAGTCATGTCAAAAAATGTGGTTAAACCAGTGCTTATGTAGAAAAAAAATAAATAAATAATAATAATAATAATAATCTTGGTCATTTTATTGTGACCATATATGAACATGCTATCAGTATACCAATATTAGTATTGGCCTCAAAAATCCAGTATTATTCAGGCTCGGGTTCAGATGTAGTTACATTTTTTAGAATCAGACTTTCCTCCACCTCACTCCTAAATATTTGAATTAATACTTTTAATGGAACAACAAGAACTTAAAGCAATAAGATGTAGTCATGCTGCCTTCACCAAAACAGCCACAACACAGGAGTCACATGTCCTCAGATACAGTTGACCAAGCTTTGAGAATTGGTTTCTCTTGCTGTCAGGGTTACATCCACCTGACTATTGAATTACACTGTCTTGTTTACCATTTTCCACATATAACAAACAAAAACATCTCAAAAAGCAGAAGCAGTGGATAATATGAGAGGAGCTGCAGGAGCCCAACATCATGTCTGTGTCCTGGTAGCTCAAAGATAGCGCTGGCTGCCAAGCAAAAAAAAAAATGAGCGTGGAAATGAGGTCTGTAGTTTGTGTGTGTGTTCTGGTCTCAGAGGCTGTAAGGGTCATACAGCTTTCTTGTGGCTAATTTAGTTAACCAAACTCACACATTTTGGTGATCATACATACATGAATGGATTATCTATTGCTAGATGGTGATCGTCTCATTACATTTGAAAAAAGGTTAGTTTGTTAGTCTCATTTCATAATTAGCTTAACATCTACGGTACTCAATATGTAGGCTAATACGTTGTGTAAGTAGGAATGTTGCACCATCCATTAAAATGCATTCAAGACTAAGTTATGGAAGGAACTGCAGGGATTTGACTGCACACACTTTTTTTCCACTTTCCTTCCTCAGTGCCAATAATGTTCTTGTTCATTTGTTTCTCTTTTCCCCAAATGCTACTGTTCTGTCTCTATGAATTTCTGCTTTTTGCTTACCTTTTCTCATCCCTCTTTTGGCTTCATGGCTGAAATTGTCCCATATGCTCTGCTCTGTGAGAGCAGGTGGCAAACCACAGGTGGACCCCACACATCCACTCAGACTGGCCTCCATCCTGTGCACCCAAATTCGTGTTGCTGCTGGGTGTACTAAAAAGAGGAAGGCAGGGGGGCAGGAAGTTCTCTTTCATTTTGGTGACCTGATGGTTGACCTCTTCTTGGCCTCTAAACAGACTCTATACTGTATGTATTACCTTAAGGACAGAACCATATTTCTCAGTGGATTTTAAATTCTAATACAGTGCTTTGCCTAATCGTATTTTGTCATATTAGCGATTTCTTTAAGGATGGGAATTAAGTGATTTCTCATATGCAGTGTCAATGTTCTGTCTTTGGGAAATGAATACTGGCAGTTACTGATATTCTGTGATTTTATTCATCTGAAAAGAAATTAGAAAGTCCATTTAGACATTTCTGTACGATATTGGTGACATTTAAGAGTACATTCAGAGTTAGTGACCTGGAGTATAAACTTTAAATGCTTTTATGCATATAAAATCCTGTTAAAGTGCTAACATATCTAAAGAGAGAGGAACATTTTTACAATAGCTTTGCAGTGCAGTCTGCATGGTACACAAAGTTTTGGCTCATTATTCTGAGTAGTTATTAAAGCATGGACTTGATGGTCTGAAATTTCAATGTGCTTCTATAGTATGTGCAGGTTAATTCACTAGATGTGTATTCTTCCAAATACAGTTACTTCCTACTTAATGTTCACTGGAAGAGTTGTACAGTATGTGAGTGCTGCCTAAATGCACTTCAGCAGGGAAACATGCAGAGATAGTGCAGGGTGTGACAGGGTTGCAAATCTTTATCTGGATAAAAGGAGTGATGGATGTGTTGAGGATGAGAATGTGCAGAGAATGACTGGAGGAGAAAAAAACAATGGATGGCTGACAATTCCATACCAGTCTTCTTACTGCAGTAATGACCAGCCACATGTTAATGATTTATAGATTGTAATGTCAGTCTCCCTCTCTCTCTCTCTCTCTCTCTCTCTCTCTCTCTCTCTCTCTCTCTCTTTCTCTCTGCCTTTTATCATGATATAATTTCTCCCAAGGCACAAAACACTGTAAGATGAGTCCATTCTATGTTTTTGTGTTATCTTATCTATTCTTCAGCACATTGCTGCCATCTCTGGAAAATTCTCTTTATTCTGCTTTGAAGATTGTCTCCTTTTTTCTCTCCTTTGGTAATATATAAATGTCTGCCCTTGGCGTCCTGTCGGAGACTATGAGAAATATATGTTTACATCCCAGTCCTGGTCTGTAAGTACGATTTGTGATTTGAAAGGTTAACATTTGAATTAGATAACAGCCCAGTATGAGTTGGCTGATTGTAAAGTCTAGCTATATGGAAAACATGGTTCCATTTGATCCTGGTCTCTTAAACTGTGATGTAACATACCTGTGCTGGCATACAGATTTAATATGCCTTTGACATAGGCAATGAGATTTTTTTTGTTCATCAAACAAAGCGTCAACTTGTCTGTTCAGGCAAGAACCTCTATTTTATTGGCTCCTAAATAAAAGAAATTCTCAAGTTTAGTGCTTTTCCAAAGACCTAATGCATTGATCAACATGAAAGAACATAGTGGGAAGGGAAATGAAAGTGGATTATACACTTCCATTTAAGTGTTGAGTTTTGAAGCTTTAAGATTAGGCTCACGAGTAGTGCCGAAGAGTATTTGTCATTATAGGTATATGTGTAAGCAAACAATTGCCTAGTTACACATTCAGCAGACACAGAGCCATACTAACAATCCACTGGAGATGTGTTGCTGTCCACCTGCTTAAATCCAATATTCTCTCTCTGTTCTGGTCTCAACCAATTCCTGAAAAAAAAAAAAAAAAAAAAAAAAAAAAATCTGGTTGGTAGGGCTGCCTACACATGAACTGGGGTGGGGTGGGGGAAAGAGTTGCACTGCAGTAAGTGAGTTGCATGTTTCTCATTTCGTACTCTGTGGCTTGCTCAGCACGAGGACCTGAGCAAGGTGTGTAAGTATACAGGTAGTGCAAAGTCAGCTTATCACAACCTTCTTTGACTGTAACAGCTGGCTTCTACTGCTGGTCACAAGGTTGATGAAAGCTGCTAAAAGCACATACCATGTATGGATAAACACAAAGTTAAAGTGACTGATAGGTTGGCAGAAATTGGGTGATAATTCTCTATGGGTCTACCACTATGAGTCATTCGATTTATGATATAAAATTAATACAGGCTTAGTCTGTCATTTTCCTCTCTGTTTTGTTACAGACAAAGCCACTTATGATGCCTCTGGATCCTCATCTTTAGCAAGCGACACCACAGTCACAGCTGCTCCTTCTCATCCATTGGTTAACCTGCCAGCGGCAGAGGATGTGCCTTCTTCTGTCATCCATTCAAATGGCAAGGCAGAGTCTGAGGGGAAAGGTTTAAGAGGGCAGCCTGCATTCTCCTCTGTTTTAACTTTCCTGGCAGGAACTGTCAAACATCCACTGAGCCTGGCTCAAAGTAGAACCTCGCCAACTATCACCAGGGATGAGCACCACACCACCCAGTGGCCTTCAGATAATTCCAGCCAGGATTCAGAGATGTCCTCCTCATCCTCGTCTATGGGAGCCAATAGGAACATCCCCACCAGCTCAGGTCTGACTTCCAACTTGCCTCATCAACATACCACAGCACCTTGGGCTGTTACCGTCACCATTTCATCACTATTATCATCATCAGCAACAGTATCAACCTCATTATCATCACCGTCTTCATCAACACCATCCACATCCTCTGTGTTAGCACCCTTATTGTCATTATTTTCATCACCACAGTCATCTTCCACTGAGTTAATTACAAAGGCGGCTTCATCTCATTCTCAGTGGACTGTGCCCAGCCTTGTCCCTCAGACAGAAAGAGCAACGTTAGTGTCTCCGTATCTGATGGAAAGCCAAACATCTGCACAATCTCCTGCCTGTTCAGTTGTTGACTTCCCAGCTGTTACAGTCAGGCTGCTGAACTCAACAACCGTTCAATCATATTTTCCTTTTCATGAAATAGAGACCAGCACAAAACTCAACAATAAAAAGACAACAGAGTCATTGAGCTCATCAGTGGATAAAATCCACAGAGCGAGTGGGACTATAAGGACTATAAACACAGATATGATAAAGACACCAGCAACCATCAAATATTCATCAGATTCTGCATCTAACTTTGGGCACATTGCTTTGACAACTTCATACGGAGCTGCTCACATCCAGAATCCAGCTATTAACACTGTGTCAGTCAATAATCAGAAAACAAGCAAATCATTTCTTTCCAATCAAGAAAGTTATGCTGATCAAATGCAGCAGGGAGTGTCGCAAAATCCTACATCAGCACTGCTGTCTAATCATCTGAAACCCTATTCAATTTCAAGTCATGTCATAGAGCAGAGGTTAAAAGGGACACCACATGATTTAGAAGAAAATAAAATGGTGGTAGGCAGACAGACTTTTGGTCTCAAAAGCACTGCAGATGCAAGCATTTCACCAATTCCCTTGTGTTATAAATCCCAGTATATCACCAGCCATGACACTCAAAACCTCACAGCCATATTTTACAGTTTCCTCTGGGACCCCACTTGATAAAGCATCTCTCTCTGAAATTCCAGTCATTAAGCCAACACCTATCCACTCTGCCGTGGTGTCCTCGGAGTATGCATCTAATCCTGGTGATTTACTGTCAGCAGCAGGTCATGCCAGTCCTAAACTTCCTGTCATCTATATAAATTACAACCAGGGAAAGACAGCAAGAGCACATCTCAGCTCTGTTTCCCCTCAAGCTTACCTGAGCTCACTTTCACTCACACAGCCAAGACCTGAGTTCACTGCTGGTGCTATCCTGAGCATGATAACCAGGAGAGAGAAATCTCCCACTAAATCAGTGTCATTTCATTTGCCAAGTAATGAAGTAAAAAATGTTCAGGAATATATAACACAAACAGGATCTCCTAAGGGCATAACTCAACAGGAAAAAGGATGGAAGACACTAAAAATTATTTTTTTCCTCCAACGGTAAAACAGTGTCTCTTTCTAGTTCATCAGCATCGTCAGCTGACTTAGTGAACAATATGACCTATAAAACTAAGCACCAAAGCCTGTCTAACCCCTCTCAGCCTACATACATTTTGCCTTTGTTTCTCAGCAGTAGTGTGAACCAGAATGATACTGATCAATCTGCCAATAGTGAAGTTAACCTCTGAGACCAATCCAATGCCATATCATCACAAATCACCCCCTCAAGGTTTTTTCAAACCAGATCTGTCTCTGCTGTTCTCCAAAAGTTTAATACAAGATCTGGCCTCACTCTATCAGCCAGTAAAACTGAACATGTTGTCAGATGACATATCTGCACATATCATAACATTGAAGAAAGCAACTGATAGTATACCTTTAACTACTGAGGTGCAAACACATGTAGGAAGATCTTCTGAGAGCCTCCACAGTTCAATTTCTCTTGTATATACACCAAATAAAGACTCTACAATGATCAGAGACACTACGTTTTATAAGAAGCATGTTCCGTCAGTCCAGTTCACAACACAGTTTCCATCTTTCATTACTACAAAGGATTTCTTTCTGTTGAATAGAGGCTCTGATGGTTCTGGCAAAGGATCTTCTGATATTCCTTCGTCCTCAGTCACTTTTGATGCTGCATTAGAACCTCTTTTAAGTGTTTCTCGTAAAGACGATGTGACACCTGTTGGTTATTATGAGCAGTCCTCTCCTCCTTCTTGGTCAGAAATCATCCTAACATCAAAGACAAACTATTCTTCTCTCTCTCAGGGAACATTCACCAATGTGAGCAGTGGTAAATCAAAATTTTATTTAGGCAGACAAACAATCATACCCTCCACTCCTTCATTTGCAGCAACTGCTATTTCCAATTATAAACAAAACAGCACTGAAACTACTAAAAATACTATTTTTAGCTTTGGCACAAGACTGATGACACCATATACAAAGAGGAAATCTCCTAAGCCTGGGCTTTTTCAAAGTGCTGCCTTTGAATCAGAAACCACATCTACTGGATTTGATCATTCTCATTTGCAAGCAGATGGCCCAACATATGAACAACCAAATCTGGAAAACCAACAACAATCTAATGTGCACATTCTCAATTTGACTGATGCAACAATATTCACCAATGATTCATATTCAGTCCTGCCAACTGGGAGAGAGCGCATTGTTGGAGAAAATTCATTTTTTACACATGTTAAGGGAACAACTGGATCCAAAGAGCAGAGTCTGAGTTTGTCCCCAGCTAATCTCATTGGAGCCACTGTGAACAACCCTGCTCCATCATTTTGGGACTTAGATGTTTTTATGCCCCACTCTCGCACAACTACTGACTCTGTAACATCTTCACAAGCCACCTCCACTGTTCTAGTGTTTAACAGGAAGCCTACCCCCCCCCCCCCCNCCCCCCCCCCGACTCTTTCAAGTAACCCTGCACCCATTTTCTCTGACAAGACCAGTAATTCTAATGACTCAAAACTGGAAAGCTTAACATCAACATTAGATCTGATGCCATCATCTGTTTTGTTGTTATTATCTTCATCGTCATCATTTATGTCATTTTCATCATCAATATTGTCTACATCATCAGGATTGAAGCAGTCAATGCTGCCATTCAGCCATTCACAATTTCTCAGGTGTCTTCCCTATATAAGAACACTACCAATATAATATCTAATAAAGCTTCAATTTCATCATCATCATCATCATCATCTTCATTGTTGTCTTTGTCATCGGCATCACCACTGCCATCATCATCGTCATCATCATCATCATTGTCATCGTTGTTGTCTTTGTCATCAGCATCATCATCACCACCACCATCATCATCATCATCATCATTGTTGTCATCCTTAATGTCTTCACCAACAGCATCAACACTGTTGTCACCGTTATCTTCAGCAGCAGGATCACCACCACCATCATTCTCATTAACACCATCATCATCATCATCAGCATCAGACCCTTCAAAACTATCATTCAGTGGTGTCACATTTTCTCAGTTGTCACCCCTATATAAGAAGCCCATTAATTCAATTTTATCTCAGATTTCATCATCATCATCATCAACATCATCATCATCATCACTAATAAACTCAATTGACATGATACCATCAACCAGACAATTTATGTACACTGGCCCTACTTCATCATCTGTCTCTATAAAAGTTGTACCCACATTTCCATCTCAGTTATCGAGTCTGACCTCATCAATTGATGCTGATCACTCAAAGGAAGTGACCAAGACATTTGTTGTTCTTGCAGAGACAAGGAAAGATGAGATAACCACTGGAACATCCAGAGCAGTTGGGCCCACTTTTCCTAAAGAAAAAGAGGCCAGTCTAACCCCCTCTCAATCAGTCAGCGTTGTCCTTTCTGCTGGGCCCACTGAGAGGACATCTCAGGTATCACCTCTGACCCCTCACCGGGACATCACAACAGCCTCTGTGAATGTTACCACTACAACTTTAGCTTCAACCACCAAAACCAACTACCCTGCAATGGCCATGCCTTCCCTAAAAGTCACCAGAACCACACAGTCAACCACCACTACAACTCCACAGCCTACATTTGTGACCAGGAGAACAACAACTACTACAACCAGCAAGAATCAAGCCACTAGGAGAACATTCATGCTGCCTGTCCCGAGGACAAGCCCTCCCAGGGGGGGCAACACGATCTTCATCTCCCCTTTCACCACCACCACAGAAGCTCCGCTGCAGCAGTGCAACATCACAGAGAGAATGTGGGCGAAAACTGGTAAGCATTACTTTTGCTACACTGTGAACAAAACACATGTTTAGGAGCAATGATTGGTTTATTTAACTGTAGCTGTTTCTCTGTCTTTGTCTGTCTGTCTCTATGTCATCTATCTATCTTAGTTGTCTCCATTTATGTGAGAAGAAACAGGCTGGACAGCATCCAGAGGCAGAACCTGCGCAGAGGGCTGAGTCAGGGCCTCCGGAAAGCTCTGAATGATAGTTCAGCCCAGGCGCAGGTCAGAGTCTTCAGAGGCTTAATTTTTCTATACAGTTCTCCTAACAGTTACTGCTGCCACATATCATTTATCCAGCTATATAGATCTGTTATATGATTTATTTTCTAAGTGTTCCCAGCTGCATTGTAAAGACTTTGAAATTTGTGATGGTGTGTTTAGAGTAGCATGCTTGGATTAAATACAGAAAGTGTTCTCTTTTTTACATGGTCCCTAAGGGGAAAATCTGTGTGGAATCCCTGCTGCTGTTTGTTGTCTCTAAAACATCAATCACCGTCAGTGCTCTGTACAGTTGCAACCGGTGGTGTAAACATGAAATGCCTCCACACAGACAACGTGTGAACAGTTGCGACAGGTGGCCTTCCATCTATCAACAATAGCTGCCACCTAACGGAGTATTCTCTGACATTCAGTATACAGGCTGATACAGAAATGAAGTTTCAATGAATTTAGAAAAAAAGCTTATGTCAGCTTTTATTTTGGAGCAGTGAGAGTTCTGCCAGATAGAAAGAATGGGTTTATATCATGTGTGGTGTATCATAGATTTCTTTTTTCTTTTACAGCATTGTGAAAATATGAAGGCCACTTTTTCCATAAATGTGCTCTTGCATTTGCTCTGGACTCTAAATAATCAGGTATCTGGCATTAACAAAAAACGATTCGCCAATCATTCCTTCACAAAATCAAAACTGATGGCTTAATAGCGTACGAATTAGAGTTAGACCCTCATGTAGGCTAAGTGAGAAGAGATGAGGACTAATATAGAAATTAGGTTGACTGAATGTGTCCCGGAAGGCAGCTGGTGATGTCACACATTTGAGTAACTGTACCAACACTAAAAGAAGATGTACACGAGGAGTGTATTATAACTGTTTCACCAATGTCCTTGTGTTAAACAAAACTTTTAGTTACAAATCAGAGAGTCTACCCAATGTGTCCACACTACACCAAAAACATACATTCAAGCTGATCTTATTAGTGCATGAGGAGTAATTTAACAAAATTCCATGGACCAATCTCAGCATTTCCTTTCCAATAATGATACAGAAACAGACAGATTGAGCGCGCACATAATGTTTCTGTCTCTAGATTAGTCATTTATGGAAGCAATCAAAGTTCACACTGTACCAAACTATTCTCTCTCCAGTAAGCCTCTAATACATCCACTCATTGTGACCATTTGAATCAGGACCTCTTGTATATGAGAGGCTTTGCTAAAATGTATTCAGTGAAAAATAGGAATGTGTGTGTGTGTCTGCATGTGTATCGAAGCGCTATTGTGAATCTGACTTTGAGAAAGATGCTGTTTGTTGACCATGCATGTACTATACATATCAGCTAATGTTTATCAGTGACTGTAAAAAAAAAAAAAAAAAAANAAAAAAAAAAAAAAAAAATGACTGAGTTTGAAAATGACCGAAGCGCCAATGTGATCTTTACTAACCTGCAGGAAAAAGTCTCATTTATTTCCTCAAGGGTCTTTAGAGTGTTGCAATTTTGAGAAAGTGTTAAGTGCCTCTAAGTATTTCTGTTTTGTGTGGATGTGTGTCTATTTGTGCAATGCAGTAAAATATCTCAGCTTGTAGTCTTTCTTAAAATGGAGGTATCAAATAATCTACCGTGATGCCTGTGTATTTGTCCATGTGAAGGTCAGTGTTCTCACATGCCCCACCTCTCCTGTTCTCTGCAGGTATCCTGCTTCAGTGCCATTTCGACATTGCTAGTGTTCTTTTTAGTAGCACTGCTCCTCATCCAATGGGAATCAAGCTGTTGGCTGGGGAAATTGCTTCTGTGTTTAATTATAGGTTATAGAGGATTGGGAGGAGAGCAATGTAGAGTGCTGATGCTAAAAAGATACAGACTAAATGAATTCAAGCACAAGACTAGACTCACTTTTTAACCTTTTGGAAACAGTTTTGTGCCTTGTAGTTAAAGCTCTCCGGTGACAGGAAACCGAAGGAATGCCAGACTGAGTTGGATCCGCTTAGTTACTCTTTTGGCAGTCTTAGGTAGAGTTAGTGGGTTTGTTACCAGTCTCTGGCTTGCTCGAAATGCAATCTCTTAATAACATCTTCACATGGGTGAAGCCTGAGAGGATGAAGTGATAATAAGGGCTGTGTTCTCAGAGCACATAACAAGGCTGAATTGTGAAGGAATAGTGGTGACTCTCACTGTGGGATACTGACTGTGGGTGGACTGTGTAGTGGCCATTGGGTCTCACTGTCAACAAGGACCTTCAAATGGGTTTAGATAACACTTGAATGGGTTCACTGCCCTGACATACACGTCCTGTTTTTCTACATCTGTCTTCATTTCCTATCTACCTGTCCCCTCCAACCCTCATAAGGACAGTTCACTAAAAATACACGGACCCACACACACACTTGTACATACCATGAAACACACAGATTTCTTTTATTTCTGGGTTGTGTTTGATAAGGAGAGCGCGGTGATACCTGGTCTCTCGGGTTGTAATGAATGAACATTGGCCTTTTTGTCCCTGACTTCCTATTTAACAGTCTGTCCCATGTCTCACTCATCTCTCTGTTCTTCACAGCAGGCCTTCAGTCCCCCTCAGCTCTCTCCACATAATCTGTATGCAATAATCATGCTTTCTGTGCTATTTATTATAGTATGAAAATGTATTAAAACTACTTGTGACTGAATTACCACAGACATAACCATATCCTCAAAGACTGATAAAAATAATAATAATTTTGATATAAATATATTAATAAAATCTAAAAAGAAAACAGTGGCTGCCTGGAAACAACATTCACAGGAAGACAGGAGGAGACATAAAGAAAACTGAAAAAATATAAATGCAGTCCATAAAAACACACTGTATCCTGTTTACTTTCTCAGGTGGAGACTGTGTTTGGTTCTCCTAACATGACGGTGGCTTATCATGTGACTGGAAGGGATATGGTTTACTCCCCCTCTGTAGTTCTGGAGGGCTTGGACTCCTATGGCCGTGATAAGCTGATTGCAGACCTACGACAGTACCTCCCCATGGTGACGGCCCTGCCACTCCCAGTTGCATTATGGAGACCCAGTCCAGCCCTTGGCTTCCAGCTGAAAACAGGTTAGTCTGTGTGTACTCAGGATGAAAGGAAAAAAATGAGTCAAAGGTCAGCTTCAGACTTAATTGTGCATCGGTGAGAGACTAGCCATTGAAACTAGGTTTAAGAAGTAAAGAAAACTACTGTGGCTGTGAAATCACTAGAAGAGGAATTTATAGTACTGCAGGAGCCAGAATTAAGGCCAGTAAAAGTCTGCAGTGTGACACTGAAATGTAATCTTAATCTCGACACTGTCTCAAATAGTGAAAATGCAATGCTATGGCATTAAGCATGATTAAAAATGCCATGTGCCAATAACTAGCTGTGTATGTTCATTTTGTGTGCTGCAGTGCTGCAGTTTGTGGGAGCTGGTGATGATCCACGTTCCTGTCGGTTCTCTCAGATGATGGAACAGAGGCTCGAGAAGGTTTTATCTGAAGCGCAGGCCAAAGCCCTCCAAACCAACAGCAGACTGTCTGTTCAGGTAGTGTGATCTCTGTAGTTTACTGTATGTTTCCCTGCTAGCACTGTGTAAAAGTGTGAATGTTAACGTTAAAACTGAAATGTTCACTGGATGAGTATTGCTCATAGATTTTTGGTGAATATCAAAACCAGTTCTATAACTTTGATACAATCCCTTAACAATATTGTTCTATAGGTAAAAGTCATATAATAAAATGAAAAAGTAAAAAAGAAAAGTAAAAAGAAAACAACACAGGACTTTAAAGAGTAACTACTTAGAATCAAAACTTGTTACTGGATAGAAGTACATTTTTACAGCATTTTGGCCAGTATCACAAGAATCCCTGAATCCTTGAATTCTGATACCCAGCCATGGTGCAATGTAATGGATCACAGACTGCTTAATGTTTGACCTTTTTTCAGACAATGTCATGCATAAAGAATACTCCACAAACCAAAATATAGACAAATATGAATGACATCTAATTGCTTAAAGCATTTTGGAATAGATTTAACTTCAGTAGTTTTGTCCTGTTACATGAATGGAGTATTACGATGTGGTTTAGGAAATTTGGCAAACAGAATCAAAAGCAAGCTGTATGATTTGTGCATAATTGTCATTCCTCTGTGTATCAGGCACTGGCTTTTTAAATAAGAGCTGTTTCTCTCATGAAAATTAATTATGTTTAGGGAGGCTTTGTTTGTATTCATTTTAATGAGTTGCCACATTGAAGTGCATGTAATATTAAAGCTAATTTGATGATTTTATATTGTTGACAAAATTGATGGTATGTTTTTGAAACTCTTGTCTTGCCAATTTCCCAGCTTTTATGTTTCTCCTGATGATTTTCCACAATATTTGTTGATCCAGTAGAATCATAGATTTTTTTTTTGATGTTCTCCTTCTTGGTATTGTGTAGCATTTTACATGACTATACTTGTGTTCCTCTGTTTCATCTTCTTTCCCTTGGCCTGAACCATTTCTATTCCCTCCAAGATGCTGAGTGTCTCACAGGCTGCAGGCTCTCCTGCTGTGTCACTGGTCTACACTGTGAGGAATCGGACCGTCCTCCTTAATGGCACTATTGCCTCAAACCTCCTGGCTAAGCTGTCAGCTGAGCTGGTGGGCTACTTCCTCTTCTATCCACCACTTATCATTGCTGAGCGTAAGTTACAATTTGCATTCTGATGTACGTCTATGACTCAGCAGCCTTACAAGGGGAGACACCACAAACAGTTCACTTTGTCTGTAGTTTTCCAAATTGGTTTCCAACATAAAAAAACAACCTGTGGTGTTTTTCTTGTTTTTGTCCCTTTGCTGTTGAACATCCAGTAAGCTCTCTATAAACTTTTTAAGCTGATGCTTCGTTTGTTGTACATCAGAACTTTGAATTATGTAATTTACGACCACTGTGTGTTTGAGCTAAACAAAGTGGGAGACAACATGGACACCTCCATGAAAACTTTTGCTTTGTTTGCCCTATCAGTTCAAAAGAAGCTACATTTTAACAGTTATGAGTTATTTACCTTTTCAAAACAGCTGCTGCACTGCCAGTGTTATGTGTTTAACCTGTTACTGTGTCTGTATGCTGAAATTATATTTAAAAAAAAAGTTTCTAAACTTCCATTTATAAATAGAGAAATTACCGTTTAAGGTGTGAGCAGCTGTATTGAAATCACATCAATACTGAAATCGGAGTTGAGAAACCTTGCCTAACTTTTCAAGTAGGAATTCCGAGTTGAGGAGGGATTTTCTTTGACTTTTCCCAGTTTAAGCTTGGAAATTCAGAGTTTTGAGTTTAAGCCCAATGCATGCTGATTTCTATCTTTGGTTTAGTGCAGGTTTTCATGAGATAGCACTTGGACAACAAGGTCTCTTTGGAACACTTTTGCGTATTACTGAATCAGCAACTACAGCCATGAATCTGTGGCGGCTATTAGAGAAATCAGCAATGAACACACACATTAAAAACACAAGTGCATTGAATTTGAGGATCTGAGCAATAACAAACAATATGAAGCCTCTTGATGAACACAGATTACATAAACACTGGACCAGCTTAGAGCAAGACTTCACTTTGTTTGTCATGTTGTGATTGCATGAAGCAGCAATTAGCATATTTACCTGTTTTTGGAGAGGAAACCATTTATGCCTTTGATTGCAAAAAGGGAGAGAGATGAGAACTTCCAAAAGTTTAGTCTGTCAATACAAATTACTTAAAAATATAAACTTTCTGTAGTCAGTTCTACTGTGACAGGCCTCTATAGCGGAAACTCCTACTTCTGTCCCTCTCATGACCCCTGCTTGCACCTGCTGATGGAGTCAGAAACAATCACATACCTTTAGTTTACTATAGTAAACTAAATAAAAATAAGTAATCAATAACTACATTGTAATCCCTGATGTTGTTTTCACTCAAAGAAATTAGTTAAATGTATCCTATTTAGTTAATTGTACCCAACATATTCCATATATGACCTAATGATTTTGAGTTAGTTGTACTTTTTGGATATTTTTTTATTCAGTTAGAGTTTTTGAGTTGAATCAACTTAAGTCAGTTTAGTTTTGCCCATTGCTATTAGCAAAGCACAAACTTATTGCTTAAAATAGAATCTTGGGTGATCAAGTGGAGTGGCATGGTGGTTAGCCTGTTGCCTCACAGCAAGAAGGTCTCGGGTTTGAGGCCAGCCAGTTCCTTTCTGTGTGGAGTTTGCATATTCTCCCCATGCTGAACATATACATTTTTGTTTGTTCAACATGCATAACTTAACTTTTTAGGGCGAGTTAACCATGCAATATTAGTTCATTGTACCTAAATATTTGAGGCTTTTCTATTGAGAATCCTAGGTTCATTGAACATATACTTNATTGTACCTAAATATTTGAGGCTTTTCTATTGAGAATCCTAGGTTCATTGAACATATACTTTTTTGATTGTTCAACAATGCATAACTTAACTTTTTTAGGGCAACGAGTTACCCTGTTGTTGTTTTTTTTTTTTTTTTTTNTTTTTTTTTTTTTTTTGTTTTGTTTTTTAAGTTAAATAAACTTATCAGGGTTTACAGTGCAGAAGGCATGGTTTTGCCCTATAACTCCAGTCCAGCTTACAAAGTGAAACTGGTTCCTCTATTGTGGGACTGACATGGATTGGACTATCTCAGCACTGATGTCCAGTTTCACAGTAATTGGATCTTATGCTCTTTTTTTATGATTGAGCCACTAAATATAGTTGATGCAGAGACACAATTAAGCCCATTACTTTCTTTTCAGTCTCTTTTGAGGCTGCACTCAGCCTGCTGTCTGTCTGTGTTAAAAGTTATATTCACAGAAACACAAATGAATAGTGACAGACAGTCAGCAGGAGCTGAAACAGCACTCCCAGCGGAGTCAGTGTGTAGCTTCTATCATTCCCCAGTATACTTGGGAAGTGAAATGTAAACTGCTCAGTGAGGTGAGACATGGCAGATGCAGCACTCATAGCTATAATGATACATTATTTCATTACATTACATTATTTTTTGTGATGTTTTATTAATCCCTGAGGGAGATATTCACCTTTTTTGCTTGACCTCCTTCACAGAGAAGTCTGAATATGAACACCAACACAGCTGCACTCCTGCAGTTTATAGTGATTTATGCCTCTTTTATTCTTCTGTAAATTTTCTGCATCTGTGTTTTTTAATCAGTCTTGTATCTGTCTCGGGAAGCAGGTAGCAAGTATATAGTAGAACTTTTCTTCCTATGTAGTGTGATGGTGTGAAAGGAGCAAAAATGGAGTAAAAATGTGAGACAGGAGAGGAAAAGCAAGAATAAAACAGTGTGACAGTGATTTTTTTTTTTTTTTTTTTTTTTTTGTTTTGTTTTGTTTTGTGTTTTGTATCCTTGCTGAAATTAGTGATCTTACACCATACAGAGGAGGTGTGAGCAGGCCCTGGCATATGTTGGCAGTAACTGGTTCCTCACTTCAAAGCCAATTATCACAGTAAATAATTAACAGTGTGGGTTCTCACACCACCCTGGGCTTTGCTGTGACAGAAAAGGCCCGGGACCTCGCACCCCTCCAGAGTGGCTGTTTGTAGTACTCCATGTCGCTCATGTAGGCTGGACTGCTGCGTTAGGCTCTTTCATTGCCAATGTGCCTTTCAGCAATTTCTCTCAGTTGTAATATGAGAGAAGCTGTTCACAAAATGTCTACTTTTCAACATTCCCAAGCATTTAATGAAACCTATTGAATATTGTTTTAATAACTTCTGTTTTCTGTTGGGGAATTTCAATTCTGGAAGGGCTCAAACACTAACAGAGGAGATGTGTGTGAAACATCCTCACCAATTAACATTTCAGATATGGTACAATACAACCTACTGTACTGTGTTAAAGTAATAATGCTGATAACCCTGCAGTGGTATCCATGAGAGAGTAGAAGCCCGCATCGTCCCCTCAGGTCTCTCTTACCCTGTATTCTTCATGCCTGAGTGTCCATTTCAATAGTGATTCTGCTTTCACAAGCTAGCAATACAGCATTTCAGCCAAACACTGCACCAGCCTCCAGCACAAACGCTTAATCAGGCAGAAAATATATGTAAGAGAGCATAACCAGAGTTCAGGCAGCTGAAAGCTCTCTGCGCTGCTGTATCAGTCTGATGCACAATGATAATGAGATTTTATGACGAGATTTTCACCACTCAAACTGTAAGCTATTCTCCTCTTCACAAGAAATTTCTGATATTTCTGCAGAATTGGTCCACTTCATCAAATAGCAAAAGATTGGCGAGTGAGAACTCTAAATGTTGGGATGATAATGATTTTGTGGGAATTAAAGAATTGATTACTATATTGGTCTTACTTGAGTTTGGATTTGCATTTGTTTAGATGGTAGGGCAATAAGTGTTTTACCAATAGAACTGAAAATTACCTCATGCAGATGAGAAAGTTTGGAATTTGAGAACATTTATCAAATCTGCTTATTAAAGTTTCTTAGTAAAAAAAAACCACTAAAAAAAAAACAACAAAAAAAAAAAAAAAANAAAAAAAAAAAAAAACATGTTTTTAAAGATAGTTGTTAATAAGAGACTGTTAGACCTGAAGTATAAGAAATCTAATATTTTACAATTTTGGAAAGATAATGGACCTGTCTACTTTTTTGACTTTACTCATTTGCTTACACAAAGGCTGATTGGTTCTTTTTGTCTTTGCAGCACTGGAATACCACAATCTGAACACCTCGATTGCTACCAGAGACTTCTGGGTTATCACAGGTATTCAATTTAGGAAACTTCATGTGATATCTAACAATGTCCACAATTTAAACTGCCCCGTTTCTTTAGCTTTATCTGAAGTTAGCACATGTCTTGACCAGCATGAATATGTTTCAGAGCGCTGAAGGTTGCCCATGTTGCTGTGTAATGGGTGAGCCTTTTGGAAAAGTGTGTGTCGTCGTTAACCCTGCACTTACTGTGATGAAAGGCCAAGTCAGTTCAAGGTCATCCCTGTGTAATGGGATTTATTCACATTCTACAAGATGTACATGAAGATTATTGCCTTTTAACTCTTGATAATCAGAATAAATTAATAATGATGTCTTGTTAAATGTAATGGCTTGTATAAACATGGCCAAGTGGTATGTTACAGGACATGAATATTCAAGCAACTGGGACACTTTTTGAATTTTTTGATGTTTTAATGGTAAGCATTATTGTGCTCTTCGCTCTTCTTTGATTCAAGATGCAGGGACTGTCTTGAAATGTAGCTGCCTATAAATAATGCCATGTCTGCCTGTGGAGGGCATTTTTTAAGATCACATGCAGTTACCTGCTTTTCTTTCCACGTTAGGTTATTTTAATAAGGAGAAAGAAATACACTGCTTTTCCAAGTTTGTTTTACACAATGTCATGTCATTGTCTCTCCCCTTCTTTCTCAGTGGGTGCTGTCATATGCAACAAGGAACCTCACTGCTTTCAAATGTCAATATTGATACAGACAAATATTGGTGTTGGAAGAATGGAACGATTTGCCTTCGAGTCAGAGTTTTTTTTTCTCTCACTAACATTTAGATGACTCCTCGTACACACTCATAACACTGCTTAACAGTAACGTGTCTGTATTTTCAGTACATGTGCATTTTTGAAGTATTGTGAAAAAGTATTGTACTGTAAATTATATTTGTACACACTATAGTCTTGTGTATGGTCAGTACATAGAAACAGTATCATTGCGCACTTATAGCACATGACAGTTCATTTGCAAAAACAGATTACTGAGTTTTCATATATTTTAAAAAATAATATTTTTTATCATTCATTCCAAGTAATATCAATCAAACTTTGTTATTTGTGTTTTGTTAATTTATTTACAGTGTGTATATATATATTTTAACCCAACACCAGTTTGATGTCGGGATGATTATTCTACCTCATCTGTATCTAATTCTCCTGTCTCATCTCTAATCAACGATTTATATCCCCTCTCTCTCCATCCATCTGGCCATTCTTTTTCTTTCATCTACATTTGCAGTAATCCAGGATGTGGATAACGCCAGCCTGGAGGGACAGTACCAAAGCTTTGCCAGTCTAATGGAACAGCGGCTGGCAGAGCTGTTTGTGTTGGCAAGTCAGCAGGGGACTCGATTCAGAAGAGCCACCGCTGTCGGCAGCTACACTGTCCAGGTACGACATGAGCACCGGCACAACGGTCAGCAAAGGGCATCATCTCGACTGACTCTTCTTAAAATATTAATATTTAATGGGCCTGACAGTTTAATATGAACCTCTGCATATACTTGCATGATTATTTGTGGTCAGCCCTTGATAATTAGGGAGATTCTCGGCTCTGCTAATTTGATCATCAAAATGAGCCCAACGTTGAATGATTACTAAAATGATAGACCCTGCTTTCCATGCTACATGTGTCTTTCTTCCATGGTTTTACTTGGGAACTGTCCTATTTTGTCATATTTTATTAGTTTCATTGATAAGTATGTAAGTAAGCATCATAATAGTGAAATGGTAACTTGGACATTGTTTAGTTCAGCTTAAACAAATGTCATCCCTGTTCTTTTACGATCAGATGGTGAGCATTCGTAGGGTATCAGGGTTGAAAAATCCAGCAGAGATGACTTACTATGTCCAGCACAATGGCATCCCATTACCGGGCACGTCTGCTGCCAAAGTCCTGAACACTGTGGACTCTCAGACCATGGCACTCACCCTGGGCTACTTTGTCCAGCTACAAGCAGAACGTAAGCTTGGTATCCCTCTAACATTTGACAAACAGGCAAGTAGACAGAGAGATGCTCTGCAGGTAGACAGATTCATGCTCATGCTGAGTTTAGAAAGAAGAGATAGTTCCAGGGTGAGGAGTGTAGGAGAAAGGTAGAGAAAGCTCTTTGCTCTGTAATCTCTCTGAAATGCTCCAGGCACAACATTGTTTGTTTGAGCTGCAGTGCTGCTGTTCACTGCTAAGAGAAGGGAAGCAGCAGGGAAAGGGTGACAGAAAGAGGGGNGGGGAAGAGAGTGAGAGAAATAAAGATGGTCAAAGGAAAGAGAAAGCATGCTGCATTCATAGATTGTTGCCTATAACAGCTGAATCAGGCACACAGTACATCAATTTCATGCTGTATGCAGTGTCTGTTGTTTAGGGGTGACAGATGCATCTGCATGTTTTAGTAAAAAAGTAGAATATGCATCATAAGTGAAGTGGTGATGATGAAAATGTTTTGGTTTTTTTCAGCTGTAGTCAAGAACCCTCCTAATAACCTGTGGATCATTGCTGCAGTGTTAGCCCCCATCGCTGTAGTAACACTCATCATCATCATCATCACAGCTGTGCTGTGCAGGAAGAACAAAAATGACTTTAAAGCTGATGCCATTGGCAACCTCAACCCCCGTGCTAAGGTAAACTGTCTGTCTGTCTGTCTGTCTGTCTGTCTGTCTGCCTGTCTTTCTGCTGGTATTGGGCTCCGAACTTATCAGTTTTGTATTACCTGTTGTATATTATTGAACAAGAGAGAGACTGGATGAAATTGTAACTGGCCTCTTTTTCAGACTCTTTCTCTTGTTTTCAGATGGCGTATCGGAGAGATGTGGGCTATTACCACCAGGTATTTGGCTCTCTCTGTTTCCTCTCATCATCTGTGTGTTCATCTTGAGGGCTCAACTGTGCACTAACAGTTGGATTTGAATGGGATTCTGGGCAGACATTAGCTTTGATAGATTTCAATAAATATTGCTGCAGCAACGATTACTAAGCATATAACTGCATTTTCCGCTAACAAACCTTTCACAGTAAGTTTTTCTTGGATGAAAGGCCAATATTGATCACTTTTTTATGTAGCAATTTTCAGAAGGCAAATTTGAAAAGCTTGGATTTACAGAAGATACATAGACATGTGTGAGTGTGACTGAAAATGGTTTCCAAAATTGTCCCATCAAGGATGTCATATTGTCTTTCTATAATTATATCAGCATCTCCATTCTTTTTTTTTTTCTCAGTTCATACAGTTATACATCAGTTTAACTCATTTTAGTGATACACAAATTGGGTAAATTTTACTTGGTAATCAATTGGTACAAGCCTATCATGTGTTTTAAAAACAAATTTAAACTCTAAAAGCCAACACTAATTTCAGAGAAGGTAATGCAAAAACCCTAAAGTCCTGCTAAGTTTCATCATGTGGTAAAGCTAGTCGTTTCATTTAATGCAGCTAGTTGTTTTTCTTAACTGATGTAACAATACTAAAAATTTGAGGCCACATAGCTATACTGCTATTATACACCAGTAAACAAAATGAAATGTAAAGTGGATAGTTACGTACTTTTTCAATTCTTAATTCTGCATCACTAACGGAGCAAAAATGTGAAGTTTAGCTCGAGTGGCACCAGAAGAAAGGCAGTGTTGTTACCTAAGTAAACAGGTTTAGAGAATGTGACCTGGCAATCTCTCTTATATGTTGTATCTGACCTGTAAACGGCACTGTGGGGAAAGCCATGAGATCATCATTATCACAATGATTCATCCTCCAATGACAATGATTATCCACAGCAGATTTTATAGTAATCCAAAATATTCTTCACTTATTTACTTAAGAACAAAAGTTCTTATTGTAAACTAAACTAAAAGACATTCTGCCCTCAAGGTGGTGCTAGAGGAAATGTCGATATTCTCAAAATGATTAGAATTCATCATCTGGAGGTGATCAAAGACTGTACCAAATGTCATGGCAATCCAATCTCACTTGGACTAACAGACTCACAGACAGATGGACAGAGGAGAATGCTCCTGTTAGACCCTGCTAACTGGGACTTTGGCTAAAGTCCCAGCTGAAACATTAAAATACTCAAAGATTTAGTGATTCCTAAAATTTAAAGGATAACCTTGTAGTGCCTCTACTGTGTACTCGCAGCTTCTAAAGACCAAGTACATGCACCCTTCTGAGAATATCAAATGTTTGGACTAGTTAACACTTTCAGTGTAAAAAAAAAAAAAAAAAAAAAAAATTAAGATTTTAAAGATATACAGTATTTTAGTGTGATAGTATTTGTGCATAAATGCTATATAAACTGAGAGAATGGTCAGAGTATCACATATTGATTGCACCATGGTTTTGTGAAGCAGTGATGTGTAACTGATAATTTTTGACACTGTGAACATAGTCCTCCTTAATATTTTATCAGAAGTGTGTATATTAGTGTGGTTTGAACTCTCTTAGCCCTTAGCAGTCTCTATAATCCTGTGGATGTCCAGTGTTTGGTGTATGACAATGTGAGTACTGAGAGTATTTGGCTTCTGAAGTTCATTACCATGTTTCTGTAAAAAGTCTGTAAATCTCATCAACACCCACTGTGAGATATTTATTTGACAGAAATGTGGGAAGAAGATGGAAAGGGCTTTAGATAAAACGGTGCTCATTATTTCAAGCCACAACATCACAGTAATGCTACTTCTGTTTCTTAAATACTAGGGACATCTCTTCAGAATATACACATTTGAAATATTTTGAGATGTTCATCTACTGTATGTGACAATTCTGGCTGTGTAATGTAAATCTCTGTGTTTCTGTTAGTTTGTCTGTGATTGGTTCAGGTATGTGAAAGGAAATCAATCTGACTGATTTTTCACCCTAATCCATTCCATCCATCAGCCAGTCCAGGGTTTTGACTATGCCAAACAACACCTGGGCCAACAGGGAGGAGACGAGGAGACCCTGCCTGCCACTCAGGATACCTTAGTAATGTCTCTAAAACTTCGGGATGCACCACTTTCCCTGGAGAAGGCCCTGCAACAGGATGGTACTGCCAACAAGAAGAATCTCACAACAGACATACACAAAAGGTATCATTATCACTTCACATATCTCCTACATCAACCTATATCAACAAAAAATTAACTTTTAAGAAGACTTGATGGATTTCAGCTTTGCTTACCATTTCAAACAGTTGTCATGTGGATTGGATTCGGTTGGTCCTTGGATAATGGCAGACAGTATTGACAGTATAGACAGTAAATTACAGTAATAAGCCTAAACAAGATCTTGAAGTGAGTCTCATACAAGAATATTGATGAATATTGATGACAGACATCTGCATCAATTGTTAATGCTTCTGTTCAGGAAGCTTATATAAAACCATCACTGCTACACTTGAGTCTAGATTTTAATTTGTGCTTAAAGGACCATACCTGATCGTGCATATTTAAGCCCAATATACTGTATACAACCCACATACTGTATATGTTATGACACTGACAACCAACCAATTTCCAAAGTACAATACAGGTTGTTCCCGGGTTACGAATGAGTTCCGTGTAAGTCGAATTTGTTCATAAGTCAAAACCGTTACGTAAGGTGTGCATCTAGCGTGTATATTTTACTTTTCTATCATAAGAAACATTAAATAAACTCTTCCAGAAAAAAATCCTAAAACATTGTAAACATGAGAGAGAGAGAGAGAGAGAGAGACGTGTAGGTTAACACTCTGATGTCTCGCACATCGGAACAGCCGTTCTTCTGTTGTTTTGACTTACGTCATAAAGTAGTGCGCCGTTCATTATTATGAATCATTGTATATAACTCAAAGTTTTAATTTAATAGGCTTTATGGTGGTCCGTTCGTAAGTCGGACATTCGTAACCCGGGGTCTGCCTGTACTGTATTTTAGTTTTCTTGTTATTTTTTTCAAATCTCCTAATCTTTCAAAATCAAATGTTCAGGTGATACATCCACCTTAAAATTCAATTAAAATTCACCTTCTAAACACTTATGCACAACTGTAGAAGACATGGTCTTTTTAATTTCTCAGTAAAAGCCATCTTCTCCTGGGACTATATTCCCTGGCGGAGACATATATTGCCTTTTGTGCCGCTCTATGTTGGATCGGTAAAATAAAGTTACTTCAACAAAAACCTAATAGACGTCTTGTTTGCTGTGATGGATTACATATCTCAAGCGTGTTTCAAGTGTCTATAAGTTGATTTTAATAGTGTACTGGAATGAACTGAAACCAATGGCAGTCTGGAAAGTGGAAAAAATATTCTGAAATTTACCACAAAAGGAGTATATTTTGGGTAATGGTTGCCAATAATATAACGTGTATGTATTGGGCTCAACCATGCATGATCGCCGCTATGGTCCTTTAAGGGTAACGTTTGCCTCAAGCAGCAGTCAAATCTATCAAAGAACACTAACTTTATTAAACATATTGTAATCTAGTAACTTTATGTATTATACTGTATGATCACATCCAGCTGGAAGCCCTGACATTGGCTCCATTTTATCAATACATTCGGTATGATGAGTTTAAAAATATAAAGTGTTTCTCTTGTGTCTTTTCTTTGTTATGCTCAGTATTTTGTGTATTTTAACAGCGATATGGCTAGCCATAATCCTGAAGTTAGTCTACCTGATCAACATTTTCAGCACCATGGACAGCAAATTTAAAAGGCACTTTCTGCAATAGACATGCATTTCTTTTACGTTCTGTTTTCGGAGGTGCATATAAAGCTCAAGATCAATCATTATTGGGGAAACAAAGCCCTTGAATGAAAGATTTCAGGCTATGGCTGAATGATGCTTATGTTAGTTTATAATATTTCAGTTTTTCATTTAAAGTATCTGTCTTATATGTGCATGAGTAGAAAATGTTCCCTCAAACAGACAGAACCAACTCAGTCATTTCAATTTGTCAGAAATACTGAGGTTTTTTTTTTTTTTTTTTTNTTTTTTTTTTTTTTTTTTGCCCTTTTGTTTTTATTTGCCATTCATCCAGAACCAATTTACTGAGTGTATTAGTGACATTTGTGCCTTTTATCCTTTCCAAAACTTATTGTTGCTGCTAGAGCTAAACATCCTCTGCATTAATTTGCAATAGGCCTCAGCTCAGAGCCACTTTATCATTACTGCTGTGTTGCACATTCTAAGAGAATACATTTTGGCAGTTTGTGTGGCCAGTGCTATTAAAATCATTAGATGGGCTTAGATATCCTTCAGTGAGACTGAAAGAAAGAGCCTGTTCAACTCATTCTACCTCCATCCTGAATGATAGGCAGTCATTAGCAGAGTGTTCTGAATGGTCAGGTGAATTTGATAATTTTCCTCATTCGACAGACAGTAGAGCTGTTTCAGAAATAAATGGCCATGTTAAGTCATGTGAAATATTTATTTAATAAGACAAAAGGGTGTAATTTGTTAAAGTGATGCATGATAACGGCACCAAAAAAATTTATGTGACAGAGTGAATCAAAAGAGTGGAGGTCAAAGTGATTTGGAGCTTCCTGATGCGGCAGTATGATTAGATAGTCATTTTAATCAGTAGATTGTGTCAGTATCCCACTACATAAACTTGTTTAAACGTGCCTTTTTATACAGTACGCAAACAGTGCCATGGTAAAGCATGAACATGAAAATACACAGACACTTCTTTATCATTGTGCTCATACAAAAACCAACCCCCCCCCACCCAAAAAAAAATCACACATACTGTAATACACATACACATATAAGAAAATTAATGATTATATTTCTATAGTTGTCATGAAACCTGAGATGACTTCTTGAATACATTCAGATGTCTTTGTGTGTGTTTATGGTTGTTGCTGCAGTTTCTAATCAGTAGATTATTCTATCATTGATATAATTCTATTATTGATATGACCAATGGCTACAAAGGACTGAATACATCTCTTTAAAAACAGACATATTATAGTTATGGTTTTAATAGGAGATGTGTTTGCAAAATGTAAATCATGTAAAAAAAAAAAAAAAAAAAAAATCCACTGGCCAACAAATACAATAACATATAATTATTTTGAGCATGAGACTGAGGCAGAGAGAGAGAGAGAGGAAGGTGAGGTTGTTTAAGGGAGCGATGACATAACCTGGCTGTGAGCCCAGCTTCCCGAGAGCTCACCACCTTTCTTGTTGCTATGGTTACTTGCAGTAGGTTGCCGAGTGAGGATGGTTCCGTCATCAGCAACGAATCAGAGAAGCTGAATTCCGGCAGGGGCTTGACGGTGCCAAAAGTCACAGCACAGCAGAAAGTGACAAAGGAGGAGATGCATAAGAGAGACGGTGAGAGTCACACAGGGGCATATACAAATTATTTATTCATACAAGCTCAGGTAGGACACAAATGACAAAATCCTTTCACATACTGCCTTCCTGAAACATTTTTCCAGTCTTGCTTTGTTTCTCATGCAGGCAAGTGCCATAAAGAAAGGCACTGCCACTGCAGCTTTTCTTTTTTATAGCCAGAAAGGTAGCCAGTCAGCAGTAAGCAGAGATGGACTTGATGAATATGCATGAGACATGATACAGTATGTCAGTGACTATTGTGACACACTGGAATAAAAGCACATACCATACACTCATCCAATACTGCACTGAAAAGAAGCACAACAACAGAAAATCATACTGTGAATGCTCACATCCTCAAGAGGTTGAACTCAGTGTTCCACATACAGTATGGTGGTTGTAAATTACATTAATCAAATTTGAAAAGGTTCTTTGTGAATTGGATTGAGCTCACTAAATTATGATTTTCTTAATAGCTGGATTTGAATAATTCATCAACTGAGTTAAGGGAAAACTGAACTGAACCCAGTTTGCTTGATGTAGGATAAAGACTGAAAGTGCAAAGTCAGTTTCTTTCATCTATCACTGAGAGCCATTGCCACAGCCTTGGAAGCCAAAGCTATCTGTGTGATCTATTGGCCATATCCACCACTTCATTTGTTGACGCAGAGGAGTGATGTTTGACATAATCTCACAGGATCAGCCACAGAGATCCAAGGTGACCACAGAGAGAGAGAGAGAGGAAAAACAGCCATTGAAAGATAGACAGTTCCCATTTGACTGACAACATAGTAATTACAGGTATTTATAATCCCTTTGTGAGTGAATTCCATCTTTGTTCTTCAGATCCATATGACACCTCCTCTGGCTTCCTGCAGCTCATTTCCATAAAGCCTGTGGTGGCTCAGCCCAACTACTCACACCCTGCATCTTCTGACCGCAGCCAGGACTCGGCCGTCGTCAATGGAGAGGTGATGCACATGTAGACATCCACTCACAGACACTTAGATTCACAAACACATATACACAAACATATACACATGAAAGTTTACAAATGTAAGAGAGGCATGCTCATTTCCAGTATCCAGTAAATGAAAGAAAAATACAATTTAGCCTGAAATTAAATTTACAGAGACCCCGTTATATCTATTTCCTGATTGTAGCATTGCAGGATTTCAGACAGACAGATGGACAGACAGACAGAGTGAGAGGTTGAGTGAGAAGTGCTTTTTGTTTGTTTTTGTTCTGATCCTGTCCTGTCATGTTTTCCTCTCTTTCCTCCTACTTTTTCCCTCTCTGCAGGTTAGCCTGGCTCTGAAACAGAAGTCAGACATAGAGCACTACAGGAACAAACTGAGGCTGAAGGCTAAGAGAAAGGGCTATTATGACTTCCCCTCAAATGACGCTAGCAGCAGCAATAGGGCCCTGGCACAGAGGCAGCGGCATGGTCATGAGAGGGCAGCTGGTGAGCATGGCAGACCACTGGAGCCTGATGATGAGCGAGGTTCCACTTATGTCAAGTCTCACAGGAGGTGAGGGGAGAGTGGAAACCAAGTGGAACCTGGGTTTGGCTTAGTGTAAACAGAAAATAATACCCGTACCTAAGTGACAGAGTGAACAGATTTTATGTAGAAGGATACAATTTAGGCACTGGAAGTCACATTCACAAGTTATATCATATGGTCCAGTTACTGGGCTTTGAATTATGGCCACTTATTTATCCTTGCTGGCTACTATCTGTGCTTAATTAGTACCTAGTTTGATCCTGATCTTGAGTTTAAGGAGCAGACAGTTTTTTACAAAGCGAAAAGCGACACACAACTTTTAGCTTGTGTGTTGGCTTAGTGAAAGTTTGGATGGACTTTCTGTTTTGATATTCCACCCTAATAAGCAAGATAGATGTATTAATTAATACTGGTAATTTCAGAGCACGTTCACTGATCTGCATCTTGATCTCCGTAATTGATTATACATTGTTGTTTTGTTATTCGAGATGCTTTATGAGTAGATATTACATCTCTATGTGCTTCACTGTGTTCTCTGTTAAGAATATCCCTTTACCTAACACGTGGTATTTCTAAAGATTATTTGAAAGTTACGATTTGGCTCTTCAATGTTGATTGTACTTGATGTCCTTATGAAATATCCTAACTCATCCATATGGGCTTTACCTCAGTTATCACTTCTCCCAACTTGTTCATCATATCTGCAATGATGAAAGTGAGAGGGTTCATTGAGTCAGACCCTCCCTTCACCTCCCATCCCCTTGGAGCATGGTGGAAAGTAACTAAAAGGATTTCAACTAATAACTATCTCAGATCTGATCTAAACTAATGCATTTCTTAACTTCAGGCACTCTCAGGTTGGCCAGATGGCCTATCGTAGCAGACAGAGCCTGAGCAGCCCTAGTCCTGGAGGAACAGAGATGGACCTGCTTGTGATGAGGGAGAGACCCAGAAGAGGCATCCGCAACAGTGGCTATGATGTGAGTCACCTTTCATCACCCACCTACCCTGTCTCCAAACATTACCAGGAAGGCCTGTTTTCACTCAGCTTGCATACCCATGCTGCAGCAAGGGAGAGAAGAAGTGGATCAATGTGGTTTTGCTCATCAAAGCTTTGCAAAGGTCTTCCAAAACAGACCCTAAAAGAAAATAAGAACATGGAAATATGTACAATATGTCCTCTTTGAGGCTTTTGACAAACTTTAAATACAGATTTTCTTAACATACTAGTTCCTTGATCACTACCTCCAATTGTCATGACTGTTGTCCACATCTGCTTGCTGTGACTGATCTGTATTCAGCTCAACAACTAGTCTGCTGCATTTAAAATATGGCATTATAGCCTCTACAAGCTACACAATCCTCCTGCAAAACTCCTGGCCCTGTTGATTACAATGGAACTACTGTAGCTGCAGGCACCATCACTGCAGATGCAACTCTGTGCCTGTCCGTGTTGCAGGGGGGCTGATTTATAAGTTGCACTGCACTGGGTCTCCTGTGGCTACCCTCTATTCACACAGGAAGTAGGGCAACCTCGAGTCCTATTCATTTATCACCGAATATAGGGACTGGATAAATGGAAGCACAGTGGTTTGATGATGGAGAAAGAGCGGAGGGTGTGAAAAGATGGAGAGACTTTAAAAATGGGAGAAAGTATGGGAAACATGGAGTGAGATAGCAGGTAAATGACTAAGATGGAGAAGTAATAAATATAGAAAAACACAGAGGTTGCTGATTACAGGATGGGAGTGAGCACAATGGATGTACAGTACACACATATGCCTCCAACCATTCTCAGCAGTGTTGAACTATTCAACTATAATTTTCTGGATTGCTTATTACTACAGAAAAGATAGAGGGCAGAACAGCTCACTCACTTCAACAAGCTGTCTGGCTGTGCTGCTTAACCTTCTGGGACCAAGAAGCAGCAGCACTTGATCAAACTCATCCAGCTGACATGTTTCAGGAACACAGTGTAACATCAAACAGGCTCTTCTTCTCTCTCCGTCAGCACCTTGTCAACAAACTGCTTTCAGAATGACCGGAATCATTATGGAACTTATGTCTCAGTCTCCTGACTGTGTATCTTTGACATCCTGTTATGACACTACCAAGAGATTTAAATTGCTAATATTTGATTCAGGTATGAAACAGAACATGGCTTCCAACTTTGACACTGCTGATATTGGATAATAACAGATCATATCAACATGTATGCAGGCAGATTTACAAACATTTACAACTGCAGCACATCAGTGCTATGTAATTTAGCCATTTTTCTTTCTTAATTCAATTATTAGTAATTATAAGTATTGTATGTTTTTTTATATGGTTTTTAGTTTATTTTATAAAGATTATAACTGAACTTTGCTATTTTATTTGCTGTTATTTCTGTATTTTCATAACAAAATTTATGGTTCAACTGTGAAACAACCTGCCACCATGTATATGTTTGTTGTTATCAGTGTCTGATAGATTCCATATTGTGTGAAAATGTACTTATTCTGAAACTTTGGTGACTCTCTGTTATGTTTTTCTTTCTTTGTGTGTGTGTGTGTGTGTGTGGGGGGGGGGCCTGTTTTAGACTGAGCCTGAGCTGATTGAGGAGACAAATGTTGACCGTCTAATGGGGCCACAGGAATACATGTATGGCCGCGGGTTGAAAGGCCACTCAGAGACATCCACGCTGAGCTCACAGCCATCCATTGATGAAGTGCGACAGCAGATGCACCTGCTTCTGGAGGAGGCGTTCAGCCTGGCTTCAGGGGGACAGTCCACATCCGGAAGGCACTCCCACCACCATCACCCCCATTCTGGCCACTACAGCCCAGCACCGCCTCCCCTTCCTTATGCAGATGTAGTGACCAGTGCCCCTGGCACAATGAGCTGTGGACGTGGAGGCCTGCAGTGGGTACCAGCTTATGGCACAGACATGTATCAGTGCAGCCTAACCAAACCAGTAAGTGAGACGTTTTTATATTTCCTCTCTAAAGAACTTTATCACAGCTGGAGCTGTAAATGTTTTTTAATGTCTGTTTAAGGCCTTTCGCTTCACCCAGCTCCCTGACATGGCCATAGGCTCTCCTCCTCCCCCTTTACCACCTCGCACTGGACCCCCTCCTGGGACCTCCTTAAGACGGTAAGGCCAAATAAGCATAGACAGACACCTGCATTGTCTGTAGCATCCTGAAGCCCATTAAATATTCCACATTTTTCAGTTTCAAATTCATATTCAGGGACTACATATTCACCAGGTAATATGGTATGGCTGGGGTGATTTAAGGCCGTGTATAAATTTGAATATTGAACTAGTGCATTGAGAGATGGGTAGAATGTTAATTAGAAACACACTTTTTGACATGGAGCTTCTGTCCCCTCTAGTGGCATTGATTCAGTATTGCACCATCTCAAAGTTTATGCCTCTTCATTCCCTGTCCAACGTAGTTCCACTTCTGACGTGGGGCCGAAGGGAAGGAGCTCTGAGGCATCTGTCACAGACATGCAGGCTCAACATGACAGAAACCCATATGGGTCCACAGTTAGAGCAGCACTCCCATCTGTCTCTGCAGAGCAGCCTATGTCCAACTACTCAGGTGAGCCTCCAAAGTGATGATCTATCAAAACTTTGTATTTTACATATCAAGCGCTCAACCCCTGCACGTTTGAAAAGTTGCTCTAAAAGGTTTCTTTTCCTCATTGGTGGACAATAGTAGTTTTGGTGTCTTAAAATAAATCAGTTATAATGAATTCCAGTTGGGGCCGGTTTCAATGGAAGCTAAAAAGGTATAAAAACCAAATCCAGCAGCATAATGCATTTACCCAATGTGTATTCCAAACAATCATGCGGAACCATTGCCCTCTAGAAAGTAGAAGATTTAGCAATGTTGGTGATGATGACAATTTAGTAGATGGGTGGACAGTGGAGAGGTGGACTATGTTTTTATGGATGTTTTGCTACTTTGTAACATTGTAAAACTGGGTCATCATCAGAATTCATTTATTTGGGTGCAATTTTAAGATGGCTCATCATTGTGAAAGTAACCTATAATGTGTTTTGCTTTCATGCCAATAGTCACTTGTAAGAGCAGAAATATGCTGCCAAAATGAAAATCTTGGAATTAAACTTTTTAATAAATTTTCCCTTGGAGGCATTTATCAGAGAATAGCTCTTTCTCTCCTCTTTTTCCATAGGAAACCCAATAACAGCCATCTATGCCATCCCAGCCACCCGGCCTGGCTACTCAGAATACTATGTCTCCACGCCACCCACCTCATACCACAGCCCTTCCTGGATGTCGTACCCACCTGAACCTGAGGACGTCCCGCCACAGTGGACAGACTCTGTAAGGGAACCTAGCATGCCTGACCTGCACTCACAAGATAAAGCCCAATCCTAACTGAGGGCTGACGGAAACAAGAGAGATAATTAAAAAAATATAATGATTAACAATGAATTGATTGAGGTGATCAGACATCCCTGTTAAACCAGGGCAGTCCTAGTTTTCAAGCAGTTGTCCTGGCTTTGATTTACTTTGAGTTTTAATTTACAGAAACTCGACTATTTAAATTGATTGTTGTAAAATTTGATGCTAAGACTATGGATATGTGCTATAAACAGAAGAAACTCTACTAATGGAATTTAGATTATCTTTATTATTGGTAGTATAATAGGAATAAGCTGCGTTAAACAGTATTTCTCAAACCCCCACCCAGTAGCGGTCTTTCTATTAGGAAATTAGATAGTTGCCTAGGACGGCAGACCTTGTGAGTTCAAATTCTGGTAGAGCCATACTTTTGTGATTTGTATCCTATAATTTTCAAAGTATAACAAGACAAACTTTGGCATCGAGAATCCAACAAAGAATGTTGGAATGGATCATGCTTTGATATCCATCAATCCTTCCATTTATCTTGTAGATTTACTCTATGAGATATATGACTGACTTCTAGCTTGTGCTTTTTCTCAATTGGTAGAGATTAGATCTTGCCATACTGAGACTGTCAGTTTAAATCCCCTCACAGCTTTTATATTTGTCATTTGCATTCTATAGTTTTCAAAGTAAAACAAGAAAAACATTGGCATTGTGGCCAACCAAAAATGCTCAATGGAGTCTTGCCTAGGGTACCACGGGACCCAGGACTGCCACTGTCCCCACCCCTCCACCCACTTCCTGGTTGGCCCAAGAATGAATGGAGTGGGATGTGAACAACAACGTTGACCATATGGGATGATAAAGGAATAAATACACAGTAGGGAAATAAAGCTGTGGGATGGAGGTTAAAATAAATGAAAGTTCCTCTTTGTTATAAAACATTGTTGTCTCTTGTAGACAGTCTCATTATGGCATTGACTTCGATAGAAAAAAAATTTATGTACTCACACTTCTATCTACCCTTGAACAGGATCGTGCCTTATTATACAAGTCTTCTTTAAGCATCCCCTCTATTTTTTTAAGAGAATAAGATGACTCCCATTCTTTCTGTCTGATCGGTCATTTGACCCTGTCTGCCCTCCCCTGCAGACTGAACTCTCCTTGTTTGTATGGAATGTTATCTTTTCTCATTGCTCCTGTTTGCACCTGTTATCTCCTGACTTTATGCAGTGTCTTTTCACAGAACTATTATAGAACTATAATAGAATCATTTAGAAACCATTTGCTGAACTGAATTTATGGCTGGCGCTGAGTGGATGTAACGAAATACTGGGGTATTTAAGCACATTTCTTAAATGAACACCTCTTTATGTCTATGAAGGTTCTCAGTCTTTCAGGCCATTGGATATCCAGCAGTAGTAGTTCAAGGCAACTGCACTTGTAGACATTTTAACACCTATCCAAAAAGCTTCTTCAGTTCAAAGTCAGTGCTGGCCAGTAAAATAGACAACAATATGTACATAATTTGGTAAAAAAAAATAAATAAATAAAAAAAAAAATAAAGATAGATGTTTTGAAAAAGAGGCTATGAAAGCATTTATGTCATGATGAAAAATTACCCCTGAACCACCTGTCGCCTACTTACAACACATCTCTAAAACATCTCTACCCCAGGATCTTCAACTGCAGAGAAGTTTCCAGTCATGTGACGGTCAAGGTGTGAACGACTCTCAAAGGATAAATGCTGTTTCACTGCCTACCACTGACTTCAAACTAAAGAAAACTGCTTGGATGAGTGATGAAACATTTTCAAGACAACACTGTCTTCAAGACATCTTTTCATCCGGGTCATATTCTGGATCCAGAATATGGCCCAGATTACCACCAAAATTTAATCACTTCTTCCTCTCAACATTATCTATCTGTTGCAAGAGTTAATCAAATCTGTCCATAATTTTTTTGAGATATCTTGGCAACAAACAGACAAACAAACAAGCACCGATGATCAGATTACCTTCTCAGTGGAGGTAACAAAAACTAAAAATGATTAGTTTCACAAAGTTAGTATTACAGGACCGTGGTATTGGATTGGAATTACAATGAACAGGTGTTTCTATTTTTCTGGCCACAGACTTTATTTGTAAAATAGCAATGCAAGATAAAATGTTCATTCAGTAAAAATGACAAACTAATCCATACACTGTATCCTTTCAATAATTTAATTGTCAGTCATCATTTTCTGATGCACTGTCAGTGAGATTGCTGTATTTCTGATGCCTGTCTACAATGTTTTCCAGGTGCCCTTGCCGGGGTATGTAGAGGCTTTTCCTCATCCTCGCTATCCACAGGACAGCCCCTCCAGGCTCCCTCTGCAGTATAACCATACACTGGAGCAGCCATCTACTGCCCCAAGCACAGCATCCCAGCATAGCCTGCCCCAGGTGGTGAAGGACATGGACAGCCTGTCACTGAGCAGCCTCTCCACCTCAGCACTCGTACAGGCCATCCGGCAGGAGGTGGCCAAGCTGGCAAAAAAGCAGAATGACATGTTTGAGTTCTAGGCTTAGTTATCGCCCCCCCGTTGTCCAGGAGATGGTTGTTCATGTGTTGGTCTCCAACAAAGGGACACCAAGTGGTTCTCCTTCTAACAGCTTTTTCATGTTTATACTTTAAGACTGACTGATCTTCTTTAAACACTGATTGCTGAGTTTGTTTTCAACACTAGATCAGTGTTTTTGAACTCCTGGTTTAAGGGAAAACAAAGATGGTGTTTTTTGAAAGAAAAAAAGAAAAAATTCTCATCTATTGATGATGTCTCAAGTAACTACATGCATCTCTTCTTTGTAGATATATCAAAAGGATACTCGGTTCTAAATGTGGACAGGATCATCTTTCCGTGATTAGAAATTTATGTTAATCTTCAAACTGAGGAGGCAGGAAACGTAGCATTATTGTCTGTGCTGAAAGGACCAAATTATTCCTAACAGATGATTAAGTATAAACCACATGTATATGAGCATGTACAGTATAAGGATAGTACTTATCTCTTTTTATGGACAAATTCAGCTTCAACAAAATAGGAAACATCAATATTGGTTCACTCAACCATCAGAATATCAAACTGCCACATCATTTGCAAAATTCCTTCACTGTGTATTTCCCCAACAATAACAACATAAATGGGCCATCCTCATGGGGCTAAAATTTTTTAATGAAAGTCTATTTCCCACCAATTAATGAATGGAGTAAATATCATTGTATCAGCATTTTTAAGTGAACCCGTGTTACATATTTACTGAAAAAAAAAAAATCTGAAGCTGTACTTATCATGTTATATATACTAATAAATGATGAAAACGTTTGCCTTTACGGATTTAAAATAGAGGTAAGCATTTTTCCCAACATTATGTGTTTGGGTGCACTCCAAAGGGTGCATAGTCTTGATTAATATTAAGAGACATAATCTTTGAACAGATGAGTGGTTACTAGATTACTGTGGTCAGATGCTGAAGGAGACGGAGGCGCATTGTACTGCTGCTGTTAATGCCTTTGAACTTCAAATGAACGTAGAATTTTTGTTCTTGGATAAAATGGTTTTTATTGTGACAGTTTAGCTTTCACAAATCCAAAAGAAAAAACATTTCACAGAATGACAGATTTATACTTAACCCAGTGACTTTGCAATGCACAGATGTTTCAATGCACATCCAACCCTAATGCCTTTGGCACAAAACTATGCTCTTTGCTGCTGGTCGTAGCAGCACAGTCTCTTGTTATCTTAATTTACAAACACAGTGGCTCCATTTTTTTCATTTACTGGGCCTTTATTCATAAGGTATCCATGATCTCAGTGGACTTACTAAATAATACCATAATTAAATTATGAAGTGCATGTGGTCATTTGATCTCAAGAGAAGTCATCTGGTACTCTTTTCTAGGAGGATTTATGTTTGCAAACCCTGACCTGAGAGTTTTAACTACAACTGATTGATTTGTCTTTTCCCACAAACTATAAGAAGCATCCCCCCCCCCCCNCCCCCCCCATCTCTGTCAATGTGCCCTGGAAACATCATCCAACTTGCAAGGTTAAAAAAATGTGACATTTACATCCAAACAGAAATTTAATAATGGAAAGTTGATGTTAAAACTGGTTCTTTGCATTATTCATCAATTGTAATCATATTTCACATTTAACTTTATTATCCTGCAGTAAACTGGCTTTCAGTGAGGTATTAAACAGCATCATAAAGCAACATAACAAGCTTTGATACACAAGGTCACATAAAAACACAGCAAATGCCCTAAATATACATGCATTGAGAGACCACTTTATTAGGTACAGTGGTCTCTCAATGCATGTATATTTAGGGCATTTGCTGTGTTTTTAATTTTTGCTGTGTTTTTATTAGGTACACCAGTACAATCTAATGTATTATGCATTACCATTATGCATTGTGCAATGCATTATCTCTACAATAAATCTTATCTTTGTGTATTGAGGGACTGCAGGAATAGACAAAACATTAGTTACCATTCAGTATAATGTGGTGACTGTAACCATAGAATTGAATCAACTCTCGTCTGACAGTGTCAACAAAAAAATTAACGTCATAAGCTCCATAAGGGAGTTCAATGCAGGGCTGTTGCATTTGATTCCTTTACATTGTACAACTATAACTGGTCACTTAAAGTAAAAAAGACGAGTCAATTGACAAACCATCTTTGTCAGTCTATTATTTATCATTTACCAGATGAAGGTTAACATACTAAGTTATTATTATTAAGAAGGGCACAATTAAAAAAAGTAAGAACTGATTCAGTACAAGTCTTAAGCAAAGTCATTAAAATATTGCACATCCTAAAGGAAATGGAAAAAAAAAAGACTAATTTCAGTCATCACGCTCATTTCATTTCACTGTGGCATAAAAGCCATCATTACCTTTTGAAGAACATGACTTTCAATGTAGAATTGCTAACTTGACACTGAAAGTGTGCCTGACTGCAAATGAGAGCAGGCCTGTAGCAAGAGTGCAGATATACATTCAGATGCTATGGATTTGCCTACTTATTCTTATTGCAGATCATATGAAATGATCTGTCCTGACATA
Source organism: Lucifuga dentata (assembly GCA_014773175.1). Lineage (NCBI taxonomy): Eukaryota > Metazoa > Chordata > Actinopteri > Ophidiiformes > Bythitidae > Lucifuga > Lucifuga dentata. The sequence continues at coordinate 367,038 of VXCM01000652.1, forward strand.
AGAAAGACAACTGCAACTGAAAATGCCCTCAATAATTACTGTCAGTATTTAATTTTGTAGAGTGATATTGTTTTACAGCAATCCTTAGTCTTTTTGCATTAAGACTTTTGATGATGCTCTCTTCTTCAAAGAATTGTTCTTTTATAGCCATACCTGCTGGTGTGTGAGTAAGTAAAGAAATGTGTCTTTAAGGCAACACAAACTTTGTTCTCGCTTGCTTTCCCAAGAATTATTTTACCCATTAACCAGAGAAACACTTCAAACCTTAATAATTGTACAAAAGATGATAAATCCATTTTTGTGTATAGTCTACCATAATGAAAAATTTTTCACATTGTCATGGTGGATAACTGGAGATAGTTGAAATTTATGATGGTTTGATATCGGTTTAGAAGATTTGATTGAAGTATTTAATCTATAAAATGAAAGTGATCTATTAAAATCAATGACTCTTTGTTTTCCTGGCTGCTTTCCTCATTTTCTCATCTGTTTGATGTGGAAATATTTGATGTTCAGAAATTTATTTGAAAGAGACAGACGAGAGATCAAGAGACAAATCAATAATGGAGTATTAGCCTCCATTAAATATGACTAAAATTAAATTAAACATTTTATTAAAAGAAAAGTCACACCTTTTTTTCAATAATTCATTTTCTCTGCACGTGTCAATTTTCCAAATGAGCTGAAGAGATGATAAACTTTCAAATCCTTTTTGGGTACGAGTGGATTATTATGTAAATAATTACACTGATGTTGGTTCACATGAAAATTGATGTACAGTCATGGAAAGTAAAACTGTAAATATGGAAAAAAATACAATTATTAAAATATCCTTCACACTATTATATGTAAGTAAAAACATTAAGGCAAAAATGAAAACATGGAGAGTGGAGAAACAAGTACAGTGAAGGAAAAGATGAGGATATTATTAGTGGGTCATTGAAGCAATGTTATTTATTTCTTATTTTCAACCTCATTACAATTTAATTTAACCCAATTTTAAAATTTTAGTGTAGCTTTGAAGAATTGTTGCTTGTGAAAGAAATATAGCTTAATTTTAAAATGGAAATGGAAGAGACCAACTGCCAAGAACAGAAAGCTTGATTATGCTATTAGATATTTTCTTACCAAAATAATAAAGTTTGAATAAGCACCAGATAACAATTAAAAAAAACAAACACACACAATAAAATAAAGTCATTATCTTCTGAGATCAAAGTCATCAAAAATAGAATTTGAATTATAGGGATCAATAAAGTTTTAAATTTGATTAGTTTTTTTTTTTCTTTTGGACAGCTTTGAAAGTGACGCTACGTCATCACATGATGACGTAGCACCACTTTTGGCCCACGTTGGCCCATGAAATGTGGGCTCCACCTGGGCCCTTGGAATGTGACCATTGATCCGCTGTAGACAGCACCGCATGTAATGTTTGTAACAGCACTTCTTTCAGTGGTAGATATGTGCAACAAAAATATGTCTAAACAGATTTGTTTGTATGAAAAGGCAGGAGTGGTGGAAAGGTGCTTTGTGGATTTCATGCCAGAGGATCTCCAGAAATACGTAAAGTGGAAACACAAGAGGAGTCGTCATGTTCATAACCAACCAGGGTAAGAGTGTACAACTTCAGCTTTAGCTGCTTTGGTGACTTAGCAAGTTAAACCAGTTTGAGGACAAAAGGAACTTTGTCTGAATTATTCATTGATACAGTATGTTCAAGGCCTCATGTCTGACTCTTCCATGGGTAACAGGAAGCGCCTTGTTCTTTAATGTGCATTTATAAATTGTGGGTATGGCATGCTGCCTTTGTTTCTGATGTGTGTCAACAAGTAAAATGAAATGTGTCGATACATGTTGTGGTAGAAGTGTTGAGGAAAAGTGCAGTTGATGCTGTGCATTTGATCAGGTAAATAATGGCCTGTAGGTAGTATGCTGGTACATATAATGTTGTTTCGGCATTAAGTACTCATGTCAATGTATGAACTCCATCCAAGTAATAATAGTAGATAGACATTATGCTTAAACCAAGTACACACATAATTGTACTTTTCAAGTTTTGCATCAGGGCTGATTGTTGTATCCATATTTGTATTGTTTTACACATTGTTTTACTCACTTTTGTAATTTGTACAGTTTACTGCACAACAATGTCTGGTCATTTTGTTCTCAGAATAAGTCTCCTGCTTTCTACTACAGATCCAGTACTATGTGAAAATGCTGCCATAAATCTGTAGCTCACCTTTTCGCCACTAGGGCTCAGTCTTAAACCATGCAGATACTCTGCCCTCTTCTGGTTTTCTTGCCAAGAGAAAGCTCCTCACCCTGTTAGAAGTAGACCATGAAGGTAATCTGTTCAGGCATTAAGGTGGCACTGCAATAATATGGCTGAGTTTTGTGTTCATACCTCTACAGCCAGTGTAAACTTCTTCAGAGATAGTGTTCTTGCTTTCAATTACTGTAATTTTTAAAAGATTTGCACACATTTTACTTTGCATTTTGTTAATGCCCATTAGTTAGCCATTAGGCCTGATGTCTGTTAAATTACCACTCATTTGCCAGTAGATAATCTCCCGCTTAAATAAATTAATGAATTAGTTTATTTGGAAGCAGCCCTTGGTATTCGTATCACATGCCAAGTGGGAAATGAATGATTCAAGCAATAATTTAATAATGTTCTATGATAAACACTGAATAACTAGGCAGTTAAAAATTGTCGTTGCCATTTTCATGCTCTCTAAATGCACATGTATAAATGCATTATATTTCACGATGCTAAATTCTTCATTTCCACTGTATGTCTTTGGAAAATCATACATTAAATAATTTATCAAAGACTTGAAGACTTGTTAAATTATTTCAGCCTGTAACTTTCATGGAGCATAGTTTTTTGTTTTTTGTTTTTTGTTTTTTTTTTATCTTGCATGTTCTTTAGGGTGCACTGGTGTTAGTGTTCTTTTTGTGTTCAGTGTCTTGTTTAGTTTACACTCATCTGCTGATATCCATTTATCTATGTATGTCAGTATATATCTCCATTTCTTGTCACTTGTTCATTTGTTCCTCCATTTCACAATTCAGTAAGTTGTTTTGATAATGTCTTCTCTTCCAGGTAGAGTGTGGTTAGAGCCTAATTTGGCAGCTGTAATTTGATGTAATCTCACTCTGAAGGTCCATTATCTCTCATAAAGGCTACTTAAAGTAATTATGGTACCATCTGAACAGACATCATTTTAGAGATTAGGCAGTTATCACAATGGTCCGTGCAAGGACAGGTCAAAGGAGAAAAACAGTAATACAATAAGTGGAAAAAAAAACAAAAACAAAAAAAAACCCAACAACTTCTGAGGCACTAAAACTGCTGCTTCCATCCTGTGATATCTGGAGTATCACAGCACTTTCACTTCACTCCAACACTTTCAGGCTGAGAATCGCTGTCAGTCCTGGGGAATCAGGTAGAATATGTGAAATGGAGCGTAACCACAGATTCTATATTAACATGAATTGGAAGATCCTGCTTTAATGGGAAAAATGATAAATCACTTCACCTGTAAATGATGTAATGACATGGTTATCCCAAAAGCTAACATTTTCTTCTTTTTGTATCAATATCATTTCACAACAACACATTGTTTTCCATTGTCTTGAAGTCATTTCCAGCGGTGCAATTTTAATACATGAACCCAGTGGGTGGTGGATTGAAAGTCAGACTCAAAACCAGACTGACTGTGTCTCATTATGAGAGACGCCTCTGAACTACACAGTGGAACAGAGCAATAAGATATCTTACTGACTGTCATGCCTCTGCAACAGAAGCTGTAGTTCAAATGTATCATGCACATACAGTAAATAAAGTTTTGCAACATTTCTTGTGTCAGTGCATTTGAGCTCTAAATAGACGAACCTTCAGGGTTTCCATAACATCAGTTCTCTGTGGTTCAGCTTATTTGATGCAATTCTATTGATTATTTCTCTGCCTACTCCATAAGGTGTATTGCAGTATATTCCATTCCACCTCCTCAGAAATGATCAGAATCATTGTTCTGACCTGGTTACTGTAAACGCTAAACCAGAAGCTGAGAAAAGAAAAATAAACCTTAACACTAGTGTTATTGCACTAGTAAGAAAAACTGTATGCCATCTCATTTTTCTCCCTTGTTATGCTGATTTCTCCTATGGCCAGTGTTGCACTGGCTGCTGACAGACAGTAGGGGCTGTCTAAGACACGTAAAGCCACTACAGCATCACCACAGTGTTGCTTTACTGCTGGAAACACAGTCAGTTGATGATTGTTGAAGCAGTCGTTCCCTAAGCAATAACTAATTTACAGGCTGATAAATGTATTTTAATCAGACAATGCAAGATGTTCATGCTATGATGAAAATGTCACAGGTAGAAAGCTTGTGAAATCTATATTAATTGAAGTGCATATATGTTCCTCTTGGATTTCAATGTTTTTAACCAGGCACCACAAAAGCAGATCTTAATGAATGAGTACATGCAGCTAAAATTTGCTAATATCCTCAGAAATTGTTATTTCCTTTGCCTATAGACTTACTTTCTATCTCCAGAATGGAACATATTCTGTAGCATGTCAGCCAAAAGCCTTACAAGTACTTTCCAAGCCAAGTCTTGTAATTAACTCAGTGACTCTTGGCTGTATTATTACTCCAGTCAAATCAAGTTTATTTGTAGCCCAATATCACATACAATGGTTCAAAGGGCCTTACAGACCCACATATTAACCATTCCTAACCCAGCCCAAGCTAAAGGCTACTGTAATCCTTAAAATCTTAGTGCCATTTTACACGTTTATCTCACCAGATTTTCAAATGCATACAGTCTAAAAAGGGCTGTAGTTGGAAATTTGAAAATATTATTGATTTTACTGTTGAATTTTGGGTTGTCTATCAGTCAAAAATCGTCACCAATTTCCATTTCTAACCAATTATCAGTTACTTTAAGATTGTCTTGAGTGTCCAATGGTGTTATAAAAACAGGAGTGGTTTGTACCTTTGTCTTGGAGATTGAGATACAAACTTGAAAAAGCAGTTTTGCTGCACGACACAATGGAGTTTAAAGTATGTTGGGAAGCGATGTTCTTTGATGGGCTTTTCACAGGAAGGCTTTCACAGACTTTTTCATGGACAGACATTATTAATAACCAGTTTTTGCATGGGACTGAAACATGGCACACAGTTTTCCTTTTCTATGATTAAATACTGTTTTTAGTTTTATTTGTGGGTATTTTACCCCCTTGTATCTGTCTCTGAAATTGAGAATTGAAGCACATATGATTGCTAACGCCTGAAGAAACATGGCTTTAAGATGACTCAGCGTTATGTCACCAGTAGAATTCTCAGGTCCTCTGGTAAAGACCTGTTATCTGTCCCTCTGTCCAGGCTAAAAACTAAAGGTGACAGAGCTTTTGCAATCATGGCCCCCAAACTCTGGAACTCTCTTCTGCCAAATTTAAGATGTTTGGTCTCAGTGGACTCAATCAAAAAGTAGCTCAAGACTCATCTTTTTAGACTCGCCTTTGGGAAGCACTGTGTTGTGTTTTATATATGTCTGCACTTCATTCCTGTCTGTTGCCTTGCTGTTTATTTTATGTTTATGTTTATCTTAGTTTGTTTTATGGAAATTATTCTTTGGTTTATTGTGAAACACTTTGTGACATTGGCTATTGAAAGGTGCTATATAAATAAAGTTTACTTTCTTACAAATTTTTTAGTAAAGCCAAAAAATATGAAATAATTAAATTCTACTACATTTATAGATTTGGTTAAACAACTTAGTCTCATGGGCAACTTATTAGATTCCAGATTCAAGATTTTTATTGTCACATGCACAACAATACAGCGGGTGGAGACACTGTAGGCGGTGAAATGTGTGTGCTTTGAGTTCTCTGTGCTTCCAGTAGAATTAAGTAAAGGGAAATGGGAGATGGGATAAGTGTCAGTACTCATTTTCTGTCTAACAGTGGAAAAGAACAGTATATACTGATTGTTAATGTTTATTGACATGAATATAAATTATGATTAGCGATGTCAGGAGTCAGACCACAGATCAGTATTAGGGCTCACAGTAACATTTTTAAATGGATGAGATCAGCTCCAAAGGTTCATTAAGCAGTAGTTTTTCTATTAACATGCAATCTGATATTCCTGATTATGTGAAACTTAAGGGTTGGGTAGCTCAGCTAATAGTGACAAATCCATTTAGAGTTACAATGCTACTGTGCAGTTTTACACAGCTTATTGTATTGGACACCCAAAAAGCTGGCTTGTACAAAACTATGGTCCACCACTTAAATGAGAGTAGCTTATCCTGTCCAGGATGAAAAGAGCTGAAGTTTATGTGTGTCTGATGAAGAACAACAAAATCCAGATATGTTCACCAAAATAACATATGTTCACTAAAACAACTTGATTGGCTCAACATTCAATAAATAAAAAGGGATTTGTTTTTCCGATTGAGTGAAAATCAAGTCACAGAAAATAGAATAATCATCATCCTCATTCTACTGTAACTCCAACAAAAAATGCACTCACTCACTCACTCACTCACTCACTCACTCACTCACTCACTCACTTTTTAAAATCTCTGATTATTTTACTAGNCACTCACTCACTCACTCACTCACTCACTCACTCACTCACTTTTTAAAATCTCTGATTATTTTACTAGCACTTCACATTGGCAGCCAGATGCAACAACCTTTCTAAAATTGCTTTTGTCGGGCTCTTTTTCCTTTCAAAGAGCTGATGCGGCAAATCCACTGAACTTATTTTTCCTAACGTAAACTCCATGAAACCAGTCAAGCCTTGTCTCCCATGCTGTCTGTTGATGAGAGCCTTATGTTTCTGATTTGTTTCAGTGGACAGTGGGACAACAGGGGTCGAGGCTCAGACGTACTGTAGCATCCGATGGTGAGACTTAGTGTTAACGTAATGCTTCTTTGATTCAGACCTCTGGTGTATATTTGGTCTCAATCATATACAGAACAGGCCAGCTCTCTCCTCTCCTCAATAATCATTTTCACTTTGTCTAAAAACATTATTATATGTTGTATTTCTGTTTAGATAAGATTAGACAGAACTATAACTCATAGACTAGTGAAGCTGAAGTTTGGATTAAGATTGTAATTAGGTTTGAGGCTGTTTTGTGGTGAACAACAGGCTGGGTTCCTCTTTTTTTTTTTCTTTTTTTTTTACTTGGCCAGAAAATTACATCTCTGTCTGTTGTAATTGAAAGCATCTGCAGGCCTCAGCTGAATGGGAAATGCAGAGCTTTGGCTGGAGCAGACACAGAAAAGTTGGCAAAGTTTAGCTCTCTTACAGTATTTGGATTAATATCTTCTCAACACCTGTCTGTGGGGAAATTAATGGTTGTTACTGTAAGCAGCTTTCTTCCTTCCTCAACCCCTTTCTGCTGATTTCTTCCTTTCTCCTGTGCCAGCTCTTTCTCTCCCTCTCTCTGCTGTCCTTCCTGTACTTTCCCTCTGTAGATTAATTGCTCAGTGATATGTTAAAGACTGCTGTGAGTTTCCCTACCCAGCTGTTTGAAAGCAGACTAGTCAGCAGGATCTGACCACTTGGTCCTTACTTACCACTTCTTATGTGTTCCCTCTTCTTTTATCCATTTCTCCTTCAGGAGAAATGGCTAAAATAATTTTTCCTTCAGAAAAAATTTTTCCTTTTTTCCTTCCTTTGGATAAAAGAAATTTTCCTCCATTTTCCCTTCCTTTTCTTGTCCTTACCCTTCTGCCGCTTTCTTCAATTTTTTGCAATTTTTCATGCTGGAATGTCCAGTTTTGTCTGTTGGAACTGTTGTGACAAGGCCATTTTAAATGCAATCATACTGTTTCTGTCATGACCATCGAAAATCCTTGAATGTGTTTTGAAATGCTAAATAAAAAAACATATTTTCTCCCAATTTATAAAGATAAAAAGCTGTTTCATCTCTGGCTTGAGGTGATGTCTTGCCTCTCGGTTTCCCTGTAAATGCTTACAGTTTAGAGCCACTTAAAACAGTCCATGAAGCCCAAAGCAGTCTGACTATGTTGCCTCAACTCATGATGAAACAGTTTGCTTTTCTGTAAATTTTCTCTTCTCATTTCAAATCTGCTGCTTTGAAACATTGTTAACCCCTTTTAAAATTTTCAGGGGCTTTACAAATATACAGAGCATTTATAGTGTAGCATCACAGCAGGTATATGGTGCTGTTGTAATATTAGCTACCTGGGACACCTTGCTTGGCTATGCTGTGGCTTTTCTTCCTGCTGCTGTCAAGAATAAGGAAGTGAAAGGGAGAGGGGGAGGAGGTGGGGTGAAATCCAGCGAGGGTTATTGAATGAATAAATCACTTTCTAGATGGAGGCTATGTTGTTTCATTGCTAATGGATCTCTGCCACTGCTGCGTAAATCACGCTATACATAACTAGACATACTCGGACACAGGACTAAAAAGCAGGGCCTCAGAAAGAAAGAAAGAAAGTTATTCTATTAATATTTAATTTTCCCTTCTTTCCTTCTTTGCTCCCATCCCTCTCTTTTAGGTGTCTGGGTTCACACAAAACTGTAAAACAAGCACTATTTGGGTTCCCGCTCTTACTGCTTCATCTCACCTCTCTGGGGAATGGGTTCTTACTCAGCTCAATGAGGGCAGCATTAATCCCCAATGCTGAGCAAAGTCACCAAAAGTTCACACCTGGCCATGCAGTCATAATATTCCAGCATGTCCTTGTTATAGGCAAAATATTAGACAAATCACCACCAACTACAACCTTCAGAATTACCTTAGTATTAAATCAACAGCTAACCAACTGTCATAAACTGAATAGAGACTTCATAAAGGGTAGACTATTGCAAGGCCATTGCATTTGATTGCATTAAATTGTAAAAGTGTGTCTAATAAACTGGTAACTTAGTGTATTAATATGACTACTGCTATTTTTCTGTTATTAGAAGTGAAGGGTGCATAGTGAACTATTTAGGATTGAAACTAAATGTCACATTCATGTCCTATGTCAAGATGATCCTGTGTATAGATTGGACTAGCAGCAGCTGGGAGGTGACTAGTTACTGACGGCATTTCTAGATGTTGATAATTAGGATGCACAAATACCACATATTAATTTAGTCTATTTAAAAAGTTTTCCTCTGTGATTATCATTCACAGATTATATTTTTCAATTAGTATGTGAATCACCATGAACTCTGGCTGTGATGTGTGGGCATGTTTTATTGATGGTTGATGGATTGATTTTTAATTCTTCAACCAGGGAAGGAGAGGTATTTTTTGGACCTTAAATTTAATCAGCTATCTCCATGAGTGATCTCTTTAGTGATTGACAGTGATTGTGACCCCTTCTGTCTGCTCTCTGTGTGGGCACTTTGGCTTTGTGCTCCAAAGCTTCTGAGTCCTCATGCTTCACCAGTCTTACTGCACTGATTGGTAAAAGCCCTCAGCAGGAAAAAGCTTAATTATCAGGGGAGATACTTAATGAGCCCCACATCTGCATCTGACATGGTACCTTCGTTCCCAGCTTTCACGACTTAGCAGCTCTTCAGAAGCCTTCACCATTTGGCATATGTCCTCTCCTCTCCTTCTGTTGGCCAAAGGTAGCTAGGATAGATAGCTTCTTGAAACTGACTACCTTTACCTCAGAAAGAAAACAGGAAAAGCTGACAGTTAACCTTGGTCCTTCATTGGAGGGCATGTGGCCCTTAAGGTTGTATGAATGGATGTACCCACACTGCCTTCTGCAGAGAGTCATAATACCATGTATTGATTTTTTTGTTAAATCTTTTGGCTGCAAGCTGGTGGAAAAGATGGCAAATAAAAGCAAATGTATACTTGTTTATTGGTGACAACAATAAAGGCACTTGTGATGTATGATTATGTGCTTGATATATTTTCAGAAAATAATGTGTTGTCACAGGACTGAGAAGAGAAGAGAAATTTATCCTCAAATTATAAAATTTGGGAGAAAAATTTCATTGTCATCCGCTTGATCCCCCTTCTGTAACAAATCCAAAATAGCCAACGGTCAACTGTCATTTTTACTTTGCTTGGTTAAACAAAGTGTGAGAAGCAGACTGGTAAGTCAGGACTGCATCCTGCAAGAATTTATGAGTATGTGACTGTTTTTATCAGGATGCATCAAGCGCAAGCTCTCATTGTGATAACTGTATCCTCAAAATGTTTTTGGTTTTGTCAGACATTTTTGTCAAGGAAGTGACTATTTAATGCAAATGCTCACAGATTTGGATTTGATGAAAGAGCTTTTTTTTTTTTTTTTTTTTTTTTTGATGAAAAAAGCTCTGCTCACTGAGGTAGCTCAAAGAATAAGGAATACAGCATTAAACCTGGTTTTGAAATTTTTTTTATTGCCCACACAGAAAAAATGATATCAGAGTGTTTTCTAGCAAAAGTGGTTTGTAGAAATATGGCTCAAATTCTTTCTCTTTTCTAAGTAGGAAACACAAAACATCAGGGTGTGTGGGGAAATAAAATTTTGGTGAGGGTTATTTTGAATGAATTTACAATCATCCAGTGATAGAGAAAATATGAAATTAACATGTGATCAGTATTACTTTGAAAACACATACAGTAGAAAGCAAGTACTTATAATGCAGTGTTGTTTCTGTGGTCCTCGAATATAACAAGCTAGTGTCCATCTGGTTTTTCTCTATCTTTGTTGTAGCACTGTAATAGGATTGCGCTGGGATCAGAGCATTATATATAAATGTGTCCATTTTACTAGCCATTCCAGCGTAAAAGATGTGCTGGCATTGAAAAGGCAATTCTATGCATGGGTGACTCTCCTCTTTCATTCACACCTTCCATGTAAACTGAGAAAATTGGAGATAGCCTTGATGGCTTATGAACACATTATTTTCATCTTACACAAATTCTTTCTTTTCTTTTCTTTTCATTCTCTTCTGTCGGTGAAAAATAGCTGACCTAACAGCAGATGCAGTGTATTGCTGCCTGAATAGTTCCAAAGTGTCCATCCTCTTTTAGTACAATAGATTTCAGCTAGTCAAGATTCAGTGAGGCAGTCATTCCTATAAGAGCTAGCCTGTTTCCATGGGGCAGGGGAGAGATTTGTCATTTCGAGAGAATCTACAGCTTGGGAATTGCAGTTCCATCATACCACCACCCTCACTGGTGCACAGTGACAAGCTCAAATCTTACACTCAAACAAACTGACGAGGCTGAATTGTGGAGAGCAGAGAGAGATAAGAGATATGTTGTACAAGATTTTGTAGAATGAGGACACTGCTGTGTCCTTGGGAAACTCTTGAGAACTGCATGTTAAATGTCTTTCATTCATATTTGTCTGATGCTGTCATTCTCTAGCTAGAGACAATGGGCCATTTTAAGGACTCTTCACCCACTGTAGGAACATATGCTCTTAAACTGAGTCCTCAGAAACTGCTCTAGTGGAATACTTACAAACTGGACTGAAATCAGTTTTCATTGATGCACAGATGCACTAACACACAAACATACACACATGCTCACACAAGTGCATGCACAAGGCAAAGCAAGTGTATTTGTATAGCACCAGTCAGACATAAAGGCAATTAAGTACTTTACATAGAAGACATGAAATTAATAAGTGCTTAAATAAGTGCTAGAGTGGAGATAAATACTCTCCGGTTTCATAAAAGGCAATGGTGAACAAAAAGGTGTTCAGCCCTGATTCAAAGAGTTTAGTGATTTGACTTGAGGAACAGAAAGCAAACCAGTGATGATCTTAAAGGTCTGGAAGCTCATAACACAGAAGCAGATATGAAATATACATTTGGCCCTAAACCATTTAGTGCTTTGTAAAGCAGCACATGCAAGCATGTGTGCGCACACACACATGCCCTCAAAACCTCTCAGTCTAAGGAGAAACTGGAGACCACTAATATGCAAATTTCCAAACTTACTTTTTGGTTATCATACCAATCTGCTGTTGCACTTGAATCAAATCATACTTGAGTCTTCATATTGTTTACTATAATGTCCACTACAATTGACCTTGATGTAATGGGCTTCATTTAAAGAGCAACTTAACCCTCCTGTTTTAGTTTGACCATACCTCCTTCATATATTCACACTTACATTACACATATTGGTATGCAAAGGAAGATGGGCATCCTCACTAAGAGAAAGGACATTCCACATGTGCACCAGCATTAGCCTCCTCAGGATGGGACCCGAGCGCCGCCACACAGCAGAAGACATCTCATACCAGCATTGTGAGGGAGCACCAGTTGCAACACTACGGCTATGTGGCGCGTTTTCCTGAGGATGATCCAGCACTCAGGTGCCTCATTGGTGAGGACCCCAGTGACTGGACCAGGCCGAGGGGACACCCACGTAACACCTGGCTGCAGCAAATGGATGGGTACCTCCGTGAGATGGGGATGGACNAGGGGACACCCACGTAACACCTGGCTGCAGCAAATGGATGGGTACCTCCGTGAGATGGGGATGGACCATGGGTCTGCCAGGATGGTTGCCAACTGGGACCCGGGGCATTTCCATCGCATCGTGGATGTGGCAACGTGCAGCCCAGCGCATGCTCCTGACCTGACCTGTACGCAAAGTTTTCTATGTACAAAAACATTGATCAGACATTTTAATGACTCATATTAATACTGCTGAGTCAGGAGCAATGGCAATTACCAACTGCAGTTGCTTTAATTGAAAAGGATGGTGGGTGGTGTGTTTGAACTTATAGTGCAGACACACACTGGCTAGTGAATAGCTACAGCTGAATAACATATGGATGAAGGCTGGGGTGGTGGGTGGGGTTTTTTTCCCTCTTGCGGTGCAGTGATGGTCTCTGCCTGATAAAAGCAGTTGGCAGCATCTGCTACTGTTGCTGCTCACAGCTGTATTTTTAAGCTCTGTTGTGTGAATCCATGTGTAGGAATATCAGAGAGTTCAGGCTGTCTGTGTGTCCAAAGCCCAAAATTACTTGATGCCATTAAACTCTGCTGCCTCCAAAAAGTATGAAAGGCCACTGCAGTGAAAACTTCACATAATGTTTGTACCACTGTAAGCTAATATGACAAATTGACTAAGGTTGTTGGACATTTAATTTTATATTAAAAATCAGTCTGTTTATATATTTTTTAATCGTTTTAATTATTCTCTTTACATACACCACAAACCCTCAGACAAGTGAGATTTCAGGTAAGTTTTACATTTTACCTGCCTGCATTTGCAGATGTATTCCAGACTCAACTTCAATAAAACGTTAGATATGTGAGGAAAACCAAGGCATAACAATATTTTTTTCCACCATAAGGAGCAGGTTTAAAAGTTAACATAGGTCACAGAGACTCACAGCGTCATGTTGTTTGTCATTTGATTGTAATGAAGAATGAATTATTGATCAAATTAAAACTGATAAATGGGCTCTATGAATCAGCTCTGAGCAACAGAATGAACTTCATGTTCAAACAGTTCCATTAATTTAAGTCATTTGACCTTGACTGCTTGTAAGGTTCAGTTTATCAGCATCGATTGATTGATCATCAGGTGATGATTTATGACTGCCAAACAGCTTTTTAGTAGCTACACAACCATTTTTAATGAATAGGTATGAAGCTTACAGATGTTATTTGAGGGATTGTGGCTGTTGAATGTTTTGGTGACCCTTGGCAGACATATTAGTTTGTGGTTACTGAGTTTTGATGATGCTATGCTGCCATGGATTTGTTTTTTTTTGTTTTTTTGGCTCCGTCCTTTCTCTTTGCACTCTAATGCTAATTTAATGTTGCTCACTAAAACAACCACAAGCATAGTGTGTGTGGTGATTTGTGCAGTAAAAGATGAAGTCTGATGTTAAGCAATGGCCTATGTGTTGATCAGAACTTTGCAGACAGTTTCTGATATGGATGATGAGTTGTTTGTTTCAAAGATCAGATGATTCAGGTTATATGGTCTCCATATATCTTTACACACAGACCCTGTTTGTGCAGCAAAACAACATATTTGTGTTATTTTAGTTCAGTGGGTACTTATTTGTTGTCCCAGTGCAGTGGGCAAAATACATTGCAGTATAATGTGTTTTTTATATATGGTCATTCGTTTCCTGCTGGCTTGTTCTATCTTGCTGGATTGTGTAGTGATGGAGAGTTTGTATGTCCAGAGTAACTAAATCAAAAATGCAAAGACTCATATGTTTTTATATATGGTCATTTGTTTCTTGCTGGCTTGTTCTATGTTACCAAAGCTTCTAGTTCCCACTGACTGATAATCCACTATTGCTGTTGATTGTCTCTGGGCTTTGGGATCATCTTCATCTCTCTGTATCAAACATATTCATCAACAAATTTGTTGTCATGGTGTCATAAAATGTTTGTAATTGTTTCATCGTATATTGTATGTCTTTGGTGGACGGTCATGCAAAACTGATCATTATAAGCCAGACAGACATATCAGAAATTATAATGTCTAAGCTGACACAAACACACCTATTGAAACTAGCCCTATAACACCATTTGTGTCACATTTGATACATGATTTTCTGAGACCTCTACATTATCAACATGAGCAGTCACTGACCAAAACAGCCATTATGTTGTATCTAAAAAAAAAAAAAAAAAAAAATCCAGCTTAAATTCTGTAAACAAATGCCTGATGTATCCAGTGTGACACACACACACACACACACACAAATCACATACAAAAAAAATTCAGAATTTTTTTTTTTGTTTTAGAGTTTGTNCACACACACACACAAATCACATACAAAAAAAATTCAGAATTTTTTTTTTTGTTTTAGAGTTTGTTAAAGGGTTTAATAAAGGAATAAATTGCAAAAAATTAGAATTTTCTGATAATTATTTCATGGCTTTACAGGGCTAGATGAGATTTATAGTGGATTTTTTTTTTTCATTTTTGCAAGATTGAAAAAAAAGCTAAAGTTACTAATTGATCCCTTTCGTGAAAAAATATCACATAATGATTTCATAGACCTTCAAAGATATATTATAAATGGAAATCACAACCACAGCAGGGTGACATTTCGAACACATCAAAGTTGCATTTCACATTATCTTCATTTCCACACATAAACATAGAAACATACCTTTAACAAAACTACTTTGTTTTATGTTTCCCATGGCAGTTATATTACTGTATGGCTTGAGATCAGTTATGTTTAAACACTTAATTAATTAGTGTTGTTCCTGGAAAAGATGCATTAAGACCTCACTCTTTTGAACATGTGTTCACAAAAAGTGAACACATGTTTACACATTCTGTACATAGGGAAAATTGCTTTTTGTTGATGTATTTCCATAGGATGTTTTTATGTAACCCAAGGCATCTCATAAATCACCTGACCTTTCCAGAGGGATTTGTCAATGATCGCTCAAACATGGGAATGCAATTATGCATACACAGGAGAGCAGGAACCAACCCATGACCCATAGTCTGTGTGTGTGTGTGTGTATGAAAGAGTTTTAGTAGCTTGTACAGTATGATAATAGCCTGGTAATACGTTGCATTTTCACATCTGGCCAGTTGTTGTTTGCATATTTATTATATATCTATTTTTTTATTCTAAGTGGCCTCTGATCTCTGACACACACTCAGTGTGGACACATTCTGTCATTGCTGCCACGTTGCAGTTGACATATATCAAGAATATGTTAGTGTTTAAGGGTAGCTTGCATTCCCAGAGTGTAATAGGTTACAGTAAATGAAGGATCAGAAATAGATCAGGCACAATATAGACAAATGTTGCCTGATGGAGTTTCTTATTTATAGTTACATTACGTCTGCATATATATATGTATATATGCCAGATGTTTCTATTTTAAAATTTCTCAGTGTCACAGGAATTTATAATATATACATAGTAACTAAATAAGAAAGAGTATGGTATGCACTTTTGGCTAAGGCACATACATTTAACTGCTCTATACAAAGTTTGAGCCTTGCCAGGGATCCTTAATTTACATATTCCTTATATTTCCCATTTTTCCTGCCTCCATGAAAAAAATGTCATAATATGGGGACTTTCATAAGAAAATGTTGTTTCATTGTCCTCAAATTCAGGGTTTTTGCTTGGCACCACAGAGAAAACTTTGCAGCAGAAGTCACTACTCAAGGTCATTACATGACTGGCATACCCACTGTGTTCTTTCAATATGACAGTGCTGTGATCCACAAATGTACCCGAGAGATGCAATGCACAGATCCACTGGTTAGTATGGAACAGCTGGAGTCTGTGATTGCTTTTGTCCTCTGTGCTCATCTTCTCATGAATCTAATTTACAACCAGAGGTGAAGAGGAAAGAGGAGGTTGTATGTGATGCTTCTGTTATTGCTCTTTTGAGGTGAATATACATTTTATGAGCTTTGAAATATGTGCAAAGTGGTGTAGTGAAGCATCTGCATTTGAGTTAAATTTTTATACTGGTTTACCTAGCATTCGTTGCATTGATAATACAGCATGCCAGTGGCTCACCAGACTTGGGTGAAGATTGGTGGAGAAAACACAGCTCCAAATCAACATCAGACACCCAGTGAACGTCAACTAAAAATAATGTTGTTTTCTAAAAAAAACAAAAAACAAACAAACAAACAAACAAACAAAAAAAACAGACTTATAATCCTAATTGGACTTTAAACTCACAATTAGTCTGTAATGTCACTTCAACCAGTGTCCCTCCTAATAATATAATAGCAGAAAAAATCAGTCTTGAGTTTTACAAACATATTTTGCTTCCCCTTTGTAATGTACTATGTATTCACTGTCATCAGCTTTTAACAAATATACAGTATATCCTGCTGCTTGGCTACTATTGTGAAATGCAAAGATTCCCAAGGTTTCATGTAAACTAAGGCCAAAGCCATCACATTTCACTCCCTCCAGATGCAGCCCTCCTGATGTTTGAATGAGTTTTGCCAGCAGGAGCACCAAGCTGTGCATCAGAATGAGGCTGTGTAATGACCACTTAGTGCTCCAAAGAAACTCTAAGTCAATCCGTTGCTGTAGGTAATAAATGCATCCACACATTGTTAAATAGACACTGTTCAGGAAAATTAAATTAATTTATCCAAACTTTTTTCTGTGTGTGTGTGTGTGTGTGTTTGTGTCTATCTATCTATCTATCTATCTATCTATCTATCTATCTATNTGTGTGTGTGTGTGTGTGTGTTTGTGTCTATCTATCTATCTATCTATCTATCTATCTATCTATCTATATGTATATGCTAAAAAGGTTTTGACACAAAGTGCAGGGTGATCTGCTTTATACTGGACTACTTTGCAGTCTGAGCTTGATGCCTAGGCCTCAGTTAGATGACTTGGAGATTATATTACATAGTTCAGCTACACAGAGAAAATAGAGATATGAAAAGATTGTCTATTTTCAGTGCTCTTGATTCACTCGTTGTGTCCAGGTGAACATAGTTTTCTTAGGAGCTTTTGTGTTCTTCCTTTTCAACGTGCATTGCACCAATTCTCAGTCATTCATGTAACTGAATGAATGTCTAGAAGTTTACATTGGACTTTGAGAACTGATTGGATGATTGGTTAAACATCAAGGCTACAAGCAACAAGTTCAGCTACCTTTGACTCAGTACTTCTAGATGACCACACACACACACACACACACACACACACACACACACACACACACACACACACTTTCAAATGTCTATGGATGTTTAATATTTTCTCATGTGTTTCATTATTGGACTTATCTCCATAGCCAAGATGTTGTAGGTTGTTTCATGGCATCTAAACTAAAGAGTTTAAATGAGACACTAAATGTACAATAAATGTAGCTCCGTGTTTCTCACTTTACAGTCCACTTTTAGTGTTAGCCAGGTGCCTTTGAGGAAAAAAACTTTCAAAATTAACTAAGGTGATCTAAAGGACACATACTTCCTTCAGGGAAATGAAATAGAAATTTGGACATGCCTGAATGCTCTCTTACCACATTCTCTGGCCTTTTTGTATTCAGGCTATCAGTGATAATGAAATGATCACTAATAGATAGAAATGACAATTAGCAGCATATAAAAAGATGAATAATTTCAAATGACCATTAGTAGACCAATATGATATAACTGCCTCATTTCATTCAGCCCTCTTGATTCCTCTTTTCTATCATCTGTCCATGTACATGTACATGGTGCTTTGTGTTTCTGTGTTCTACATCTTGATTGCTCTATACAACATTAGTTTAGTGTTGATAGTACAACATGGCACCCCAGGCACCATATGTTTTCCCATCTACTTAGCAGTTTAAAGCTACAACAATAAATGATCTCCCTGTGATGTGCTGCAGCCTGAAAGACATGCTTTTATCTTGGGAAAGGCCATGGTAAATTTGTCCCAGATTAGAGAATAACACAGAACATTTAAAAAGAGTTCAGTTGTGGGATTTTGTTTACTCTCATTTTGATGTGAAAGCATTCATCATGTATGCTTTTAGTCTATTAGGGTAAGCAACACAAGTTGTTAAGGCAGGTTTTAAACAAATGCCCAGTTTCACATATTTTCTAAACCTTATAGTACAAGATTTCACCTCAGGCACTAAATGTTTTCTCATCCATTTTTGCAGTTTGAAGCTACAAAAATGAATTGCCTCCCTTGTGATATGATATAGCTTAAAAGCTAGGCTTTTATCCTAATAAAGGTCAGGTAAGTGTATCCCAGATCAGCTGCGAGTTTTTGTTTTCATTCATTTCAGTTCATTTCATTTCAGTTTTGAATATATGCTTTTATTCCATTAGGGCAAGTGACACAAGCTGTCAGACAGGTTTTAAGCAAATGTCCCATTTCAACATATTTTCTAAACCATTTAGTTGGCAGTGAAAATGAAGGTGAAAGCATCTGAAATGTCCATTATGACTTTAATGTTGAATCAGGAAGTGCTGTAGCTCTGAAAACTAGTGGATAATCACATTGGATGTTTTCAACAGAAAAGAGACTTTAATGGGTTCCCTTGTTTTCACTTCCAGATCAGAGACAACAGCATTGTCATAATTGATACGGTTGATAGCCAAAATTAAAATAAGATTCGAGGTTGAAAGGTAGAAAATATAGATCTACGTTCTCAGTCCTCACAGACTGGTTGAGTTCTGGTTGATAACGGGAAAACTAGGATCACCCATTTTGGACACTTTGGAAACTTCAGTTTAGATTTATTTTGCTAAAGGTGCTGGAAGTATGCACTTTGTTTTACAAGAATGACTTTTGATGTAATTTAAGTATATAGTAGCATTTTGAAATGAAGCACAAGAAAAATAATGAAGATGAAGGGCACAAGGGCTGAAGCAATACAGAGCAGTATCCAAGTTTCAGAGGCAAAGTGGAATCTTGGGAGTGCTGTGTAGCACCAACCTACTGAGGACTGTTATAAAGTCAGCATATCAAGTCTTTGTTTCATTATTTGGGTCCATCTGTCTTTCTGGCACATGAAGAAAATCCTGTGTCTGCCATGCAGTTTGGTGACAATGGACCTCATGCCTGCAGTCTGAAGTTCCTCATTCCAGCAGCTCAGAATTACCAAGCAGGGACAAAGATCACAGGAAATGAGTGAGCAAAATGAACTTCACTTATTGATATGTTGCTAATTTTTGTGTGTGTGTGTGTGTTTGATTAGCTTAAGACGATTGAGTTAGTAGATGTGAAGTTATGTGGTGTCATGAGAAGGGTCTTTCTGTCTTCTGACTGTGTATCTGTGGATGGATCTATTTGCATGTATGCATTAAGATGATTTGCTGTAGAGACTCACACTCACAGCAATAAACTGATGTCTTTTTTCTTTCTGCTCTATTCTTTCTCTTGTTACATTTACACTACCATGTACAAGCAACCCGATTTGGATCTTTTGCATACATGTAGCGTGTATTGTATATGCATCGTAAAGATGTAAATGGCACAAACAGATATTTTCAGATCTGTTTTGGGCCACATGCATATGTGGAAATAAATCAGATATTGGATATCTGCCAATGTAACTGAAATCTAATTACACAAATTGGAATTTCCTTGCCATTCCGACACTAATGTACTGTTGTACTTTATCTGTATATGAATGACATAAGTGATCAATATGCTGTCCACTCTCTGCCAACAGAAATTGATCATATAATTTTTTTTTTTTTTTTTTTTTTTTGTCCATTAAATCATTTCGTTTACATCTGTCTCAAAAATGTGCATATGTGCAAACCTGTGTTTCTGCATCTGGGATCTTCAGGTCAAAGCTATATAAACACAGCACAATACAGATTGCTCAAAGAGAGCAGGGAACATATACCAGTTTACAGCAGAAACAATTCATAAACTCATATTTTTAGAGAATGCTAACCCCCTGCTTTATCCTGCAGTCACTGGCTGAAATAGCTGAACCTCACCCAAGGGTTAAAATAAACAGTTCACCACAGGTATTGGCTGTTCCTTCTTTCAACAGGAACAAAGATGTGGGAAAACCATGAAACTCAGTGCAGTCAGTCTGGTGGCAGTAACAAAGCACTGTGTCAAGCTACATTTCTTGGTCTTGATGAATGTCTTGGTAATGCATGCTTAGAAACTCATTATTCCCCTTAAACGAGCTGAATGGTAACCCCTCTGAGTTTCTTTAAAGTAATTAGTTTCACTTTAAATTATTCATCAGAAGCCATCAGTGTGCATTGTGAACAGAGAATGGGGGTGTGTTGCACAGTGTTGCACAGTGCATGCACATTTAGTAAAAGAAAACTTTTCATACTTTTCATATGATACTTCCACCTGAAATGCAATGGACTTAACTAACTTAAACTATGTATATATATATATATATGTGTGTGTGTGTGTGTGTGTGTGTGTGTGTGTGTGTGTGTGTTCTCGGCCCTTGAAACACATACATGGGGCTGGGGCCAAGGGCTACAATGTAGTTCCCGATGTCCTGATGTAGCCTACTCCATGAGTAGGGGGGCATCTTCCTGTACATCATGAACATCAGGAAGAGGCAGCGAACTTCCCCGTTTGTTCCAAGCTCTGAAGGCACAGAGAACTTTCAGTGGACAATGAACCCTCTGATTGGACAGTTAGACATCATTTTCTGATTGGATAGTCCAAGATTGCCTTCTCATTGGCCCAATGGGGTCAGGTGTAAAGGTTCTGCCAAAACTCGCACACTTGTATTTTGAGTTTGTGTTTGTAACTTTAGTGTCACACACAAACCGTAGGAATTTTGAGCGCTTAGCAAAAATCTTCTCCATGTATTTGCAGACCGATTTTACAAGTGCAAATCTTTTCTACAGGTATGCAAAACATTTCTACAAACACAAATCTTTTCTACAGATACACAAAATATTTCTACAAACACAAATCTTTTCTACNTTTTTTTTTTTTTTTTTTGCATATACAAATTTATTTTGTACATACAAATTTTCTTTACAACCTCAAAAAACTTTTGGCAGAGAATTGAACCCATAAAACAATAACTTGATATAACAAGTTTATAACAAGAAAATGATATTGACCAATGTTAAATGTGCCTTAACAATCAGATACACTGTTTTTGATGAAGTAAGATATATTCATGATTTTCTTTTACACTAGGTGCTGATGCACTAAAAATGAGCACCAACAGCTTTCTGCTCATAATTTTAGGTGCTTGCTGTTTTTACATTGGAGTCAGTGTTACAGTGTGAGATATCTGACCATCTACTGGATGATTCCTGATGATAATGTAATGGGATTAGGCTTGAGTAGCTTTGGCTCTGGGGTCATTGATATGTTATATAACTACCTCCATTACACTAAACCCTCAGGGTGTTCTATAGCTCCTACATTATACTCTTATCAGTCTGCCAGTTAGTTTATTTGTCTGTGTCTTTACTAACTGCTTGTATATCTGCCTATCTGTATACATATGGCACAGTGTGCTTTGCAGCTCCTGCTCTGTGCTTAATTTCTCCTTTGGATTTACACAATGTGTCTCATGTGACCCTGTTATATTCTTTGAACTTGGCAAGATGGTTTGTGGAAACACTGTGCTTCTGTTAACATATGGCAAGCCGTACACAATCCCACACATGCAAATTTGCACTTTGTTTTTTCTCTTTACAAGTTACAAAATGGGCATTGCATGCATAATAAAATGATAAACAGATATTTACAAATAATTTGGGTTTGGAATTTCCTAAGAATCTCCATCTTAGAGTTGATGTTCATACACACTAGCTCATACCCTATATTTGATATTTGTATTTGGTGATATTTGATGTATGTATTTAAATATACATATATAGTACATACATATGTGTGTTTATATATACATATATAGTACATACATATGTGTTTATATATATATATGTACTATTATTGTGTATACACACATATGTATATATATACACAGTATATATATTTGGTCTGTTAGACTTTAAACAAGACATTTAACACATTTATAGTTGATTTTGTCTGTTACCTCCATGTTACTATTCAGTTTACATTTGTATGGCACACATTGACATTTACATTTGTATGGCCTTTCGTTGTGTTATTTTGCTTGCTTCCATTACACGATTTAGCAGGGCAGACAGCAGCGGTTCGTTAATGTGGGGCGCTGGGGCGCCGCCCCCCTCCAAATATCTAGAAAAGAAAGTCTACTTAAACATGTTAAACATAAATTAATTACATAATGCGAAATAATTATAAAATAAATAATTGTGTACTCCTACATCGCGCCTGGTAGTTTGTAAGTGCCTCTCAGGATTCATTAAAAATGTACTAGTTTAATTTCTATATATATACATACATATATACTACTGGGTGAGGGGCGCTGGCCAACTGAGTGTGTATGTAGATCCTTCAAATTTTGACAAGCAGGTGACCTGAGGCTGCTCTTTCATTGGCTTCTGCAGATTTCCCACAGACCCGCCCACTTTTATTGACAGCGAATTAGTATAGATTTTAGTTTTTTTCTATTTTGGATGCGATGTAAGATTTGATGTGATTGGATGTGAGATTTGGAACGTGATTGGAAATATTGTAGACGCTGTCTTTCCGCNAGATTTGATGTGATTGGATGTGAGATTTGGAACGTGATTGGAAATATTGTAGACGCTGTCTTTCCGCTTTACACCCGCCGTTAAAAAAAAACTCCGTATGCGCGGCTGTTCGTCCTTTTTCTCCTTCGGTAGCTAGCTAGCAAGTTTGCGTTTTCGAGAGATGGCAACTTAAAGAGGAACTGCGGAAAAAGTAAATATGGTGCTTGCCTTTTTCAGGGCTTTCACTGGAAGAAAAGAAGAGGATTAAGGAGCTTGGACCGGACCACCTGATTTAAAAATTCAGNCTTTCACTGGAAGAAAAGAAGAGGATTAAGGAGCTTGGACCGGACCACCTGATTTAAAAATTCAGCTGCAGACAAGTGATGAGGACGAGCTAACACCGGGACTTCTCCGCTGCTGTTATGACAAACGGAGCTGGCTAACTGGATACGGTGTGAGTAATGCCCTTTTTTGCTTTCCCTTTTTGCTGTTTCAAAGTGTGGCACAGAAGCGTTGTGGACAACAACGGGTGTACAAGACCTAAAACACCCGTCTGAAAAATGTAAACGGCAGAAAGTAGCTGCAGCCATCTAGAAAATGTATGTTTTTTGGCAGGCTGAGCATCGCTGAACAGCTAGATGAAGGCTACAGGATTGGCATTAGAAGGCACAACGAAGAGGTCACAAAAAAATCGACACATCCTGTCCAGAATAATAGATTGTGTAAAATTTTGTGGAGCATTTGAGTTGTCTTTGCGTGGCCACGATGAGAGCGAGAACTCCGACAAGCCCGGGATGTTCCGTGGGTGATGACTCGTTGAAAGAGCAGCAGCCTGTGATGATTCTAGAGGTCACAGCAGCTCATTTTATACAGGGAGATCAAGTTTCAAAAAACAAAGAAATGGAGGCTAAAATCATCACACATGAATACAGTTGGGCTCATTGAATCCACAAGAGTCTCAGCTTTCCAGTCAGACCCAATTTATACAGTTGTTTGTGGACCCCAGTATGCAGAAATATTCAAATATTAGGTGAAATATTAGGTGAAAATAACAGATTTGTACTGCATGAGAAAAACTGTATGGGATTAGCATAAAGTATCTGCAAAGAGGAGACTCGTGGGTACCCAAAGAACCCATTTTCATTCAGATATCTTGAGGTCAGAGCNTCTGCAAAGAGGAGACTCGTGGGTACCCAAAGAACCCATTTTCATTCAGATATCTTGAGGTCAGAGCTCAAGAGACCCCTGTGAAATAATAATGATGGAGAATAATGTGAGTAAAGGTCATTTAGGACTAAATGTTGGTTAAAATAAATTGTGAGTAGTATTCCAACAGCAGTGAGCAGGATTTAATTCATTCAGCTGATTACTCTGTATTTCTGTGCATGCATGTAAACATAGTCAGTGTATAACTGAGGATATTTACTTTTTTCTCTATAATTTCAATTGAAACCGTTATGTTCATTTTGCTTTTAAGTTCTTAATTAAATGAGAAAATACTCAGTACTTTTCATTTGTCAAGTATTTAATTTGGTTATTTCATACAGACTATTTATTTACTAAATTACCAGGAAACATGCCGTATCGTGATATATTGAGATATGAAATGACCTATAGCGGGATAGAAGATTTTGTCTATATACCCCCCCTGCGCCCCCCCAAAATTTTTCATCACCAGCCGCCACTGAGGGCAGGAAATACTTCTTTTACTTCATCCTTATAGTACATAACTAATATCAAAAGACCAATGGCGTCTATAGACGCCATTGGTCTTTTGGTCTATGGAGCGTTGGTGAAAAAGAAAAAGGGGCATCTCTTCCACACACAGAGCTATAGTTCAGTTTTGTGTGGTCACACCAGAGCTTCATATGAGTGACAGATTTATTTGAAATTACACATACCAAGTATCTTGAATGTCCTGGTTCAATAAGAGCAATATTGCACAGAGTGAAGCATCAGATTGGCACAATTAAAGTGACTTTTCTGATGTATTTTGCTGCACTGTAGATGACTTTTTGGATATGCTCAAATACCAGTTGGTCTGAGAAGAAAATATATATGAATATATTTTTTTATAATTGTATAATTAAAAATCAGAATGGATAAGGTGTGTGTGTGGTGTGCACACACCTACTTCTGTTTTTTTAGTGTTGACTTTAGCTGTAGGTTAGAACTTGCATAATGATAGGTTTAGCGTAAGGTCTGAGGTAATGAATGCATTGGTGACAGTAAAGCCTGGAGATACAGAATGCATATTGTCAGTAGTTGTTCCTCATAAGGATAAAAGTATTAATCTGTGAATATGTTTGTATGTTGTTTGTATATTATTTGTTTTGTTTACTCTGCCTCGGGGTTATGTGAAGAGGGTTGTATTCTATTGTTGATTCCATCATGTTGTGATAGTAAGCCTGTCTCTTTGCTGCTGCCTCAGGAATCTCCCCACACATCAAACACTGTTTTATGGATTTTCATAGTCTCTTTACATCAAAATGTCCATTTACTTTCTGCTTTAATTGCTGGGCTTTCTTTGTTCACATCAAAGTAAATACTGTAGGATGCTAAGCATATGAATAATTTGTGCAAATACAGCAGTCTCTTTAAGCAAAGCCCCATATTTACACAGTACATAATGACAGCAGAGAAAAAATAATCTTTTTAGCCTTAAACCTCAAGTTTTTAGCAAATACCACAAACACCAGCTGCTCATTTTTTTAAATTTTGTTTTTCATGACAGTAACATGATGAATATGTATTAGTGGCTACCTGTTGTTTTTTGTCTATATTTTGTGAACTGAGTATGAATTCTGTCAATGTAAATATGTGCTCTGGGCTCAAAAAGTAAAGAAATATGTATTTCTACTATGAAAAGATTATGGAAAGAGGTACAATTAAAAAAAGACCATAGTTTGACACAATGAAAGTACGTATTGTACTTCATGTGTGTTGTGTATAGGGTGGTGGATGGGATGAAATGTATATTTACCTTAAAATCAAACAATTCAGATTCAGTTCCCTATTAACATCAAAAATAAATGTGGGAACTAAAATGATAAGCTGTTAATCTTTTTTTTTTTTTTAATCTCACTTGCAAACATGATAATGGTGGCAATTCCATAATCAATCACAATTTGTGAGTCCAGGGAATCAAGAAGTTGAGAAGCATCACCTTGAGAAGTGACATCACGCCCCCAAGCTGCTCAGTGAAAAGTACCTTCTTGTTTTCTAACACATCCTCATCTATTAGAAGGCACAACATGTCCAAGGATAAACTCTAAAGATGTCCTGTCTGACATCAGAATTTAAGAAGCCACACAGAAAAACACTTAATCTTTTCCACTCTGTAATAAAGATTCCGGGAAATTGTTTCAATTTGTTTTGACATCTTTTTGCCTGGTTGCCTGAGATAGCACCACATAGAGAAGCTAGGCGACCCTGCAGTAATTTAAACCAGAAACCTTCAAGTGTAAATCATATATTGGTGTTTACAGACACTGAACTACTCATACATGCATAACTGTATTGTTACTACTGTCATACATACACATATTTATACTACCAGTAAGTCCAGATAGGAAAGAAGTACTACCAGGGAATGTTCCACCATCCACAATTAAGCATGTTCCTCACTTTGAATCCAAACAAAGCAGTGAAAAACAAAACCCACTCTCCCACTTTATATAAAGTTTATCATTGGAAATGATAGCCTAACAGACTGAAATCAACTGAAGTTCTGGCCGAGTTAAACCAACCAAAAATGTCTCATGACACCCTGTTTTGTTGATAGAATTCACTCTTCAGCTTCTTCAGCTCATATTTCTGAAAAAAAAAAACAACAACAAAAAAACAAAAAACAAACAAAAAAAAACCAACTTGTTGCTCTCTTTGGTCAAAGAGGTTAAGTTAGTTTTTCTGGTGAAGTGCTGCAGCTTTGTGAGCTCAGTGGCCACCAGCCGGACCACTTCAGTTTTAAGTTCATATTTTAAATTTCTGTAACATATGAAACTGCTCACAACACTTGCAAGCTATCAAGCCTAGTTTTGTTAAGAACCATAGTAACATATAAAACCTTAAATTTGTTCTTTTAATTCAGAATGATTACTGATTAGATGAAACACAATGTGCATACATACAGTACATACATACTTTATGGAATCAACAAAATCAGTAAAAGAAGGATGATTCCTTTAGCAACAAGTCAAACCACCCAAAATTGCCTCATGACATCCTGTTTTGTTGATAGAATTCATTCTTCACTTCAACTCATATTCCTGAAAAATACTTGTTGCTTTGGTCAAAGAGGAAGAGGTTAAGTTAGATTTTTCTGGTGAAGTGCTGCAGCTTTGTGAGGTCAGTGGCCACCAGTTTAAAAAAAAAATTTTCAGAGAGCCTTCTTGATATTGCAGTTATATGATATGGATAAGTGTTTCAAGTGTGTTTATTTATTTATTTATTTTTTTTGAATTTATACTAAAAATACAAAGTATCAGTTATACAACAGTGGAACCTTTGAAATCTGTTCTTAATCCCTGACTCAGACATAGTCTTACAGCCTTTTGTTCAACCAGCAAAGTACTTTCGAGTAACTTTTAATCTGGATTTGATCCTTTCAGTCATATGGACTAGCAGCTGAGTATAAAGGATGCTGGAGAGTGCAGGGAGTGAGTGGGAGTTAGTGTAGCCAACAATTGACATCCACATCAAAAGACCATGTTAAGAGATGCTTGCAGGTTTCTAGGCAACACAAAAACACACAGAGATTCAACCAGAAGTGGGAGATGTTTTTCTTATAGTGTACTCCAGCATTCTATGATCCCTGATATTCCTCCATTTTTCTGTTTCCAGCTACAAAATATCTGTAATGCTCCCCATAGAGCTCTACGCCTCCAGTCTCTGGGGATCAGCAACCCCACACACGTTAAGTTCAGTATCTAGTATTTCCAAACTCCCTTATCTCCCTCTTATGTTTAATGCAAGTGAAAGAGAAAATATGAAGTTTAATTGATGTTTGGAGTATTGGAGGATGAAATAGTGGAGTGCACATTAGCTAAAGAAAATGAAATAAGAGAAGAAAGATTATAAGAATAATGGCATGATCAGAAAAGTGATTATAAAACATTCTCTTCTCATTCACATCACCTCCCTCTATCCTCCACCATTTGTCCTGTTGATCCTCCATAGCTCAACTCAACCACTGACAACCCTCTGCACCCTGCTATCTCAGGCCAGCTGAGTGCTTGACATTGCTCCATGTGAAGCCAAAGTCATGTTGAGTTCATGCGCTCTTCATTAGTATTCAGGTGTAGCAGAGCTCCCTGGAGCTGAGTGGGCCTCTGCTTGTGGCCAGAGCCTGGCTGAAACAAAGGACCAACTTGTATTTGGATGATTGTTGCATCCAGTTACGTCATTCATATGTCACGCTGCAATGAGTGAGTCATATTTTGGAGTTTTCGAAAACCTGTTTAATCCTACAATGTGCCACAGGGCCAACACACAATTGTCAGAGACAACTTAGAATAGCTTGCATTACTGTAATCGCCATGAGGGTTGCAGGAAATGATCTGCCAATAAAAGTGTGCTTACATTGTCTTTTGAAATAGTCTGAAATACAAATGGTTCACTACACATTTGATAGTCACATATTTTAATAGACTCATATGCTGTTATGATTTAACTTTTTGCTCCTTGAGGAAGAATTTGTTCTTTTTGGTATACGATACAAATAAATGGTTTGGTTTTAGACTAGAATATGCATTTACATGCTAAGTTCTGCACTATAGCTCCCATTTACTTGCATTTGAAATAGAAAACATGAGTCATTATTACTGGAGTGTGTGAATGAAGAGAGAGGGATAAAATGTGTTGTTACCACAGTTGGGTGCTGCACGAACTATAAACATTATGGTTTGTTCACATCTCCATTTTTGAAAGCAGATACACTGTAAAATGTGACAAGTTGATTTTACTTAAAAAAAAAAAAAAAATCTAGGAAACTGATTGCCTTGAAAAAGGTGAGTAAATTATATCTAAGTTATGTTTATTTTATGTCTACTTGAGCTTAAACATAACTTAAGACTAATAGTTACAGTATATTTACTTACCCTTTTCAAGGCAATTGGTTTTCTGGATTTTTTAAGTAAGATCAACTTTTCACATTTTACCGTGTAACATTGGTATCTACTTATAAAGAATGCATGAATTCAGAGTTAAATTCATGTTATAATATTCAATATATTGAGAAAGTAAAGATCTCAGGATGGGAGAATCCCCTCACGGGTCCTCTCCTCAGTGCTGGCTGGCTTTTGCTGGGTGCATTTCCTCCAAGGTGGTCAAAATATCCCCTCATGTCTTCATTTTCTCATTAAACTGCCTTAATTCAGAATTCATGGATTGCTTACCCATGGAAGCCATACTGATGCTATCTATTTTGCTGTCCAATATGGTGGTGTATACAGAGTCACATGACCTCTGGAACTCCTATAGGAGAGCTAGAAGTGGAGGAGATTTGCCTCTAAACAGTCACATTTAAGAATAACACATTAAAAAAAAAAATTAAAAATGACTCAGGGCTCAAACTCAGCAGTGATACGTGATTGTAAAATTTCATTATGTCAGGATCAGTTTATACTTTCTCTTTCTACCACAGTCTCTCTTTTTTTTCATTGTCCTCAATTTATCCTGATGTGGACTTCAAATTAGGTTTTCATTCTCTGCTATATTATGTTATTTTTCTTCCATCCTTGTTCTCCTGGCCCTGTCAGGTGTGGTAGTGAAGATCTGAGAAAGCCAGTAAATCCACATGTATAACACAAATCTTCAGTGAAGCAACTCTAACATCTGCTGCCAAGAGACTTTTTTGTCACTCTCTTCCTTTTATTCTGCACATCCCACACACTCAGATTCTCTACAGTCTGAGTCACATCTGTACCAAGGGTAGCCACTTAATATTAGTGGTGTCTAGAATTCTTTCTTTTTTTCTTTGTGTTTCTCAGTAATGTAGACATTTTGTAAAAAAAAAAATTGATGTGATGTGACTTTAAAATGTCATACAGGTTTTTCCAGTCAGGCTGACTTCATGGCATGGAAATAGTTTGAAAATTGTGAAATTAATTAAGAAAGATTTAGATTTTTCTATTCATGTGTACACAGTCTTTTACCAAATACATACAGTGCTGTGAAAAAGCATTTGCCCCCTTACAGATTTCTTCTGTTTTTGCTTTTTTGTCACACTTACATGTTTCAGATCATCAAACAAATTTTAATATCAGACAAAGATAACCTGAGTAAATACAAAATGCAGTTTTTAAATGATGATTTCATTTATTAAGGGAAAAAAGCTATCCAAACCAACCTGG
Organism: Lucifuga dentata; assembly: GCA_014773175.1. NCBI lineage: Eukaryota > Metazoa > Chordata > Actinopteri > Ophidiiformes > Bythitidae > Lucifuga > Lucifuga dentata. Next base: position 397,400 of record VXCM01000652.1, read on the forward strand.
CCCTATGTGAAAAAGTAATTGCCCCCTAAACCTAATAACTGGTTGTGCCACCCTTGGCGGCAACAACTGCAATCAAGCATTTGTGATAACTGGCAATGAGTCTTTCACATCGCTGTGGAGTAATTTTGGCCCACTCTTCTTTGAAGAATTGTTTTAATTCAGCCAAATTGGTGGGTTTGCGAGCATGAGCGGCCTGTTTAAGGTCATGCCACAGCATCTCAATCGGATTTAAGTCCGGACTTTGACTAGGCCACTCCAAAACCTTCATTTTGGTTTTTTTGAGCCATTCAGAGGTGGACTTGCTGGTGTGCTTCGGATCATTGTCCTGCTGCATAACCCAAGTGCGCTTGAGCTTAAGGTCACGAACTGATGGCCGGACATTCTCCTTCAGGATTTTCTGGTAGAGAGCAGAATTCATGGTTCCATCAATTACGACAAATCGTCCAGGTCCTGAAGCAGCAAAGCAGCCCCAGACCATGACGCTACCACCACCATGTTTGACTGTTGGTATGATGTTCTTTTTCTGAAATGCTGTGTTAGTTTTACGC
>VXCM01000653.1:0-114784 GCA_014773175.1 Lucifuga dentata
GGGTTAGATGGAGGCAGATGATTCGCTGTGGTGACCCCTGAGGGGAAAGCCGAAAGGAAAAGAAGATTTTGGAACACTGTGTTATCTATTTTTAAATCAGTGTTTCATTAAGAAGTTTAGTTGCTGAGTGTAGATCATATTCACTGCTGACAAGCGAAAATGTCTGCTTTGAGTAAGATCTAGTCTGTTTTCAAATCTTTTTTAGTTTCTTAAACGAAGGTCTTTGGTTTTGTATCCATTTTGAGTAAAATAACTTAGATGCAGTTGTACTTCTGGTCAGCAGTCCTTTTCTGAGTGTTGTTCATTCATAGATAGTTGCTTTGTGGGTAGACACTTATTGCTGCCTATTCACAAAGCAACTATCTCTATACTATTGCATTGCAGGCCAATAAATGTCTTCATAATTTCTAATTAGTCAATTAGAAATTGACTAAATTCTAATATAGTATATTGAAATTATACTATTTATAGTACAATATAGTACAGTACAATCACTGTGTAACTTTGGCCATGAATGTTAGAGAACTGCACTTCTCAGAACTTTTTTCATAAAATGCACACTAGTCTAGTTATCATACTGTATGTGGCTGTGTATTTATATTTGATTTTGTGTAGTTTTTCCTTTACTTAGCATTTAAGGTACATAGATTTGAGAATTAGTGTTATTGTGTAGTTTTTTTTTATGCTGACCAGAAGTTATGTTCTGATTATGGCGTCCATTTTATCATTCAGATGTGTGTGTGTGTGTGTGTGTGTGTGTGTGTGTATACATACATATATATATATATATATAAATGCAATGCTGATCAGGATCCATATGACTGATTTGAGCCGCTTAATTTAAGCCGCTTGAAATTAGCAAAGAAAATATCCTTTTCTGCATCAGTTTTTCGGTGTACTGCCCTCTAGCGACTATAAATTGAATAGCAGCGTGATGACGTCTCACCTGCGACAGATCTCGCAACTTCCATGCGCCAGTTGTAGCAGTGTTATAGTTTTCTGCTCTGTGTGAAGTTAATGGTTGTAGAATAGTTGATGTCAGTAAACTCTACATCAGAGAAAGTTTGAGTTTGCAAGGTGACCAGCGAGGTGAAGACGAGCAGCCTTCCTCCTACTTTTAGGCGCTGGAGTGTGTACGTGTGTATATGCGTGCGTGTCATACAGGCTGCCATGTAGTGAACGCTGAAGAATGAGCAGTCAGCACACACACACACCCGAGACTGATGACTACACTGTGCAGCAGGAAAATGAACTAGAGGCTCTGGCGTCTATCTTTGGAGATGATTTCCAAGACCTGCGCAACAGAGATCCATGGAAGGTGACAGCAGTCAACAAAGCAAGAAAACATGTATTTCCGCTAAGGAACTGTTTGCAGAATTACAACAAGTCAACTTTATTTTCAGGTTAAAAGGCCTCTAGAGGTGCATCTCTTTCTGCGGCCCAATGGGCTGAATAACAGACAGGAATGCTACGTGACTGTGGACCTGCAAGTCAGATGCCCACCCACATACCCGGACGTGTGAGTACTGACCTCTGACCTTTAGCGTGTATTCACTAGATCATGCCCACAGAGGTACTCTAGATTATGTCCCTTGTATTCTAGATCATGCTCAAACGGTGGGTGTACCATCAGTGGTACATGAGGCACTCCCTGGTGGTATACTATATGACTGGAAATTTCTGCAGAGAATCAAAATAAGTGAAATCTATGGATATTGTGTTATTGTGCTAAATTAATAACACAAATATTGGCTTTATTAAGACATATTTTTAAGTTTAATTATTATTCTCTTTTAATTAAAAATGAGGGTGTTTGTAAAAGTAACTCAACTCATTCCATATGAGCAGTCTCAATCTGTTATACTTGGCTGTCAGTAACTTTTTGAGCTCGTACTGTAAAATTCCTAATTTCAGCAACATGCCGCATAAATTTCTCTATAAACCTGGCTTTCAGGGCCTTTGAAAGACTCCAGTGAAACTAAGATCTGATCTGGAGTCATCAGCATCATCTCAGTGTGTTCTAGTTTTCATTTAATGTTGCTAACGTTGTTATCTTGGGCTGCCGACAGGCCTCCAGAGCTGGAGCTGAAGAATGCCAAAGGTCTCTCAAACGAAAATCTCCAGAACCTTCAGTGTGAACTCACCAAGCTCGCTGCAGTGCGATGTGGGGAGGTGATTATACACACACACAGACTATTACATATATATATATATATATATACATACACAGACAACTGTTAACCAACTTTTGTGTCCCATTAGGTAATGATTTATGAGCTAGCAGACCATATCCAGGGCTTTCTGAGTGAGCACAACAAGCCACCGTCACGCTCCTTCCATGAGGAGATGCTGAAGAACCAGCGGAGGCAGCAGGAGAAACTCGCCCTCGAAGAGCAGCAGAGGATGGACCAGCGACGCAAGCAGGAGGAGGAGACGGTAAGGAATGGAGACAGATACTTAATGATCTTTGATTAGTTTTATCTGGGTTGTCAGACCTTAACAGAGGATAAATAGGCTAATCTAAATCCCAACATTATCTAACCACCTAAAACAAAAAAAAAAAAAAAAAAAANAAAAAAAAAAAAAAAAAATCCACCAACATAGCTGTACAAAGGAAGTGGGAAAGTAATCTGTTTAATAATATAATAATTCAATATAGCCAAATTATGATAAATTCTACAAATTGCATTTTACTTCTGAGTTTTGCAAACTATAAATCATAACTCTTTGGGGTTTTTACTTTTCTGGTTTATCAATACTATAGATATGACGGGGTTTTTCTGGATGAAAATTATCTTATGCTAATTCCTTTAATTACTAAACCATCGTGTGTGAAATGACTAGTATATATGTATATATATATATATATATACTGTATACACACACACACATATATATCAGAGACATCACTCAACTTGAAACAACTTTTCTAAGTTGTAGTAGTAATATGATAGTGATTCTCTTCCTTTTCATTCTCAGGAAAAAGAAATCATGGCTGAAATCCAGCGGAGAGAGGAAAAGAAACGAGAGGAAAGGAGGAGAAAGGAAATTGCAAAACTGGTGTGTGAGCTACACGACTTTTACTGATCTTCATTACAAAGCCATAAAGCTCACAGTGTAGAACAAATAACAATCCCAATATTGTAATGTGGCCTTATATTCACAGGAGCGGGTTGAGAGCATGGAGGAGCCAGTCTGTGCTAACTCTGTTTTAGGGAGAAGCCCACCCAGCTCTGGAGGAATTCCACCAGAACACAATGACCCTAGGAAAGGAGTGGGTAACAGGCGACGGACTACCTCAAATACACGCCACAGGTATCCCAAAATTCGCTACGTTCACAGGTAAACAGTGAAAGTTTGGGAAATATTGTAAAAATGCTTTGATTTGCATCTGTTTTTCCCAGACGTGACACGGTTAATGATGACAGCCAGCGCTCACAGGAGCTTCTTCACTTCTGCAACAGTACGGTTGGAGAGCTTGTTGTCCACAGAGGGAAATTTTTAGGTAAAAGCCCACTGAGAGGAATGCAACTAGAATTGTTAGTCGCCCTCTTGAGCTGTTTGTACAGTACATTTCTGTCCATGTTCACTTTTCCCCAGGTGTAAGTGAGAGGCTCAGCAGAAATGTTTATTATGGATTTGAGGCAAACTCGGGAGACTTTGCCGTGGTCTACGAGTGGTCACTGCGCTGGAGCAAGAAGCTGGGCAAGTTCTTCACCAGCCAGGAGAAAGGCAGGATTGAGATGTGTAAAAAGCAGGTAAGTAATGAGGAGCAACATATTAAGAATTATAGATGTGGCAGAGTAATATTTAATCAATTTTTAGAGAATTTGATTACAATTTACTTCTTCTGAAAGCCACACCTAAAATATTTTTGCTTTAATTGCTCTATAGATCCACGGAGCAGAGAGTGAGTTAAACTCCTTGCTGAAGCTGGAGCACCCAAACCTCGTGCATTACAAGGCACTGAGCTCCTCAGAGAAGGACGACTGTCTGGTGGTTAACCTGCTAGTGGAACACGTGGCTGGGATCAACTTGAACCAAAGCCTGGTCAATCAAACTCCCGTTCCTTTGGATAAACTCTGCCATTATGCGGCCCAGCTCCTGTCTGCTCTGGACTACCTTCACTCCAACTCCGTGGTCCACAAACAACTTGGGGCTTCGAGCGTGCTGCTGGACTCCGAGGGCAACATTCGACTGACTGATTACAGCTTATCCAAGAGGCTCGCTGCTATTTGCAAAGAAGATATTTTTGAGCAAGCCCACGTGCATTTCTCAGAGGAAACGGCGATGCCAACGAAAACGGGCAAAAAGGGTGACGTGTGGAACCTGGGCCTGATGCTGCTGGCTCTGAGCCAGGGGAAGGAGGTGAAGGAGTATCCAGTGACGGTGCCAAGCAGCTTGCCGTCTGACTTCCAGGACTTCCTCAACAGGTATGGATGGATCACAGATGAATGATAGATGGATGCCTTTTCAATTCCTTAAATGACGATACTGATGTTTTTTGCCCCATTGATGTCAAATCACAGAAATCTTTTCAATTTTTTTCATAGTCTTATAGTTTTAAAATTCATTTGCAGAGATTTGAAGTGAAGTAACCCTTGTGTCATACCTACCGTAGCTTGCTAAATCACTGTGATAAAATAGTGTATCTTTATTTCCCATGCAGATTCTCTCCAGAACCTGGAGACAGATATCATAATTCTGATGATAATAAAAGCAGGCGTAATGGTCACTATAATGGATCTCCAACTCAGGCTAGTTTCAGGTCTTTCAGCCTCTGGGTGTAGATTTCCATACTTATAGAAGTGAGAGGAAAGTCCTACCTGGAAGGTAGAAAAAAAAGACATTCAGAAATGTAAAGCACTATACCTTGCCTTGTTGGTAGTAATGTGGACTTTATGATTTGTAGTAAATAGGTTTAGACATGTTAAACACTGAGTTGGATCATGACCAAGTTGGTGATGTAACTGTAGACATAAATGATACTTCCTGTTGTGTTACCAATGCTGTCACAATTCTGAATTACATAAGATCATGTAGGTTATTGAGAAATCATCAAGATCTGTTTTTATTGGTATCACAATTCTTTTTTTTTTTTTTTAACAATAAAGAACTAAATACGTATACATACTCATAACTTCACCAAGGCTGAACAAACTTTCAGATCCTTATCTAGATCCCAACCAAATTGCACATGTTGATAGTTGTTCATGAGAACTGCCTGCTTTTTGTGAGATCTGTATGAGATCTTTTGAAAGTTGTACAAAAAATTGATGTTTCTTTCCAATTTTATACGATTGGATTTATGTAGTGAGTTAGTTTTATTAATAATTGCTTAATAATAATGAGTGTATTATAATCAGCTGCTGACCACAACTCTCCACTCATGTTGTCTGTACTTGAAAATAGTGTGTCTATTATTAAGATATAAGATAACTTCAGATAAGAACAAAGGAATCATGCATTTGCATTTTAAGAACCAAATCAGCAAAATAGTGAGAATTAACAATTAGTTAAGTTGGTTAACAACATGTTAGCTTGGACTGTTTGTTATGGAGACTAAAGTACTGAGAAACCTCTGTGTGTGTGTGTGTGTGTGTGTGCGTGTGTTCCAGGTGTGTGTGCCTAAATGACATTGATTGCTGGACAACCCAGCAGCTGTTGGATCACCACTTTCTCAAACCTCCATCGCCTAAAAACCTGCCACAGTACCATGATACCAGCTCACAAGGTGACACACGGCAAAACTCACAAAAAGTGCTTCACACTAAAATAACCTTAAAATAAACAAGGAAGATAGTGTATGGATGTATATGTAATTTTTTTTGGTCCTCTCCCAGATCTAGCTGAGGACTTTGCGTCGTCTGAGATCCCTCGGAGTCACATCCTCCATGCTCCGTTCAGCTCCGGTGTACAGAGACAGTTTTCCCGTTACTTCAATGAGTTTGAGGAGCTCCAGCTTCTGGGAAAAGGAGCCTTTGGTGCTGTAATTAAGGTATGGTAGGCTTTTTCTGACATCAGCCAGGAAGTCTGTGCCATGATTTCTTTGTATACACTTTATCTCTCTTGCCCCTCCAGGTTCAAAACAAACTAGATGGTTGTTACTATGCTGTGAAGCGCATCCAGGTCAACCCAGCGAGTAAGCAGTTCAGACGGATCAAGGGCGAGGTGACGCTGCTGTCGCGCCTAAACCACGAGAACATCGTGCGCTACTACAATGCGTGGATCGAGAGACATGAGATGCCCACCACAGGGGTGCTGAGCAGCACCGAGAGCTCGGAGCCTCCAAGAATGGCCGTCAAGCCTCCTCAGGACGCACAGCCTCCTCAGGGCCTGAACGAACTCGGCCTCCTTGACAACGTGGAGGACAATGCGCCGGCTCCGGCCCTGTCTAGCTCGGTAGAATGGTCCACCTCCATCGAGAAGTCCTCCAGTGCCAAGTGTGGTGGACACCAGTCAAGTGACGACGAGGACGATGATGATGATGAAGAGGATGTGTTTTGTGCCTCCTTTATGTGAGTCCTCTTCAGTGGCTGACATAATACCAAGGAAATTTACTCCTGTTACATCTCTGCTGTCTTTTAAAAATGTATTTATATTTAGGCCATCAGATAGTGACTCAGGGAGCGACATCATCTTTGACAACGGTGATGAAAGCATAGATGAACTATCACAGGTCAGAATAATACACACTAAAGCATTGACCTACTTGTTTGTTAGTGTTTACTTTTGCACTGAAATGAATTGCTGGTGTGATTTTTCTCCTCAGGTTGAGTCAAGAACAAGGCCACCAAACGACGCAATGGAGAGTACAGACTCTGATCGACCTCACCTAATTGCACATTATTTATATATACAAGTAAGGGCATTAAAGAAACTTCATGTTGATAGTAATTTTCTGCCACTAGAGGTCTCTAGTGCTCCCTGTAATGTGTGTGTGTTCTGTTCCTGGCAGATGGAATACTGTGAAAAGAGCACTTTAAGAGACACAATAGACCACGGCCTGCACGAGGACCAAAACCGATCATGGAGGCTTTTCAGGGAGATACTGGATGGCCTTGCTTACATCCATGAGCAGGTGTGTGTTTGTATGTGTTGTGTAGCTATGATTCAAAAAATTGCCCTAAAAATGTGAAGTTCAGCATCAGTTTGAGAGTAAAGAGAGAGAGAAAGTGCAGACAACCAGTCCCTTGTTTTTTTTTTTTTTTTNTTTTTTTTTTTTTTTGCTAGGAACAAAGCACAAAAATAATGACATCATTTTCCCTTCAGAAAATTACTCATCATCGCTCAATCTTTCATCAGGCTATTACTCTGGAAATATGGTGTTTGCGAACCATGTTTACACAGATGTGTTCTAAAGGATGTTTTCATTGACACTGTTTGAATTCAGTTGCCAACATCCTGTCAAGCTCATTAGCACATCCATGATGGAAGTATTCCAGAACATCACGGGTCCCAGCTTAGCGACCCAATTGAAGCCACATTTTTTAATTATCAATAATTGAGGAGACCTTTCATCCTCCTCTTTTCCACTAGGGGATGATTCACAGGGACTTGAAGCCTGTCAACATCTTCCTTGACTCTCAGGACCATGTGAAGATCGGAGACTTTGGCCTGGCTACAGACCATCCTGCAAATGTGGTATGCATCAATGTTCTAGCAGTCAACAGCTTCATCCTAATGACAGGCCGATTGCTTGTGGTGTGGAGTTATTGTGAGTTATTGCTGTTATGTGGAGAGCTGAAAATGTAGCTGAGCTTCATTGGTTTATTAGTCATTCAGTCAGCAGGTCTACATACACATTAACAGACTAGATTATGTAAGCAGTCCTTCTGTCTGCAATCAACATAAGCAATCCTCACCTGGCGTGCTTCCCCTCATAAACTGATTAAGTAACAATCATGTGTATTCAGTGATCTCATCGCACATGTTTGCCTTGAAGGACCATACCGGTGGTTTTGTGTGTTTGAACCCAATAAATGCTATCTGTATACGTGTTATGTTACTGCCAACCATTTTCCAAAACATAAAGCTGTATTTTAGTTTGAGTGTTATTTTGCAACCCCCTAATCTTTGAAAATCAAATCTTCAGGTGATGCACCCACCTTAAAAGTCAATGTTTCATCTGCTAACAGCTGTGCACAATTGTAGAAGGCACAGTCATTTTAATTTCTTGGTAAAAGCATTTTTCCTCCAGGGACTGTATTCCCTGTCAGAGAAATACAGCTTCTTTCGTGTCGCTCCGTGTTGGATCAGTTAAATTCAGTAAGTTTGATAAGAAATAATAACAGGATTTGGTTTGCTATGAGAGATTACCTATCTCAATCATGTTTCAAGTCTCTATGTACTGCAGTGAATTGACTAACAGCAGTTGGGAAGGTAGGAAAAACAATTCTAAAATTTACTGCTCCAGTAGTATGTTGTGGAAAATAGTTTGCTGTAACATAACATATAAGTGGATGTATTTGTTGGGCTCAAACATGCAGAAATCACCTATATAATCTGTTAATTGGTCAAAATTGGAGTGTGCGTATAAATGTGCTGACTGTGTATGATAAAGATGCTTTTGTAACTTAGAAACTGCTGAACTCTCCCAGGCTGCAGGTAAATTCGAGGTGGAGGAAAGCGGATCAGCAGTGATGCCAAAACCAGACCCATCAGGTTCAGAGAGTTTCCAAATATTCACATATTAACCATTCTATGTTGTCGGTTATGTACAATTTTCCCTGAGACCATGTATTGCTTTTATATCACTGTTATCTCCAGGTCACATGACTGGCATGGTTGGTACTGCCCTCTATGTCAGCCCAGAGGTTCAAGGAAACACCAAGGCCACCTACAACCAAGTAATATTTGAAACCATGATTTTCTCCTCTTGTGTGTTTGATAGCCATATAGTGATCTGTTTGATGTTCATCCCTTCGCTCCGGTTTGTTCTCAGAAAGTTGACCTCTTCAGCCTGGGTATCATCCTGTTCGAGATGTCTTACCGGCCCATGACCACCGGCGCAGAGCGCATCTCTGTCCTCAGCCAGCTACGCACGGTACGTTAAGGCTCAGGATCGGAAACAACCAGGGGAAGTAATATTGGCTGGAGCCTTGAAACCTGCTTGTTATGATACTTAGCTTATCTCTTTTCATGTTGCAGGAACCCATCCACTTCCCAGAGGACTTCACTGAGGATGAGCAAGGAACACAGGTGAGGACAGCTGCATCATACCATTGGATACTGTATGTAATTTTTTTTTTTTACCCTTTCTAAATGACAATTTAACATTAAAATGCCTCTCTGGTGTCTTCTCCTTTGCATCTGTTACGTCACTCCTTGTCAGAGGAAAGTGATAGTGTGGCTTTTAAACCATGACCCCGCTCTGCGGCCCACCGCCCAGGAGCTACTAAAGAGTGAACTCCTGCCTCCGCCCCAGATGGAGGAGTCGGAGCTCCATGAGGTGCTGCAGCATACTATGGCCAATATAAATGGCAAGGCTTACCGCACCATGGTGGGCCAGCTGTTTGCCCAGAACACCTCACCTGTCATGGATTACACCTATGATATCGACCTACACAAGGTATGACTTAAAGGACCATACCATCCATTTTGCATGTTTGAGCCTGATATATTCAATTTTCATACACGTAAGGTTACTAACAATAATTTCCCAAAGGACAAAACCGTATTTCAGCTTTCCTGATATTTTGCAAAATCTCTTAATCTTTCAAAATCAAATATTCAAGCAATACCACCCACCTTAAAAATCGATGTTTCGCCTGCTAATAGTTACACAGCCTTATGAAGTCACGGTTGTTTAAATTTTTCGATAAACGCAGGTCTTCTTTTGACACGTGTTGTTCGCAATGATGGATTACCTATCCCATGAACGTTTCAAGTATCAACAAGTTGATTTTAATATTGTACCAGAATGAACTGAAGCCAATGGAAGTCTGAAAGGTAGGAATTTTTTTTTTTTAACTCACTGTTCCTGTAGTATGCTTTGGGAAATGATTGTCAGTAACCTTACATGTATGAAAATTTAATATATTAGGTTCAAACATGCAAAATGGTGGTATGGCCCTTTAACTTGAATTGAATGGGCCAGATTCATAAAGCCTACTTACCTTGTTGACAAGGGCAAATATCGTCACACTACAATGTTCTCTCAGTCATGAACGTCTGTTAAAGGCAGCTTTTAGCGTTTTCCTTTGAAAGAGGTGTTACTATGGTAATTCCTTATTTACATGTTGTTTACAAGCTGTCGATACAACACACTGTCATACCAAAATTAATTTCATTCTGGTGTAGCAGCAATTTCTTCTCTCTGCCTTTAGATGTCACTGCAGACATATGAATGGCTGCACTGTTTCCTCTGTTCCCTCTGTGTTGCTTCACTCATCTGGTCTGTATAAGCGACCGGCAGAAGGCCTGTTAGTGCTTAATCGATGCCTCCTGATTCCTCACAGAGGCTGTTTGTTTGGTCTCCCTCCAGGGCAGCTTCAATTTCAGCAGTGCAAAATTACAGCAGTATGTGCACGAAACAATCACCAGGATCTTCAAGAAGCATGGTGAGTACACCGCGCTCGTTGGGTGTGCGTGTGAGAATGGGCTTTTGTTGACTTTTTTGCTGGAAACCACTTGGACTCCTGACCACTCATAAGCCTTTTTTAAGAACCCTGAAATCACCATCTGCTCCAGTAAGCGATGGCTGAACAATACATGCACTGTTGGGGAGAAGGAGATGTGGAGATTCTGCACAGGTGCTTGTGTTATTTTTGTGCACTGTGCTGATGGTGTCCAGCTGGACATATTTGTATATACTCAGTATCTGCTGACATGCATCAGTTCCTTTAAGGTGAGGGTCATGTTATCTTATGTAGATGTTGCAGTAATACATTATGATGTCTGTGCATGTGTGTGTGTGTGTGTGTGTGTGTGTGTGTGTGTTTGTCGTCAGGTGCGGTGCGTCTCCAGACACCCCTCCTCCTCCCCAGAAACAGGAAGTTGTATGAAGGCAGCGAGCTGGCCTGTTTCATGGACCACAGCGGAATGCTGGTTACACTGCCCTATGACCTTCGTGTGAGCACAACATGCACATACATACATGCACACCTGTCAGTGCTCACACACAAACATTAATTATACAACCATTTGCATCGGCACATGCAAACACACACACATGCTGCGAGCCTGCAATCATGGCCGCTTTAAGATCCTGGCTACCTCAGGAAACCCCGAGGACGTAAATGGTTGTTTCCACACTGTGATTGATTACAGCCTGGCATGCACGGAGTGACTGTCCTTACACAAGTGCACCCAATAAAGGGCCTTTCCATCCATTTATGGGTATTTTGAACTTAACCTAAATGGAAACACCAGAAGGTCTGAAAAATGCTGAAATCTCACTTTTTGCACTTAACTAAGGTGGAAAAGTTGACAATGAGAAGAGGAGATTAATGTTCACTGAAGCAGATTTTTAAAAATAAACAGTGATGTTACATTTCAGACAAAGCCTCGGTATAGTGCTGCCACTCAGTGTTACATCCTCCGCTCTGCTAAAAAGACCCATAAGTGGCCAGGTTCATGCTATAACGACAAAATCCTGGTTTAAGTCTGATTGGGTAGCCTCAATTCATTCTCAGGACTGCTAGCAAAACCACCACACAGTGTGTGAGGAAAGAGGAAACAAATTCAATCATTAATATAAATGGCATTTTAAAGTTACTGGAGCTCTTACAAGTAGGAAGTGGAATTATCATAACCCCTTATTTCATAATAGAGTTGATGAAAACACTGCATTTCATGATTGGCCAGATTTTTAGAAATTTGCTTAAAACATACACAATATCTGTATTTAAACGCAGCTAACCTCTTATTTCTCTTTTCACTTTAGATGTCTTTTGCAAGATACGTGGCCCGAAATAATATAATACATTTGAAAAGGTAATATCGAATGTTTCAACACATCTTTGTACCAGTATTCCTCTGTTAAAGTTAGTAATCATTGCTAAGCTAATAGCTCTTTGATACAGTGCACTACTGAAACAAATAAATCAATATATTAGCTACTAAGTTATTGATAACCCTATATGTCTGGTTCATATAACAGAAAACTGATGTGTGAGTGGATCTGCAAATGTTTGCACATAAGTTTTATGTTCTTGTTGTTTCTAACAGGTATAGCGTCGAACGTGTATTCCGCCCCAGGAAGCCAGATCGTGCACATCCACGGGAGCTTCTGGAGTGTGCCTTCGACATCATCACACCCATCACCAACAGTCTGCTCCCTGATGCTGAGACCATCTATACCATCTCCGAAATAATCCAGGAATTCTCTGCACTACAGGTTGCGCACATTAATTACACATGTTTTAAATTATTCACTGAAGCGGCAAACCTTGCCGTCCTGCCCGATCTCAATTCACGATCAGACAGCACTTGTTGTTGGGGTGGATACATCATTGTTCTTTTTTGTTCCAGCTCAGCCCGTATTGTTTTTGGATTTCCCTCTTTACGCTCTGCTCACATTCCTATCATACCACAATATGCATGGGCTTGACAGATTTACATTGTACTTCAATTATGACTAGCTCTGTCCACTTCCTTCCCTCCCTCCCAGTACCGTCCATTTCCTGTTGAAATGTCCGAGCTCTGCGCCAGTCTCCAGTTGCAGTTTCATGTCTCATGAACCTAGTCAACCCAGAGTTTGGCCTCTGGTTGATCCTTTATAGATCCTGTTTGTGATCCTCTCCACCACCCAGCTCTTTGTGTAAAAGCTTTTAAGAATATGTGAGTCAGGCTGAATGAGAGGGCAGCCGGACACAACAGTCATTCACTGAAATACTCACAGAACAGTAGTGCTCTTGGGCTTTGACTGTAATTGCAGCCGAGAGGATTAAAGTTGTGTTTGTGTGTGTTTTGTAATGGCAGGAAAGGAACTATCATATTTACCTGAACCACACCAGCTTATTGAAGGCCATCCTGCTCCACAGTGGGGTCCCTGAGGACAAACTGAGCCAGGCCTCCAGCATACTGTGCGACTCCATGGTCAGTGCACATCACACATGCATCACAGATGTTATTCACATTGCGTGTCTGCTGCTGATTTGCCCTGCTATGGCCACATAGGTTCTTAGCAGATGCAGCATTGGTAAAATTCTATGTTTCTTTTTCTCTGTCTGTATTTGCACCAGAGCGAAAAGCTGACCAAGCATGAGGTGGAGGCAAAGTTCTGCAACTTGTCACTGTCTATCAACAGCGTAAGTGTCCACCGAGTTTTTGAACCTTCTGGAAAAATAATCAATCCTGCAGCAGCAAGTTTGCACTCCAGCACGCTTATAAACACTGAGATCTCCTCTCCTTTGTTGCACCCAGTTGCAGACCCTGTATAAGTACATAGAACAGAAGGGGGATCTGCAGGACTTGGTGCCATTGCTGACGTCACTCACCAAACAGAAGACTGCTGTCACCCAGCTGGCCAAGCAGGGCCTCAAGGACCTGGAGGAACTCACGGTGCTCCTGCGCAGACTGGGAGTCAAACTGCAGGTGATTTGCCTTTTGGGGCTTTTTGGATGATGGATGGATGTGGGATATTTGGGGTGATTTCTATGGAGCCTGGGTGGTGACATTTATGAAAAGATTAAAAAAAAAAAAACATGGCCATGAGTTACTAATGCATGGGAACAAGCATACTTAAATTGTGGCCACAAGATACTTGAAGCATGGACACAAGTTCTTAATGCGGTGGAACAACTTAATTATAAATATAGAGACTATGTCATAAGGAGCTATATTGTATCCCCTGGATATGGATAAATTTGAACTGATTTTGTTTTATTTTCATCATGGGATGGCTTACAATGACTAGTCGAAGTCATTTGATCATGCTTTAAAGGACCATACCGGCCATTTTGCATGTTTGAGCCAAACATATGCAATTTTTATACATGTTATGTTACTGACAATCATTTCCCAAAGGATAAAACTATATTTCAGCTTTCCTCATATTTTGCAAAATCTCTTAATCTTTCAAAATCAAATATTCAAGCGATACACCCACCTTAAAAATCGCCTGCTAATAGTTACGCAGCCTTATACGGTCATTTAAATTTTTCGATAAGCGCAGGTCTTCTTTTGGGACTATATTCCCCGGTGGAGATATACATTCACTCTGTGCTTTTTATTGCGCTTAAATGCTAAAATTACGTAACTTCAAAAAAACCTGAATACATGTGTTGTTCACGATGATGGATTACCTATCCCAAGAATGTTTAAAGGATTAACAATCAACAACAATTGATTTTAATAGCGTACCAGAATGAACTGAAACCAATGGTGGTCTGGAAGGTAGGAAAAACATTTTTTAATTCACCGTTCTAGTTGTATGCTTTGATTGTCAGTAACTTTACATGTACGAAAATTGAATATATTAGGCTCAAACATGCAAAATAGCCGGTATGGTCCTTTCAGTATCTCGTTCCCATGCATAAATAAGTTGTGGCCACGAACGTATGATTTCAGTATTTTGTTTCCATGCATTACTGTAGTAAGTCATGGCCATGGGACTTTTTTTTTTCTTTTTTCATAAATGTCACTGCCTGGGCTCTGTAGAATTCTGAGTTGGGACAATATTGAATGCCATGCTACAATAATCTTTGTATTTTGGGCTGTGGGATACTGGGCAACGCTGCCTGTATAATCCAGTGTGAATGTGAAGGATTGTTGAAATAGAGTGTGCACGATCAGTCTAGCTTATCAGTATAAAGAGGAGTATTTGTGTATGTTGTCTCTCTTTTTAATGGGAATGTAACCTGTTTTTAGGTGGTGGTCAACTTAGGCTTAGTGTATAAGGTGCAGCACCATTCAGGGGTCATCTTCCAGTTTGTGGCCTTCATCAGGAAGCGTAAGCGCACGGTTCCGGACATTGTGGCCGCTGGAGGACGTTATGATCACTGGGTAGGTTTTACTGTAGAAAATTAGTTATCCAAATTCCATTCATAAGTATAATTACTAGAAATAATGAACGACGTATGCAGCTAATATCTGAATTTAAATGTTTCATCATATTCCAACCAAATACAACTCTTCTCTGTGTATTTTCATCAACTTTGTTGGTAATTCAGTCTATGTGGTGTCACGTTCTTTGTGCTGCTGTTAGATCCTGGAGTTTCGAGGACCAGCTTCCACAGCACCAGTCCCTTCCGCAGTGGGGGCCAGCGTGGCCCTGGACAAAATCTGTGCTGCAGTAGCCAACATGGAGGAGCCAGTGAGACACACACACACACACACCATGTTATGATGACATTCCTAATTATTATAATGAATGAAGGAGCAGCAGACAGACTTTCATATTTAATGATGCCTTATTGCTGCAGTCGACTGCTACACAGCCACTTTTAGAAACATGCTAATAACTATGATCACTGTGACTCTTGACGCCATGGTGTCATTCTTGCAGTGGCATCATTTTTTTATATTTCAATATGTGAAATGATGTGACTTTGAGTTTTTGGATTGGCTTACGTCAAGACACTGCATATGCTGTCAGTCTGAAGATAGACAGAAACCTTCAAATATATTGTTTGATTTTGCTGAATTTCACTGAATTTTCAGTGTTTTACTGAATGCTTCTTTCACATTGTTCTTTGTATCAGCCATCAGTGAGTTCCTGTGATGTGCTGGTGGTCCCAGTGGGACACTCATCAATGTCCAGAGCCATCAATGTCATCCAGAAGCTGTGGAGTGCCGGCATCTCAGCAGATATTGCCTATGATGTCTCACAGGTTAGCGGCCTCACTGTTAGACCTGCATTCATTGTCTGGCTTCTTAGGCTTCATTTTTGTATACTCTAAATTTCACCAAGTAGTTTATTTCAAAGGCCAAGCCAAGAAAGCAGAATCAGTGCAAATAAGATGTATACAAGCAATTAATATAGTAAAAATATGTAAGAAGCAAGTACAATTTACTAAGAAAGTGCTTAAGGTTCTAAAGGAAGTAGACATTCCCTCTGCAGCATCCTGACTTGTGGGAGGAAGAAAGCTGCCAAGGAATGAGGAAAAGGAGCACTGCACATGTAGAAATTCAAGCAGATGGCTAAATGTCATTGATTTTGTCTTCATCTTCTATTCCAAATGGATCTGAACCCTTGCAGTTGTTGTATTTCTGAATTCAGCTGAGTTGGTCTGCTTGTCCCTGAGCAGACAATGCACATCAATCATCTAACTATAAAGGAGTTAGATGATTGATGTGCATTCTAGAGATATTAGTGCCACTGTCTGTGGCACTAATATCTCTAGAACCCGGCACTGTATGAAGTTGAAATTCTGCAGGTTTATTGCTCAGGACCTAAGGACATGCAGTGTCACATGTGAAGTTGTTTTGATGAGCAGTTCTCAAATGGAGCTGTGTCGGTAAAAAGTAGTCCACGCAACAGGATACGATCCAGGCGTGGCAGCATATGCTCTGGTCCACTGGCATGGTCTCAACCCGACCTTGTACAGCAAACAAAGCTAGCTTGCGAGGACGTGCAGAACAAAGTTATGGCAGGCTGCGGCAGACACTATAATCCGACCCATTCCGAACAGGCAGTTTTGAACGGGCACTGCACTAGTTGTGTAAAATGGGATGTACTGCTTGTCCTGTAGTAACCACGTTCCTCCTACAGAGGGAAGCACTTTAATTCCACACTTCCCATCCAAGAGGAAATGCACCCCAGCAACACTTATATCATTGCCTCATCAGAAATACTAAACGTCTCAGAGAACAGGCTGTGTTTTGTGGTGGGAAAGAATCGTAACAGCCGCACTGGAACAACACAACTTGAAATCATTTCTGCAACAGTTGATTACAGATTACTTTGTGTTAGATAAACAGATAAATAAACAGATTACTTTGTGTTAGAAAATCACTATTATTGGAGGAAAGCTGAGATGTGTCTCTAAAGTTATGTCCTCAGTATGTCATATGCTTCCATTCCAAAAACTCCTGATGTCATGCCTGTCACATTCTTCATGTTTATGTGACAAACTGATCTCAGGCCTGTGTGTGTGTGTGTGTGTGTGTGTGTGTGTGCTTTGTGTCTCTTTGTGTGTGTCTGTGTTATGTTATCTAGCCCACCACTCGTCTCTGTCCACATTTTAATATCCCTCATGGTCATGTCACCTTTACTCTTGTTATTTTATCTTTCTGGGACTCCTACGGTGTTTATGCTTTTACAGTCTTCATTGTCTTTTGCACTGGCATGGGACATAACACACCACTCCTCCAACACCAACACTCCTCTGAGTCCTTGAAATCCCTTAGGAAAGGTTGTCTTTGGCTCAGCCTGGCTGGAAACAACAGCACATTACACTCCAAAATATTACGAGTTGTTGTCTGTCTCTGCAGTTCATGTGTTTGTGTGTGTTTTTGTATATGCAGGCTTGTGCCTCCACCAGTTGTGAGATGGTAAGAACATCTCGTTCGGGCCCTCTCACCCATCGCCCCCTCCCTTACTAGTCTATTGCTAACACCTTTCACACGCAGGCCTCATAACAGACTGAATCTGCAGCTCTAATTCATCCACAGGAGACAGTTCCACACTCTTTAAGCTTTTATTAGCCAAATATGGCAAACCTCTTCCACATGCGGTCAGCTAAGGAAGGCATGTGGCCCAGAGCTGCCCATCTGCCTCGAGACATTAGCTTACCTTTAGCTTACTTTTTCTGTCAGGGAGAAAGGTCTGCCTTCTGTCCATCATACTTTCTTTCCTGCTTTTCTTCTAAGTTCCTTCCTTTCTTTTTCTTTTCATCTTTAATTTTTTTCACCTTTACCCTTCCTTATTTCGTTTTTGTTTTTTTTTTTTTACTTCTTTCCTTCTCTTTGTACTTCTTTATTCTTTCTTTTTTTCCTACCTGCTTTCTTTTTTCTTTTCCTCCCTTATTTGATTTTCCTCCCTTCTTTCATTTTTTCCCTTCTTCAACTCATCTGAAACCATTAAAATCCCCAAAACTGGACATTCAAGCTTTTTACATTGAGTATTTTTCCTTTAGAAATTTGATTTTACTGTCAGTACTTGTATACTTTTGCTTGAGTAAAAGTTTAAACACAGGACTTGTTTACTTGTAGTATTTTTTCTACTTTTACTTCAGTATTTGTGTACTTCTTCTCCCACTGGCAGCCAGATGTAACTGGCTGTGTTTGATGAGGATAAGTTGGGTTGACACACATGCATATACGTACACAAAGACACACTTGAATGCAGACCTGGATACACACTGGTTTTGGTCATGAGTTGTGTTTGTTTTGAATTCCCACCAGTTTAACTGATCTGCTGCAATAGAAGAATGTTTAAGCCATAAGTTCAGTGCTTCACCAGAACGCTAAATCCAGCTTACATCAGTCGTAGTGTGAAAAGTGCGGAGTGCTTTAATTATGAAATTAGGTTGTGTTATTGAACATAACTTGTGATTGTAGTAAATGTTCCTAAATTTGCAACTAAATCAGCAGACTGTTCTCAGAAATACAGAGCCAGCTCTGAGTCGGGCTCACTAAACACCTTCCACTGAACTACGTCTCCCCCCCACAGTCCACTTACCAGCATCCTTAAACCCACCAATGAAGCCTGGTGAGAGCTTATCATAAGCCAACGTAAAATCCTAGCAGTGAATGGGTCACTTGTCTAGTATGTTCAGAAAATATTATTTGCTACAGCATTCAGTTCATGGATGATACCTGAGTCAGTGGTTCTTGTGGTGCCTTCAAGCCATACCAGAAATATCTTCATTATGAGATGAGGGCTCACAAACACCACAAAGTCATAATTATGAGTGGGAAAACTCTAACTTTCTCAAAGTCCAGATTTTTCTAAGGCAGGCATGTCCACAAAAGACTTGAAGTGAAATCTAGTGGAGGAGAAAAAAAAAAAAAACTAGTTGTACTTCAGTTATTCATCATCTCTTACATCTTTGCCAGTAACACTGATACAACCATAATGGACCCTTGCCATGTAATTTTGTGCTTTATTGACTTACCAAATAACGAAAACCACATGCATCCCCTGATGTTTGGATAGCAGAAGTAATGCTAAATAATGAAGCTTCATTTGTTGAAAGAAAAACAAAGCCATTTTCCTTATCATTCAGTCCAAAACCGCTTAAACATATTACGCCATTACTCCAATTTCCCAGTAGGACTTGAAGGCACAATCAGCCCTGATCAGGTGTATTTAGTCAATCAAGAGCTGAGAGGCACCAAGGCTTCATGAGGTGAACACACCTGATTGAGCTATTCATGTGTGGGTGAAGCAGAGAGAGAGAGAGAGGGAAAATATGCAGTGCTGCGGTACTCAGACCACTATTGAGAACCACTGCTTCAAGTCCTTCATCTTTTTGTCATTTTGTGTTCAGTCTCAGGAGACTTTGTTGGACCACTGCAGACTTGCTGGCATCACCTGCATTGTCCTGGTCTCTGACAAGGAGGGTAACTATGTGAAGGTACATTACACCATCCTTATACTGTTGCAACTAGTGTGCAGTATTTTCCATTCACATCTATAAATCCAAGTCAAATATGTACTGAGTTGGCTGTGTCTTCTAAAAACATAGCAGTGTATGGCGCTTTATGGTTTGTTTTAATAAGAGAGAATTATGAGAAGGTTGTGTACAGCATCATATGGGAAAGTCATTTTCTGCCTTTAGGTCAAATCCTTTGAGAAGGACAGACAGTCTGAGAAACGGATTCCCGAAATGGACTTGGTGGACCACATCTTTCAGAAATGTCGGACCAAATTCTTTGAGGAAAGAAATATCAGGTAAAGTAATTTTGGCTTGACGTGTCAGCCTGTAAGCGACATGCAGAACTGAACATACGTTGTTCTTATAAATGTTGTCTCCACAGGGAAATGTCTGAAAACATCTCTCTGCAGAACCCCAAGGGATCACTGCTCAACACAACAGGTACCGTGGTCATATCTTACCACTCAGAAACCTGTCTGATACACAATATAATAAGCTATAAGTTTGCCATGATATAAGCTTATATCATGGCAAACTTAAAAACTTATTATAGCGTTTAAACTTTTCCTACAATTTTGCTTTGGCAGCGCTGAAGTATTAAATTATAAGTAAAGTGGGATGTCTTAATTGATTGATCCGAGTGTTACATTTTCGACATTTAACCAATTTTTTTTATGTATTCAGGGTTAGTTCACTGAGCATCAAATGCTCTTTTTCAGGAACGCTCTGCTCGCACACACGCACACACCTGGAAGCTGCCCTGTACAACCACAGACTTCTCTGCTAGCCACTGAAGCATTTGGGGATTAGTTGCCTTGCTCAAGGGCACTCGGTGGTGATAAATTAGGGAGGAGCAAGCAGGCACTGCTCATTCACCTCCCCAACCGAGATTTCTCCTGCCAGTTCAGGGATTGAACCAGCAACCCTTCAGTCACGAGCTCGCTTCTCTAACCTTNTCCTGCCAGTTCAGGGATTGAACCAGCAACCCTTCAGTCACGAGCTCGCTTCTCTAACCTTTAGGCCACCACTGCCCGCTATTATATTATGATCTTTATGTTAGTTTGACAGAAGCCCAAGTGTTAAGTTTCACACCACTTCTGGCACACATACACATGTAACCAACAAACTGCTCTAATTAATCTGTATGATGATTTAACAAGCAGTTTTCAGTGTCATCTCGTTGGAAATGTGAAAGTGTGAGTGTGAGGTGTGATAAATGCCGGAAATGAGATAAAACGGTTCTTTTTCAGGCTCGTCAGAGCAGCATGGGAGCAGCAGCATCATGAACATGAATGTGAATGTCATCAGCCCGGAAAAAGTTTCTGCCAGTGCGAGACGACGCTATGAGACACAGGTCAGTTTGCAACACATGCAGATTTAGTCGCACACACACAGTGGAACCACAAGTTCTGCTGAATTCGGAATGAATGAAGTCTGAATTCTTTCTTTCTTTCTTTCTCTTTCTGTGCTTTTGTTTTCTGACTCTGTTGATTTGCTTTTAATAAACACTGGAGCATTTGTCACAGAGAAAATGGTGCCAGGCCACTGGTGTGCATATAAAACGATTGCATGCAAAGTTTTTTGATCATGGGAACAATTACTCTCTTCTCCCACCCTTCTCCCTTTCATTATTTTCTTTTCTTTTTTCTCTCTCTCCCTTTTTTTTCAGATCCAAACCAGACTACAGAATCTTGGTAGCAATTTGCAGAACAAGAGCAGTGACATTGAAGTTCTGGCAGTAAGTCATTTGTTTGTTTACCCCTTTCCCCCCCTCTCGACCCCCGCTTCCCTCCTTTGCTCTCCCACCTTATCTCTTGAGCTTGTGTGAAATCACAGAGCAAGCGAAGAGGTTTTGATAGCTAAAACAGCAAACACCACCAGGAGCATTCCTTTTATCATTATTTTCCTTGCACCGAAATTCCCTGCAGGAGGTGAGATTGCTGCAAAACTATTCCAGTCACAGGAGAACAATGAACACAAAACAGAAGGCAGCCAACGTGTGATTGGGGGGGGGGAGATGTAAATGGCTGACATTTTGTTTATTTGTGGTTGTGTAGTAAACTTTCAGATTCTCAGAGGAAATGATCATTGCTTGTCTTATTTACTCAGTTGCTACATATTCCAAACACATTTTTCATCCTTGCCCATGTCTGGATTGCATCAACAATGCAACAATAAATATGAGCTATTGAAACATAACAGGCATGATTCCAGCATGTAGTTACACAGACCATGTTACATTTTAGCAGCATATTTGTCAGATTGGAACACAGCAGTTCTCATTTTTCTTTGAGAAATGCAGAAGATCATTAATCTAATGTATTCCTGAAATTGGAACGTAAAGTGTTTTCAGGCCCGTGAGAGCACATAGATGCCATTTTTGGGTGTTACGTTGCGCTGGAATATGGTAGCGCGTCATGCAAAAAAGAATTGCGCAGTCCGTTGCGGAATGGTTTCCTGGTTTTTTGGTAGATGGAATTCTGACAACATGACAAGTGGCCACTTCCTAAAAAAATATTGGAATGTTTTGTTTTGTACAGTTTATGCATTGTGAGATAAGGCTCCATTGTGTTTTGTGATTACTCTTTAATCCACAGGTGGACCTGCAGAGGGAAACGCTGGTCAACTTCCTGTCGCTGGAGGTTAGTTCCCTATCAGCCTCATCAGCAACATTGCAGAGTCAATAAAAAGCGACATCCTGATGAAGGCTGGGAGGGAGGTGGAGGTGGAGGGAAAGGCCAGTGGAGGTCAGGATCCAAGACAGGAAGAGGGGATCCCGTCTCCTTCCTTACGCTCCTGTCTGGACTGAGGAAACACCACCACCACCACCCCCGCCTTTTTCCACAGCCTACGAGACCTGCTGCAGTCTTAACGTGCACACCTCCAGCATACACACACACACACAGTACAGTTAACAAAATGCACACTGAAAAGGTGTTAATATTCACATTCCAAACTCCTGACCGCAACTCATAAAATCCCTGGTTACCATCAGTGGGATTTTTAAAAAAGAAAAAAGAAAACCTCAATTATATGGTGTTAAGAAACATAAAGAAAGATGAAAATTGCTCCTTACACCACTGTTATATAAGCATGAATGAATGGCCCACCTATACAGTCTGCCCTGAACAGCATGTGTTAAAACACATTTAGTATATAAAGCGCATGACAATACGCAGCCAGACGGGCAGGAAAGCCTGTTTTAAATATGGCAAATTGCCCCAAGTCACACCAGAAGCCAAGGAAATCTGTAAATCGAGCTTTGTAACTTCAACGCTCCTCTACACTTGACATGAAAAAATATACTCCAAGGCAGTGGATCAAAAAGTCCATTCATTTTGTCCAAATGCTGCTTACTTTTTAATCCTGCATTGTGTTAACAAACATGAAGAAAATGACAACACTTGTTGCAGATGATGTTAGAAAGGCCTGTTTCTCTCTCTCTCTCTACTTGCTCTCTTCAGTTCGATAGTGAAGAGCAGTTCAACAGCAGCGTCAACCATCTGCTGTCACGTCTCCCTAAGCAGCGCTACCTTAAGTCCATCTGTGATGAGATCCACCGTTTCAAAATTATGAAAAGGTACGGGGGGCGTATGTGATACGTATATATTTGTGTCCCATGGAAATGTGTTCCTTTTGTGTTATTGCCATTTTTTTAAACACAAGAAAAGGGAGTGAAAGTTTGAAAGTTTAGCAATATTGTAAAACTCTTCTATTCAGACCATCAATTACTTTTATTTGCTCAAATGTTTCTTCATTCTTTCAATATTTCAATACATGACTTGTTGCTTAATCGTCTTATGATATGACGGAGATCAGGTGGGAAATGCATGAGGAGAACACACACAGACACACACACACACGGGTAAGCCAAAAGAATGTTTACATGCTTGAGTAAATCGACTTACAGTTGCGTAATCAAAGTCTCTCACTCTGAGTACACCAATGACAATTTATGCTGATTTCAGTATAATTTTGCTGGTAATGTGATATTTTAAAACAGCCTTAAATAGACGAAGCCTCCTACACACTGTGCAATTAGAGCAATCTTACAAGTTAATTGCACGTCACAATGCGTGGGATTAATATCTGCGTCATACTGTACGAGATCAAGTTTGATTCATGCCAGATTGTGAGGTGAAGGCCACACAGACACACACACACTTTTTATGCATGAGAAACAGAGATGTCATGGTTATTAGTGTTTGAACCTCAGAAACATCCTCATGACATTTCATACCACATTTCCTGCTGCTAATTTATAGATGTGCTTTGTAGCAGCAGTCGCACTGTGAGATTTTGGCCCTAAATTTTTGACACTGCCTGAAATTTTGTCACGGGCTGTCTTTGGACTTAAGAGTTCTTAATCCACCAGATGTGTCTTGTATGGTGATGTGGGACCACTATTTTGGATCTATGAGCAAGGATTTCTTCACATTGCTATCTGTTGTCTGGGACAGCCCATAATCACGCAGTGCAGGCTTTAGAATCAAAGCTTCAACCTGCATGTTAACACACATGGTGACTATTGGAGAAGATGCATGGCTGTGTCTGTCGTGCTCTTCCAGGCTAGCAATGGGGGTCAACAGCAACATGGGGAACTGGCCATTTGAAATTGAAAGGAAAAAAAATCGCAATGCGTGATTTTGCAGAAAACAAAAGCAGCTTGATACTGTAGAGGCATTTTCTGAGGAAACAGATTGCAGGAAAATGAAGCAGAGATCCCACAGCCCAGCCTCTTCCCTCTCCCACATGTTGCAGTCAAGTACTGACTCGCTTTATGAAAGCATCATGAAACCTGAGGCAAACAGTGGAATACATTAAAGACCACTTAAAAAAAAGGCAGACTTCCTTTTACGGGCAACTGCCACTCCAAAGCTCTGGCCAGCCCCACACACTCCAGGTGTAACAGTGACAGTCAGTTCAAAGGGAGCTGGTAGACCGATAAGTACTGCCTAGCAGAACATCAAATCCTCAGCTGATCCCATTTCCTGAGGTGAAATCTGTGGAGGGATTTACCTTGTTTGGTCTGCTGATGTTTGGCTGTTTAGCTCTTTATACAAGCTTGATTGATGCCAACATTGCAGTACAAGGGGCGGGTTAACGTTGCGCTTCAGCCATTTCTGCGGTTGCGGAGGGATCGGTTAATATTCCCAAGCGGCGCTCCTTTTCAAAGCCTTGCCTAAATCCTCTGCGTTTGGGTTTCCAGTGTTGTGATGCTAGTAAATGCCCACAGAGAGTATCCCTGTGAAAGATCCAATGGATTTTATCTTTCATGAATGAGATGGCAAAAAAAAAAAAAAAAAAAAAAAAAAAATCAAAGCCACTCTCTCTGGCTTCCTGTACGCCTCTCCAGGACAGTTGTTTTTAATTTCCTGTTTCTGCTGTGTTTGATTTGCCATTGAGGGAAAAAGTCTTTACCGATAAATGAGCGTCACAGAGGCTGGCAAACAATAGCTATATTGAGTGGGTGTTTTATGTGTTTGTTTGGTTGTATTTAGTGAACATCAGGCACAGGCAACATGGGCCAGATGAGTAAGCCAGAGGCCGCTGTAGAAAGCAGTGACCTGGCTGTAGCAGCAGCATAAACTAAACATTTCCCAGGGCATTCACGGGCACCGAGCTTTCTTTTTAAACAAACTACCATGAGCAGAGACATTTAGCCGACGCTCGTATCCAAGCTCAACTCTCGCAGGCTGAATTTCAAAGCCATCCTAATGTTGAGATGTCCCATTTAAAAATGTTTCCATCATTTTACTGATGTTGTACTCTTGCAGGATGACTTTGGTGGTCTTATACAGCTACAAGGACGACTACTACAAGATCCTGCTCTGAAAACCACGGCATCCACTGGCCTGGGAGATGTACGGCTCACATGGGGGTTTGAGACTCTCAGAAGCCAATTTCATCCTGAGGAGCAACGGTGTCTGCTGGAAGATTGGCAGCTTTATACCTTTCACATATGGAAAGCATGAGCTCCAAAGACAAAAGTACTTTTTTTTGTAACTCATGTTGAATGATAACGCAACTGTTGGAACCAAACGACATACTTTCCACCATTTTGTGCTCCTTCGAAAAATACACAGGAAGTTTACTTCTTTGCCTTAATAGAAGTGTTATATTTGAAAGAGAAAGGGCTTTCTACTTAAACCATATATCTGAATACAAGATCTACATTTCTAATCTGTAATACTGTAGGATGGATAGTTGGAATAAATGTTTCCCTTATCAATCTGTGTGTATGTGTGCATGTACAGTGATGATGTGCACTCACTTGTGACTGATTATTACCAGGTATGAGCCTATTTTGGTGAAAATGGATGGAAGGGTGTGCATGGCCCAGGAAATAACCCATTACATTTTGATGTTGGTCCGGATCCAAGGTCGGACTGAAGAATTTTATAAAATTATTTCTTAATGTTGTGGGATATGGCATTTTTGACGTTTTTGTCTGTTTCTGCAAAAATAATACACCAATCTCAATGGAAAAATCATTGGTTTTGTGCTGTACAGTAACAAATTGAGCAGAAATATTTCACGTTAATATGTAGCCGAGATGAGGCTAATTCAGTAACATGTAAACGATTGTGACACATCTTTAGTAATTGTCGAGATAGATCCAGAAAAATGCTATATTTATAATCGTCGTTTATTTCTCTTTAGGCCATTATATTATTGGAACAAGACAAATTTAGTCTTGATTTTGGCTTGTGTGGCCTTTGTGGAGGTATGAGCTCTAATGAATGCCCTTCTAGTTGTAATTTATACCTTTGAATACAGCTGTTTCGCAATACAGACAGAAGCTGTAAAAAGTTTGTCAAAGTGAAAACCTTTTGGGAAAGTCCATACATTAGTGTGAGTCAGTATCAATGTTTAGGACAGTTGGTGTTTAGAAGCTTTGTGATGTAATATTTGACTAATACAAGGTCTGGGAAACTGACCTAATGTTTGCTTTAATGATCCTTCCCCAGAATCTTCTTCACCTTGAAGTTTATGAGCAAGCTTTGCAGACAAGTCAAAACAACAGCATAGTCTACACTGGGGATTATCCAAGTTGCCGGGGCTGGGACTCTGTGTTTTCCGGTGTTTTATTAGGCTTTTGGTGGATGTGTCACTTGCTCTTCACTAGTATTCTAGTCTGAAAGAACCACCTCTAAAACAACCCACCATCACTAAACACAGCTGCTTTTACTGCTGAGATAAAGTAACAACCATGGTGAGCAGGAGAAAATGATTAGATTTAAGGAACAATTTCAAGTTCAGACCAGAAGGCCAGGACCAGGTGTCCATGAGCATGCAAATCTTCAGGTGAAGTACAAATCAGATGGTATCTTGATGACATCACAGCAATTAAAGGGGATTAACGGTGGAAGCCACTTTGGTTCACACATTTTATTCCTTAAAATAAGTGTAAATGTTACAGTTCATCTAGGAAACATATTTACGGAGTTTGCATCGGTGAAATAAATAAGGTATAGAATATCGCAGATAGAAATTGTAAATGGTATCTAAAACATACAGCAGCTTTGGCTACCAAAGTTCATTTTCAAAAAAAAAAAAAAAAAAATTCAAACTATAGTATTAATAAATAAAGCTATGTGAAAAAATAAATAAGGTACTCTTCTGTCCTACTAATTTAAACTACTTTTTTTACACATAAAAGAACAAAGAATCGCGTAAGCTTTTACAGTCACCTCTTCATTTTAAAGCACATGATTCAAACAGACACAAATCTACTTAGTTACTTAAAACACTCAAATATAAATGGTCTCTGATCAATTTTGGCATTGTAATGGTCTTTGTATTGAGAGTTTGGCAATGGACTGAGAACTCTGATCCAAAATCTTAATTATGAAACCCTGGTTTGTTTCGTAATGTTTCTCCGATTCTGTCTTTCCCTATACTGATCAGATTGGTACAAAGCCTAGACTGTTCAGCATGTTCACTTGAGTGGTTTAACATCTCCATGTGCTTAATATGCCTATCAAATCCCCCTATTAGGGCCTTTATCCCTCCAAGAATCCTGTAGTGGGCTTAAAAAAAACACTGGCTCCAAAGAAAAGTGCTATATCTCTTTAACATGCTCTGATGTATGTGTACAAATATCTACAGGTACTAGCTTGCTCCCCTCAAAATATGTTCCCACATCAGATAATTTAACCATTAGCGACAATACAAACTGTTCATCTGAATAATGAGTGAATGAGTTTTTGTGTTTTACATTTCTTGATAAAGACCAACACAGTTTCTAAATGGAAAAAAAAGATACCAAAAAAAAAAAAAAATTNAAAAAAAAAAAAAAATTAAGGCCGCAGAATAATTAAGGCTTTTGAAAGAATCATCACAAACAAGTGCTAACATTCAGTATGAACGGTAGCTTCACACACACATCTGTAACTGAAGTTATGAAGCCAGGCTTGGTATCAAAGACATTCCTCACAGGTCCAGATGAAACATCTGGCACCATTTTATCTCCTCTGCAGGCAATAAAATGACATTCTCCCTCATCTTCAGCTCAACTTTGAGATGATGAAGTATGATCAATGAGCTGATTCCATTTGGAAGAGCCAAGGTCAGATGAGGTTGAGGCTGAGTGGAAAGATGAAGACTATTGGCTACTGTACTGCAGACACATTTACAGGGTAAAATTCACCTATTTTTGACTGGAATGGCACAGATCATGATGGTAGAAACAAGTCTAGAATTTGGGAAGTGTGTCCTTCCTGGACTTGATATGGGAATGTTTTGACTGGCATTTTCAAAAACGGTTAAATCTGGCCCTGTGGAGACACCCATAATAAAAAAAGAGAGGTGGCCAAGAACAACACTACAACTAGTAAAAATACTGTAGAAATATACAAAAAGCTAAGATGGAAACCACACGTTCTAAAGTAGGGGTTTGGATATGTGGGTCAAAAAAGTCTGCTGGCTTCTTACGATTTCAACGCAGAACCTAGTTTGATCCAACTGGATTATCAGTTCCTTTGGCCTTCTGAACGTAAAGGTTAAATCCACAAAGCACTGCTGCAACCCAAACCCCTGTCCTAAAGCTTTTCATACTCCTCTTATTGCCTCAAAGTTCCAATTTTCAGAGGAGGCAATAATAAGCAAAGATATTACAATATTCACAGTCAAAGTCTGAGTATCCTTTCTGGCTGGCTCTTCCTCTGTGGTAAAGCAGAGCGCAGCCATTCATCCATCTATCCCCAGCTTCTCACTCCACCCAGTGGCCACGATAAAGGTCCAAACACCAAATAACGCAGGCATAGAAAAGGTACAGAGGTCTCTTGGTTTTGTGTTTTGTTGAGTCTCCTCAGCTTCACACAGAGAGAAGGGTGGGAAAGAGGCGGCACCCAAAGTGTGTGTAGCTTGCTGTGGTGTACTGTTAAATAATCACCTTGATACAGCAGTAAGAGAGAGTGGGAGATGCCCGACAGTTCTGATCCATGGAGTTGAGGCATGTTTAGCGCGGTGTCCAGTTGTTGCCCATGCTCAGCTTGGCCCTAGGGATGGTCATCCTGTCCCCACAGGGAGAGCTCATTTCTGGAGGGAAGTGGATGATGCCACAGTCATTCTTCACATTCTGAAATTTGTTCTCCTTCGAGGGCTCCATATAAACCACCGCGTTCTTGTTAACATGCTTCTTCAGAATCACTGTCTGAAAAAAAAAAGGAAAAACAAAAAAACTTTGCTTTTAGGTTGAATTTGAGCATAATGCAGGTCATGACATCTTACCGTTTCATGTTAAAGGAACATACCAGTCATTTTGCGTGTTTGAGCCTAATATATTCCATTTTCATACATGTTACGTTACTGATAACCATTTCTCAAAGGATAAAACCATATTTCAGCTTTCCTGATATTTTGCAAAATCTCTTAATCTCTCAAAATCAAAAATTAAAGCAATATACCCACCTTAAAAATTAATGTTTCACCTGTTAATAGTTACGCAGCCTTATGAAGTCACTGTCATTTAAATTTTTCGATAAATGCAGGTCTTCTTTTGGGTCTATGTTCCCCGGTGGAGACATACGTTTACTCTGCACTTTTTACTGCACTTAAACGCTAAAATTACGTAATTTAAAAAAAAAACCTGAGTACCTCTTGTTTGTGATGATGGATTACCTATCCCAAGAACATTTCAAGTATCAACAAGTTGATTTTAATAGTGTACCGGAATGAACTGAAACCAATGGCGGTCTGGAAGATAGAAAAATTTTTTTTTAATTCACCGTTCCAGTAGTATACTTTAGGAAATGATTGTCAGTAATGTTACGTGTATGAAAACTGAATATATTAGGCTCAAACATGCAAAATGGCCGGTATGGTC
Organism: Lucifuga dentata; assembly: GCA_014773175.1. NCBI lineage: Eukaryota > Metazoa > Chordata > Actinopteri > Ophidiiformes > Bythitidae > Lucifuga > Lucifuga dentata. Next base: position 29,818 of record VXCM01000653.1, read on the forward strand.
CTTTAACTTATACTGTGCCTAGTTAGGGCCAAGTGAGATGACATCTGTTTATAGTATATGACAAATTTTGATCAACTTGTTTCTTAGTGTGGGGTTGAGAAGCAAAGACACTCTTGGTATCTCACTGAAAGTGCCTGGCAAGAATTAATCCATGAGAAGATGAGCTGAAAGATCATGAGCTGATTTAGATGATCCACAAATATCTTCTCACCTTTTTCGGGGCACTGTAGCAGGACATCTGCACCCACTTCTTTTTCTTGTTTATCAGTAATGCCACAATAAGGAAGATGATGATGGCTAGGAGGAGTCCTGCCAGTATCCAGGCTGCTGATTGGTAGATGAGAGTCATCTCTGTTTGGTTGGGGTAATTCTCACCCAAATCTGGCCCATCTGTTGGAAGCAGTTAGCATCAATATCAGGTGTCCCTTTCAGCAAACGCTCTGCAAAAAAGCTGCTCCCAAATCCAATATTTTCATTGCTGATCCCCTGCATCTACCAAATCTAAATCGAGAGCAGCTTAGGTCTTTGCTTTAGTGTTTGGCACATATCCCAGCCAAATACATAACACAAAAATTTAACACTGGAACTCCCAGTGGAGGTCATGTCCACTTACCATGATTACCATATGTTACTATACTTTTATTTAATTTATTAAAGCATCCATAACACGCTTTACTAATCTAAACCTTCAGAGATTGGTGGTATGGACAATGATGCCGAATAACTAGCTAGTGGATATTACTGCAGAGTGCTTTAATAGGGATGTTTGTTACCTGTAACAGCAATGATGGGTGGTACAGTGGCGGTGGTGATCCACGCAGCACTCCCTACTGTGGGGGTGACGCTCCTCTTGGGGGCGTTGGTAGATACCATCACTGGCACTGATGTCGTCATTTCTGTTCAATGCCAACAGAAATCAAATCCATTACTCATCTTACTAGTGTAATTCAAAACATGTCAGACATATGAATGGTAGTGAGTTACAGTATAGACTCCCTGGTGTCTCCATTGATAAGGTGTGTTTATAGGAACAATCCTCTTAACTTCCACTGTACCACTTTGTAAAGCCATTACGTAAAGCTCCTTTTCCACTGGGAAAATAACAAAAACAAAGGCCTGGTGAAACGACATATCAGGTGAACAATGGGAGCCTATGCTGAGGTTTTCCTCTATAGGAAAAGCTGACACGGAGCTTTGCTTTCCTGTGCCGCCACAGAGTGCGTTACAGGCCGATTTAGCTGGAGACAGGAAACACGTGTGAATGTGCGGATGCTCTAAGAATGTTTTCACTCTGAGTGGACTGTGTGTATGTCAAATGGAATGTTGCTTGGGAATGATCCTGTTTGCCTGTGTAGTGCCTGAGTGGCTGCAGCTATGGACGCACACAGTCTATAAACCAACATTCCCCTCAGTTACCCCTCTTTTTCACATGTAGCATTAGGAATTAGAATTTTCCTGCAGGCTGCACACACACACGCACACATACACACACACACACACAAAACCCCTCAGAGCTACTTCTGAAGGCAACTTGTGTCTTAAATGTAAATTTTTGGCAAAGCTGCAAATCCAGCAGCTTTCCCTAGGTGACAACATACTTCTACACACTCACCGAGGCAGTGAGGGCAGCACTGGCCCTTGCGTAGGACGGGCACTCTACAGTTGGCAGCTGGACAGCGTTGAGAGAAACACTGAATGATGCCGTTGTTGCAGGTGCAGCTGGTGCAGGCGTTGGCCTTCCAGGAGTCTCCAGTCAAGAGCACGTCTCCATCGCTGGTTATGCAGTACTCCTGTTGGCTGTTGTTGACTGGCAGCAAGGGGCTCAGTGTCTCCTCTGTAGTCATACACAGTTTTAAATGGGTTAAGATTAAATAAATAAATTAAAAATGCAGTAATTATGAGAATTAGAACTGTATGAAGGATGAAAAGTGGCATTATAAGGATTTATCTATTTATTTATTTATTTGGGACAATTCACATTAATTAACTTTGACATAAAATATTGCCAATGTAAATGTGCCGGGATTAGCTAAACAGCTAATTTGCACCCGTAGTCCCAACACTCAATATAAAACCCAGTATCAGGCATTACAAGGATTAAGCCGAGGGCCATAAACTCAAACCCTTGAGTATCAAAAATTCGTACTCCTGTAGGGAAGGAAGGTGGTTGTAAAAAGTTGATGAAACATTTATATCCAGGATGACAATCGCGACATCTACGAGGGAACACTGAATGGTTGATGGGTATGAAATTTATACCAGTCATAGGCTATAACTTTTGCAATCAGCAAATCTTAACCTAATTGAACACTGAGTGGAGATTAACAGCAATCTCCAACAAAACAACAATTTTTTTTTATCTTTTAGAAAAATCATGCTCCTTCCCTCCAGTAAGGTTCCAGAGACTTATTCAACCAATGCCAAGGTGCATCGAAGTCATGCTGATGGCTCATGGTTTTTCCTTCTTCCTTTGGATATTCTTCTGCATCCCAAACATTTAGCAAAACATAGCAAAACAAAACATCTCAACCTTTTCCAGCTTGAAACAAGGGCATTGTGTCGGCTTAAGCGCTTACACTGGTCACAGCTACTTCTCCGAGCTTACTCATTGGCTGCCTGGCACACTCCTGACATGACGTTCTGATCTTTACCATCATGGAAATGTTGTCATTGGAATACGTGCATAAATCCACATTGGCTTGCTGACATTCTCCGTTGAGTTTTTATATCCAATTTTCAAACCAACAGAAGATTGACTTAAAAAAATACAGATTTTGAGTGGAGGGGGGAAAAAAAGCCTAATTTGTTTGAGCTGTATATGTACAACAATAAGAAACTGCTACATGGCTTCAATGCTTCTTCCTGCTGCGTAACATCTCAATCCACAAGAGTTATTGGGCCTTTGTGGCTGTATTCAAGATAAGATGCTTTTACTGTATGTTAAACACAAACAGAGGTCCCAGTGATTCAGAAACACATGGCAGGCGGGAGTTCAATCTCAGGCCTTATCTCTCTCTCATCACACCCCTGGAGGCAAAAGATAATGGCCTTCCCATGACCAAAGACTTTGTTAGTGACTACACACTGCACTGCCCTACTGTTCACATACATCATAAGGCCTGTCACTGAGATGTGTATTATTTCCACATTCCTGGTGACCAGGCCCATACATACATCAAAGGCCGGCCTCTGACAATCTGCTTTTGTTGAGGGAGATACAGCGATAAGGTGGGCCGGCATTCTCGAGGAGCAGCTCTCATGCGCAGTCATGCATTGCTGATTTGTGGGTCTCATGCTTGGAATATGCTGTTTGTAAGTGTGTGTGAGAGAGAGGGAGAGTGAGAGAGAGAGAGTGTGTGTTTGGGTGCAGTTGTAAATAAAATGTGTGTGGTTTTGCATTGCTCTGTATACATTTTTGTCAGAGTATATTCCCACAGCCTGAAGAACAGCACAGATTTAATAGGGTCTATTAGTTACACTCTTGCCCTTTCAGCAGTGAGAGAAAGCTCTAGACCGCTGGATGAGGGCAGTCCACATGTGCTGCGGTCTTGAGGATCACCACGTAAACCCAGCCGGTCTTGGCTGGTTTCTTTATGAGTCTGTGTGCTTGACATAAAACTGCCCGACAGAGTGCAACATGCAAGATCTTCCAAAACCACACACTGATAACACGTCCAAAGCAGCTTTATAACCCTCAACTTCTGAAGGCCCCTCCTCGAGTTATCCAGGGCCAAAATGCTTTTGATAATATCTGAAATTACCCCTGCCAAGCTAATAAAAATGAAATGTGCCTTTCCTGTAGCCTGGTCTTTTTCAGCTTACCTGGACATATGTGGCAACAGGTGTCCTTGTTCCTGGTTGGGGTCTGGCAGAGAGCTGGGGGACACACTTCAGTGTCACACAGGACACGTCCCTTCCTACAGGTGCAGCGGGTACACTCATCCAGGTTCCAGGTCTCCCCCTCCACGTAGAATTCCCCCCCAGGGGCTCTGCAAACCACCATGTCCATACCTGGCTGACCACTGCCTGACTCATCTACAGTTGAAGAGGAAGGAATAGAAAAAGTAAACACTCATCTGTCTATTCTGCTATCAAATTCACCTTCAGTTCCAAATACTCAAGCATTACAATCAAGTGTGATTAAGTGAAATAGTAACTGAAAATGAATCTTATTACTGGAATAAGGATGCATGAGAGACTTCTATCCATTTAAAGGAAGCCTCGGGCAGTGTAAGGTGGTGTCCAAGTTGTGTTTTGACACTAATTTTGTCAAAATCATTGCTCTGTCCAATGGAGTAGCAGACATCTGCAAAGAGTTAGCCTGTTGTCCCCTGACTGCAAAGTGTGTGTAACTTCTGAAAGTTGTAGACATTCTTTCACTCCTAAATATTTGAACAGCCAAGTGAGTCACTCCTCCATAAATATCCTGCATGAGTTGGAGGGTTGTGGATAAAAAAGTGCGGGTGTGGATCAGTGTGTGTTCTCTTTTTTAGAAAAACAGACAGAGACTGTGTATTTTGAGCTTAAGTGGACAGCAAGTCTCAGGCCTAAAAAACTAGCTCATGATCCAAAGCCCTGAGTGAACGAGCAGTCAAGAAAATGCTCACACATTGCATCTGGCTATGCATTACCAAATGTGTGTGTGACTGTGATTCCCTTCTTTAGATTTTCTTTTAATTAATTTGGCATGTAGACAGTTGTGAGCGATCAGTTTCATGTTGTGTGTTGTCACTTGTTTGGTGAAGGCTCAAACTCCACAAGACACAACTACAGTTATTTCACATCAAATACGTACCCTCGCACGTAGGGCAACACTGGTCATGTCTGACAACTGGATGAGAACAGCCAGGCACAGGACAAGATATGAGCACACACATCTCCCGTCCGGAATGGCAGTAGCAGTCACGACACCCATCGTGCCAACTCTCACCCTCATCATAACGTTGACCATTGGAGGTGAGGCAATAGCTGGGCGCTGGGGCTGGGGTGGTGATTGGGACATGGGTGCTTTCTGGAGACATAAACAGAACGGTGCAGGCATTGTTAGGGCAGCTATGGTTAAATGGGCCAATATTAGTTGAAACTTTATTACATTCAAAAATGAGAGGCCTATTGAGTGGGTATGGCTCCATGTAGTGGGACTTTCATCTTGTCTGATCTTTCTTGTACTGCACATTTGTTCCCTGATAATTAATTTATAATCCAGCCACAAACAAAGCTCAACAACTTCCTTGTGTTGTTTGTGACTTCACACAAAACCCAAAAGGTTCTGGTTGAGGAACACATTAGAGCTTATGAAGGACCCAAGTTAACAACAACCGAGCCCCAGCATGTGTTAAACTTAAAACTTGGAGAGATCCACAGGGATTTAGAACAAAGCTGAGCATGCCAATGAATTCCATCATGTTCCATAGTTCAAGCAGATGTTTAAATGTCTCTTCTCTTTCATTTCATTTTTAAAAGCGATGCTTCCAAAAAAGTTTCCTACTCATAAATATTTTACCAGTCCACAGAGAAACTGATTCAAGAGTTTCAAAATCAGGTAAATGCAGGTTTACTTTCAGTAGCAACGGTCTGTGTGTGTCCATCTATTTGTGGGGATGAGGGACAAGTTTTGCTGAGCATGAAAGAAAACCAAAAGCATATTTTAAGATGCAATATTTATAAAACTGCTAAAAGGGCAAAATATACACATTGTATAAAATGCAGCAGAGCATAAAAATATGCCGTCTGCATACTTGCTTTAAACTTCAGCGGTTAGAGAATCTAATTAGAGTTGTGCACACAGAGCTTGGGTTAGACTAAATCAAAACAAGCATATATAAAGGTCTCTACAGAAGAGCAACAAAAGGTTACAGGAAATCAGTTCTGCAGATAAGTGTCAAAAGTTCAGCTATGCTAACACATCATCACTGTATCTCCTTCCATTTCCTATCCTTTACAGAGCTCATAATTAAGAGAAATATAAGCCCTTTAAAGGTCATTTAATAACAACATTCATTGTTATATATTTCTTCACTACTTAACTCACAAGCTGACCCCGCATTAAGTTCATCAAGTGCAGATAATTTCCATAAAAACCTCAACATCACTATGGATTATGCATAATGTACAGACAGCCATCCCCAAACTATTCTTGATGTTAAGATGTTTTGGTTCACATCACAAACGACTGGGATATTTGATTTTTCTAATGCTAATGCTCAGCCTTAGGGTGGTTAAGCCTGCTGGGAAGGTGACTTCAGTTACCTTTACACATGCAGATGGAGCAGCCCTTCCGGTTCTGACGGTAGCCATCGCTGCAGTGCTTGTCGCAGGTGAAGGGGGGGCACTTGACACAGCGACACATCTCACAGCCATGCTTGTTCCTTCTGTGGAGCATGAAACAAACACATGCTAAAGCATATGCCCACACATCACCAGTCGATTACCTGGAGTGGATGTTAAAAGGTAAAACTCTTAAAAAAAAAAAAAAANTTAAAAAAAAAAAAAAACACACACACAAAAAAAAGCAGCTCATCTGGGAGTTTGACATGGCTGTGCATATATTTATCTCCAAGAAGAACACAGCTCCATGGGCCTCTGTAGTACAGTCAAACTCGGATATTCAAGATGGTATTATCAACATCTGGGCCTGCTTTCCCCTCTTTATATTAGCTGTTTTTGAAGAGGCACAAATAAAAGGCTAACATGTGAGCCTGTGGTCTGCACATCATACCAACCCAAAGATGTAATCTAAAGCCAGTTCAGATGCTTCCAATTCACCCGTTATGTCATCCGTATTGTTCCAAAATCCCTTTGCAGACATAACAGCACCCATGAGTTCCTAATGCTGGCAGGTTGATTTGGTACAGTGAAAGAGGGGAAATAAGCTGATGGTTGATTTGGAACTAAAGGGATATTTAAGGGTAGAGATGGTTTGCTCAAAGCAGATACAAGGTTGAGAAAGTCTCTTGGTCAAGAATTAACTAGAAATGAAACTTAAGACCAGACCATGGAGAGAAGAGCAGGGTGAACTTCAGAAGGTGGAGAGGCTAGAAATAGACCAGTTGGATCCAATTATCTGTCTAATAAAATATAGATGAGCTGCAGGTTGATAAATGTCAAAACCCAGACGAAAGAATGATCTGTATCTACACTATGCCTACTCTTGTTCCAGACTCCCTCTTCTCCTCTGTGTCTCCCTCATGCTCTCCTAACCTACTCTCACTTCCTTCCTCCAGGTAAATGATGATGCCTATTTTATGAAGCTTTGGCCTAGTTAGGCTGGAGTAATTACTCTATTAATCATTGTCTGCCATACATGCATAAATTAAATAAGCACCCAAACCATGTGCAGTATGTCTCATAAAGAGGATGGAGCATGTCAGGCTTGGCAAACAGTGAACCCCATCTATGCTGAAACAGGAATAACAGCTATTGAAATAACATTGTGAGGGGTTGGCCAGTGCCTCACTGTACAAATACAGAGACAGAGCACTCTGACCTTAGAGAGAGGCTTTGTTTAAAGATGGTGTGTGGAATGCCAAGCCGTGCTTTAGACTCCAGGGAGATCGAGGAGCCTGAGGAGGCACAGGGGGCCTGGCCCTGGGACTGCTGGCTTGGCACTATTTCCAGTGTGCCAAAACTGGGGTAGCCAAAAGAATGCAAGTTGTAGTGATGATTTTGAGCTGTTAAGAAAGGAAAATACCCTAAATCCTGCCTACAGATAACCCATCTCAGGTTATCTGTATAAACACTCCTTCAGACATGAGAAGTACTCAGTGTCCCGCTGTCGTGCTTCTTGTCTCTCTTCATGTAGGCTGTTAACACAAGAGGTGACTGTTCAACACAGGGTCAAAGGTATTTTACAAGGTTTACATTCATAGTGCTGTAGAGGCCTTCAGTTTTGGCTGTGTACATTACAGTCCTCAGAGGATGTCATCAGTACAACTAGAGTAAACAAAGAGACTCTTTGTGTCTTTTGTTCCTTTGTGGTGTCTGCATGCAGATGTCCCATGTGAAAGATAAATCTGCATTGTGAAGCTGGCTAGCTCTCTGAGGATTTCCGACTTCTGAGGCTAGCTCTGACCAGCCGCTTATGAAGGATGAAGCCAGAGACTTCCTGCTTCTCTTTTTCCCTGCAGGCTCCTCTCCTCTCCTCTCCTCTCCTCTCCTCTCCTCTGCCATCCTGTGTAGACATATCAGGTCCATCTTAAGATCCATTGTTGAGGTATCAGAAGAATCCCAACTGTATATGTTTCATAAAAGCTGCTTTTGTCCTGATTTTGTTTTTGATCATTGTTTTGAGACGGAAACATGATTTATGAAATAAGAGTGGTGCCGGGGGGCCAGGCATCCTGATGCAGAGCACTTCCAGATGTTTGATTGGGTTAAATGGGATTAGGAGGAAAGGAGATGTAGTGGTACATGCACACACACTCTGACACACATACACAGATTAGAGACCTGGATTGGCCACCAAGGCAGGCCCTTTGATCTGGTTTGATTTGATTTGGCTGCCAAACCACTGCTGCAATAACCTGCTCTGCTTCCTTTTGACCAAGCTGAAACAGGTACCAGCCTCATAACTATGGTGCTCATATTTAGCTTTCATTGGAGAAAATGCAACATGACATAATTTCCCTTATTACTGCAATTACTGAAAACTATGTCCCCTTTTCCACATATATTTTATAGGGAATATTGACAGCATGCATTGCTTTACCTACTCCCTAAAGTCTTTCCGTAAGGTAAGAATTCATTCTGATTTTCCCATCTTATGAGTAAGAGCAAAGTGAACAGTGTACTTATATGCGGCAGTGATTGAGCCTTTGATCAGGCAGAAAACACAGATGACAAATGAGTGGAGCTGAACAGGGGGGATGGGAAACCCATCAGGTTACTGGGTGCACTTACACATATCCGTAGGGGCAGGTCTTAGTACAGGTCAAAGGTCGGCACTTGGGCACTGGGATGCTGCATTCACACACCTCGCAGCCAAAATCATCTTTCTCGTATCCCATTGGGCATTGCAGGGGACAGTATTTTCCCAGGTCGGGGCAGGAGTCATCTAAAAGAGTTGAGAGAGAGGTCAGTTTGATCATCAGCACAACCATCCATCAAAGACTAAGACATGAGTCGCCATGGGCTGCTTTGCAAGTCAGTTGCAGATGTTTTAACCCTTTAGGTCACTCACTGTTGAGACACTGGCAGAGCAAACATCCATTCTTGTCTTGATGGAACCCATAGGGACAATCATTGATGGATAGGGAGCAGTTTTCCAAGGGAGGACATAGCAAAGGACTTACTGTCTCATAAGAAGGCTCTGGAGAATGAAGGGAAGACAAACTGTAAACATTTTATATTACAGCAGTAGCATACAGAGATAACGGTATTACATTGTTTTCATGATCTTCAGTAAAAAAATATGAAGGTGTAATTATGCAAATGATTGCGATCACTGTTTTTATAGGACTTATGTGCGTGCAAAGATCCTCTCACACCTAATACCTCATCTATCCTGGCTGTGCCAAGGTGTAATAGTTACCTATTCACACTCCTCTAGAGTAAATGGTGATTACAGATAAATGTAGAGCAATTACATCAGGGTGGGTCACAATAAAAGGGATTGTATTTCTCTGTGTCACTGTCCTGAAGTGTCTCCCATTAACCAGTCAGATATGTGAAAGCAAATTTTGGCTGTAAGGCATAAGAGAGTGTCCTCTGCACTGAAGACACTGACACTCTTGAAGAAGTGACCAACTTTATTGCGGAGCAACGTGGCCTTGGAGACTTTGGAACAACACGCTGAAGTAACTCTTTGCACACACACTAACACATACATGCACCAGTTATTCCCATCAAACATCTCTCGCCACGTTCAGTGGGAGGAGCAGCCCAACGAGCTGTAACTAATTACGCTCACAAAAAAAGATCCACTTCAATTATGCAGCCTCCTGTGTTAAAAGCATTCAGCAGCCTCAAACACACAGGTGGGTCTAATTTTGGCGGGTAAGGGTAATAAAGGAACACAAAGAACCCTGCCGCTTGAAGAATGCTCCGTGGCCTCCCCTTTAATGAGCCCATGTTGACATGGCCTCTGTAGCAATGCTGCAGGGCCACAGGAGCCTCCTTCATGTGGTATGTGGGGTAACGTATAGCTCAATTTAAAGAACAAGTGCATGTACTATACAGTAGTTTGGTATTTTAGAAGAATAGTATTCTTCTATTCTCTTTGGCTATCTCTCCAACTTTTCATACCTTCACAGAAAGGACAGCACTCTCCAGGGATCTTGACAGGGTTCTGGCAGCTCTGCTTGCAGGCCATGGCTGTGCAGTGCGGCTCTCCATCCACACACTGGCAGAAGGTGCAGTCATCCTCCTTCCACTGCTCCTCGTGGGCTCGCAGCTTGTTGTTCACCCAGCAACTTGCCTTAGTGCTGTCCATAGACAGCAACTCCACATCTGAAAGGAAGAAAGCAAAGTGGGTTAGGCAGTGGAGAGAGCGAGCGGAGAGGCAAGCAGTTATTATGCTTTCCTTTAAATGCTGTGACGCACCAAGGAAATCTCTTCACTTTAATGCTAATTGAATCTTTGTTGTGTCAGATGTATAGTTTGGTTTGGCTACCATGAATGGAATGTGAGCTTAAGGCTACAATCCAAGGTATCTTATCCTGCATACTCCCTGTAATTGAGTTAACGTGAGACAAAGTGAGAACAGAGCCGGAGGAAGTAGGATGCTCCAGGAGGGAGTTAACAAGATGGGGAAACTGGCTTGTCACCAAGAGCTATAGAGAGAACACTGCTGAATGAAAAACTAATGGACATGTATAAGTAGGAGGAGATCTCTGGTTCTGCGACAACATGTGCAGGGATTTAAGGTATAATGAGACAGATGAGTTTTGGGATATCACTGTATCATCTGGAGATAGATTGGATAATAAGAACCACAACAGGGGTGATGACATTTCTCACTGGCTGAGTCCATAGTGCCCACTCACTTCTTGGTTGAGGGTTTGAACATGCCATTTCAGCTGTGGCCCCTAAGGTCAAAGCTCAGGTCACAGTGTGATACCATAAATTTCACTCACAATTTCAGAACAAGCGCATTTAAGAACATTACATGCATATCATGATTCTGTGTAGCCATTTCAGCCAAGGTCTTAAGCAAGAGCCATAAAGTTTCGGACAGTTTAAGATCCAATGTGGGAAGCCATTTTACTCACATTGAGGTGATGTATGATGCCAGAGACCACTTCTGGGAACTTCAATGTTTTAAACATTTACCATAAACAGTTTTAGTTTAGGTTTGTTTTTTTTTTTTACACCCATCTACTGGTTACACAAGCAGGTTTCTGCACATGAAGTAATCTGTTGAGAAGGTGGCTTCAGTAGTTTTTCTCTGTCAACGTGAAACAAAATGTGTATATTTCTGTATGTGTTCAGTGCATCTTATTAAGTGTGTCAGAAGGAGAAAGGGTCTTGTATCTTCACCTCCACAAGAACAGAGGAGTCCTGTTTGGCCTATCTGATCCTAGCTGAGTTTTGGCTGTTGAGGTTTCATCCATCTGGCTGTGATTACCTGAACAGGATCTACGGTTCTCTCTGTGTACTTCAGGCCCACCTCACTGTTACACTTAGAGCAACACTTTAATACATTAAAGTGTACTCAAGGACTCCATATAGACATTCATTATAACCCATTTCAGTGAAAAAAGGTTCAGGCACTTGAACTTTGCTCCAGCCTGACATTATACACAAACGACTACCAGGTGAGTTAGTTGTTAATTAAAGTACAATCACAGCTAGGTATTACATTTCTCATGTTCCACTCATGTTCTCAGTGATCTATGGAGTAAGAGCAATTCTGCACAAGAGAAAGATGAAAGCATTCCATACCATCTAAATGCCTGCATATTCCAGGTGTACTTCCAACACTGACCTAACATGATCTCCTCTGGAGTCTTATTTTTTTTCTTCCCTCCTTCTCATGTGCCCAATCAATTGTAGCCACGCAGGCAGGTCAGAACTGGCAACCCTCTCCATACACTGACTTCTGGCAGACTGTAATGTGGTGGCCATATGCATGGCAACCCCATTTTTAACAACCCCAACTTCACATACAGAGCTTCCTGCTTGGCTTTGACCACATGTGATTTTGCAAGAGGTCACATATAAAAGGGTCCCCCCCCCNCCCCCCATTAAGCCAGAACCAGATATTACAAAGCCAGTACACTCTGAAAGAGGGTTTTTATGCTCTAAGTCTCCTAGGTGGAAATGAATCCCTGCCTAGCTCTTTAGTGCATCTCTCAGATTCTGTGTTTGTTAAGAACTGTGGAAGCTGGTTATATGAGGAGCCCATTAAGATTAGGGTCAGTGGAGGTAAGAGTCAGATAAGGTGGATTTTAATATCTCCTGCATGGTTTCCAGTCTGCCGGCTGGCCACAAGCCTCCTCATCTGTGCCACAACACCAGCTGCTTACATCTTAAGACTTTGGTGTAAATCAGAATCTCCAAATGTTGATGAGGTTTTACTTGAATTTGACTAATATTTAGACAATGGGACATCATAGATCTTTGTTAAATTAATCAATCAATAAACAGTGCAATATTCTGTAAAATGGAGAATTATTCCTAAGATATGCATGATAGCATGATAGCGGAGTGTGATAATAAATGAGTGTACCTATGCAGACAGGGCAGCATTCACCCTCAGGAATGTAGAAGTTTTCACAGTCCAGCTCAGCACACTCTGCCTTGGAGCAGAAGGAGATTCCTCCACGGCACTGACACAGCCAGCAGGGGTCCATGCGATACACCTCCCCCTCAGAAAACTCCTTCCCATTGTGGACGCACTTGGGAGAGACTGAGGAGAAGAAGAGGGAGAGGAAGCAGACAGATACTGTCAACCTTAATCTGAGCACCATGTGGGAATGATAATGTTTCACACACTCAGATGAATGAGGGAGTTGTTCTCTGTCATGTGTCCTTTACATATGGCAGAGTTTGTTACCATGACCACATAACCAAAAAAATGCTGCTTTCACTAAACATATCAGACTGCATCAGAATGAGACCGTTGCAAGTCTACACAATCATTTACCAATTCAGAAACATCCGCTTATTCTCCAATTGATGGGATTGTTTACCTGAAGCAAATGGTGCAGAGTGAGACACTTATGAGCGGAAGTTAAGCTTATGAAGGAATGGCATTTATCAGACAATAACACCAAGTCCATAAGGAGAAATTTCACAGGGCTCTTTCAAATCCTGAAAAGGTGCTGGAGTCCTGCAGTGCTAAGTTAAAGAAAACAGGACTGGGTCCAAGACTTCAGGGGAATCTGGGCTCAGTCTGCTGGTGGCAGGTGAAGTGAATCACTGCTGTGGCTGGCTTTCCCTAAAGCATCTAAGCACTTAGAACTTCTTAGCTGTTTTCCCGTTACTACGAAATAAAAATCACTTTATTGCCTTTGAACAACCCAGAATTGCTGTGGTCCGATGTACAGACAAAAGGCCCCGCAAAGCCTAAGTATATACAGGAGAATCCTGAGCTTTCTGTTTGCAATTACTGGCTGGAACAATGGATAATGTATGGATCATTATGGAGTGTTTAAAAGGCCATCTTTCATCGCACTCTATAACCCTGAAGTGTCTGAATCTCTGTGTGCATGTGAAAGAGGAACTTAAATTACTTTTTAATAAGATTTTCCTCTTTACAGGAAGTTGTATTTTTGACCAAATGAGATGATTGTGATCAGTCGTTTGAGATTAATGATGGTAGTTTTGTGGCCACAGTGAATGATTACAGCATGACATCTCAATGGAAATACTAAATTGCTCATTCAACTGAACCACAGAGGTTTATATGACTCAACATTATGAGGTCTTAACCAACTACACAGTAACTTCTCAAATAGGCTCCAGTGTGAAGTGGTGCAGTTATGTAAGGAAATCAGGATCCGCTCCACAGAGCTCTACAGTGGTTATGCTGGTAAATGTATTGTGCAGATGCAAGCAGATGTGGGGCAAGTAGTTTTTTGTTTTTTGTTTTTTTTTTTAAGAAGGGGGGGGTTGTGGCGGCATCTGTATGCCATACCTTTGAGCGTAGACTCAAAGTGTCGGTGCCGATGACCCCATGCCTCCCGACAACAAACACTGCGCTCTAATACAAAGCAGGTGGGCCAACTGAGTTGAAAGAAAAGCAGGGATTTGTTGATCTTGTTCTTCTCTTTTCTATCTTTTTTGTTTCGCCATCTGCCTTTTTCTCTTTCACTCAGTATTCCTGCTATCCTGTCTTGCGTAAAACATAACCAAGCAGAGAAAATGCAATAAGCACTTTAGCTGGCCAAAACTGAAGGGCATGATAGCATTTTCTAAAACTCACAGAATAGGAAGTCACATGAGGGGATGCTCACATGATTTTCACAGTGTTTGTTAATGCTAATCCCTAAAACAAACTCGCAGCACAGAGTCTAAATTCCAGTCATGCTTTGTCATGTTCAGTCTTCTCGAAATTGAGGTGAGGATTGGACACGAGGATGGATGGGCCATAAAATACTGACCCTAAGACTCTAGATCATTCATAATGGACTGTCAAAATGTGTTTCTTGTGGTCAACAGGCAAAAAAATGCAGAACCACAGTGATTAAAATTCCATGTGGAAGATTTTCACATAGCAGCTTAACTGTCGGATATACCTGAATAAACTGTGCATAAACATCAATAATATATCTGACTGTACAGCACATGTTCAGTAAAAAACCTTAATAATGTGGAAATTTGAGTTTGATGACATGGGGACTACGTGGTTATAACAGCAAGATACACATCGGGAAAATCTCTGAAGAACACGTGCGGTCTTGACCGGTTCTGTTTCTAGTACTAACCACAGAGGACACGTGCAGAATATTTGCCAGCTAACATGTTAATAAAGAGCAGACCAGCTAAACCAGATCAAATGACATCAGTCAGGATGGTGCTGCCAGGTTCTGCCATCCAGACCCAGTCATTCTCCAACCAACAGTGGAAAGAGTCATCATACATGAAGGCCAAAACACACAGGTGGAGTTCATTGTCACTACATAAAGTAAAGTGCACTGACCCTGACTAAATATATGCCCACAGCCAAGTGGTCAATGGAAACAACTTAATCAGTCCAAGCCAGACGCGTGCAGAGACAATGAGGTTCCATTAGCAGATAGCGATGGCATCTGGTAGTAAGTTCTAGTCTTTACATGAAGAGTTACAGTATTTTTGTAGCCAGGGTTGTAGGGGGTCTTCTGCAGGAGCAGGGAGGAGACTAGTGGGGGGNGGGGGGGGGGGGTTGGTGCTGTGTCTTTGTCAAAGTCCCTGTCTGTGGAGGCTTCTGATATGACGTGCAGTCATGCAAGCCTAACGGATGGCCGGGGCAGCACAAAAGGCATCAAGCCACGGGCCCAAAGAGCAGCAGACACTTGTTATCAAAACACTGATCCCATGGCCCCCATAGCTTCCATTCAGCCTCTGCCGGTCTGCTGGACTCGATTACCCTCCCCACTGGCAGAATGAAGCACACAAAAAGCATTCCCACCAATGAACTGTTGAACCTTTTCCCTTTGGATGTGTGACCAGACAGGAACCCTTTGACACTGCACTTCTGTTGAGTAAAGTTGTAGTCTAAGCACTTTTCTGGTCACTGCACTTGTTAAGTCCATTAATTCCAGGACACAGCACTTATTTATGGATATGAAGGGGTGAGAATGGGAATTTGTTCTGTTGGTAAAACAGTGAATATTTGCTGGGAACATAAACATACCCATACCACAGGGCCCCTCCCTGCCTTCCTGATTCTCCTGGTTGCCTGTGGCACCATAGAGCTTTAAGCTCTATCTGCATGACACCTGATCAACATCTGCTCTTTCTCACTTCTCTTTCCCTGTGTTTCCTCTGGCTCTGTCTCATGAGGTGAGAAGTTGATGCAAGAGCAGTGTGCTTTGAAAGACTGATTTTAGTTAATATCCCTCGAGGCAATCAATTATTTGTGGATACACCCCAGAAAAAATGTCTTTGAAGCATGGTCCTAACACTGAGAGACAGTGGCCCAAACTGATAAACAGCTCAACAGTAATTACCACCCAATCAGTAGCTTTCCTTTTCATCTCTGGGCATTTGGTCAGCAGGGAGGAAAGTGCTACTCTGATGAAAATAACTGCCCCCTCAAAGGCGATGAATCTCACACCAACTCTGCCATTGCTTCCCTCAGTTGGAAACCAGTTGCAACAGACTGCAGCTCAACGCAATTACCTTTCTGGCACTCAAAGATGTCACAGCAGTCTCCTGGCTGCCCAGTGGCGTGGCTCAGGGGCACAGCACGCTGTCCGCTAGGGCACTGGGGCTTGTGGCAAGCATGGAGGTCGCAAGTGCACTGGGGTGGTATGGAGGGGCAGCAACCAGTAGGGGGGGTGTAACTTTTGGTCAGGACTGAGCCTTTGGGGCAGGAGGGTACTGGAAAAGCAGGACACATCACTCCTGCACACCTTAGTTCCTCTGAAACATACAGACATGGACACAAGGTAATGTTAAGACACAGCCATGTGTATAATGCATGTGCAAACAAAAACAATAAAATAATCAAATATGCTTTATATACTGGCATGCAGGTATATGTGCAAGCATGAGCGTGGGTGCACATATTCATGCAGCTTTGGCATCATTTACAGTCATAAGTGTCTTTAAAGCATTTGAAGAGCTTAAGGCTGTGACAGTGGCTACACTGTTCACTGAGCAGCCAGAGGAAAGAGGAAAGAGCAATGTGTGTGTGCGTGTGTTTGTGTGTGTCAGGGCTCCTTCCATGTAGTGTTAGTTTAGCAGCTTCAGAACACTGCTACTCTGGTTGCAGTCTAAAAGCTGAGTTCACAGAGTCAACCAACAAAAACTTTCTCCACAGTCTTCAGATCCCTACTTCAGTCTGTGAGCTTTACGGCGTTCCATCAGAAAAGTGAGTGGAGGTCTACACGTGACAAAGCTCTCTGCACATCCTGTCGACGGGCCTCTGATCCCACCCAGCTTGGCTCAACTGGCTCACAATCCAAACAGCCCATCACGCTCTAAAACCAGTCATTAATACCAGCCAAAATTCAACAGTGCTTTTCTTCTCCCAAGTTTAGAATCTCCCCTTCGCTTAGCATACCAGGAAGTGTTTCTCTATTCGTTTGCCAGAGCCAACATAATAGCTCTGATACCCCTTGTTAGGAGGGAAAGGGGTCCAGGCATACAGGAGATCTGAGCAAGGGGCTCAGGGGTGTATTTTGGAGTCTGTTCAGGAAAAGAAAAGTGGAGCGCCCCTCTGTACCACCATTGTACGAGAACAGTAGCTACCTTACAAAGATGGGATTATCCAAGCCAAAGGGACGTGTTTATTTTGGTTCTCAGTGTCACTGTAATGTATACAGTACAGGCAGAAGAGAGGACTGGGGAGTGCAGGCTCACGTCCCGTCCTATAATTGTCAATCACTAAGTCATTTTGCAGATCCCCTGCTAAAAGGAAAAACGACAGACACGGACAAGCACACGCACATGCCCATACACCCACACAGTGTAGCACTTTGAAAGATGAGAGAGGGAGTGTAACGGCAGCACTAACCAGCACAGAGATGATGGATGAAAATGGGAAAAGTCGGAGCTTTACACATCTAGTTTCAATTATCATTTGGGCATTCAGAAGAGGAAACACATAAACAACTAATCCCCATAAAAAAACAATCAAATCTTGTATCTTATGATTTATTTTAGATGAATACTTGAGAATCTTTGGTTTGGGACAGGGAATGAAACAGGGTTGCATAACAGTGTTTGGGGGTTTGGTGGTGCTTCCAGAAGCTGAGTTTTGCTGATGGCCTTCCCAGACTCGGTTGGCTCCACTCCGCAATGCGATTCTCTCAGAGGATGTGCCTCATCCCTGACATTTGAAGACCTGTAAGTGGATCCCTCTGGTCTTTGCCACCAGATGGTGAAACTGAACCGGTGAGTCTTTTGGAGTCCAGACTCCATATCTTCATAATGGTTCTGCTGTGCCAGTCCTCATCTCCACAGCCATCTCCTATACATTCACCAATTCAAGATCTATAAACTGAACACACTGGTCTGACCTGATGTGGACTGCGGCTAGGTGGTTGTTTCATGTCTCCCTGAACCGGAATAGCTGTGGAGGAGGTTTGGGTGACTGTGAGTGCTATTTAGGGGGGTGGGGATAAAATGTCAGACAGAAATTGAGGATGAAGGAAATGTTGAATTTTTTTGGCTCTAGATAAATAGAACAGGAGTGTGAAGTATCTGTACTGTACTGTTTGCTCAGCAACCTGGGAATACTGAGGGCTGCCACAAAGCTCTCATTGATAAACTTTGTTGCTGAATAGTGTCATAGAATTTGAGGGGAAAGCCCCTGAATTAAGGGAGGCCACAACCCTTTTAACGGTTTTTGGACTAATTCCTATGCAGGAGTTAAATAAACTTCAGTTCGTTGGAACCACTGATTGGAGAGTGTTTTACTTCCAATAAAGTCTTATGTAGTCTGTTGCTGCTCAGTTGAAGACTGGTTTGCATATGAAAACCTTGTGCTGTTTAAAGCCATAGAAAATGCCCTGGGACGATCTTGCACAATGTTCTGCACTGAATAACACCTTCTGTGTATTGTATGTGTCCCAGAGAAAGCTGATTACTCTTTTAGTTATGATAATGGATGGGGTTAGAGTGCGCTGGGAAAAGCAGCTGGCAGACATACCATTGTCATTCAAATGAATAGAGTTGTATTCATCCGTGGAAGCGGTCCAAACCTTGTAGGTCCAATTAATATCATTTTCTAGCTGGCACATTTGTAAGCAGATAGACAGAATGGAAAAAAGTCAGCAGTGAATGGATTTATCCTGTTTTGTTTGTTCTAACTGTGAGCATAAATGGCTGTAATTAGTGAGTCAGTGACCACAGGACCAATCTTGGTATCACAATGGTGGCCATACTCCAGCTCGTATAAACACAAAGGACTGATTTGGCATGCTTGATAAATTCGCTCTGCAGATTAGTCAACATGTGCTCTTGTAAGCCTGGAGAGATAGAGTAGAATGCAAAACCTTTGACCTCCGTGAGCAACCTGCAATATGTACAGTGCTGGGCTGGGAATGACACACATACACACACACAGCCACACACCTGATGCTGGACTGGAAGAGGCGGGATACGGAAATTGCTTCATTCCCGCAGAATGGGCTCTTTTGTAAACAATGCATATTTCTGGCATCTCAGAGGCTCATTGAAGAAAGAAAAACACCTCCTTTCTAAATGTTTTTTTCTTCTCTAAGAGTTAGGGCACAAGGAGTGCAGTCTTTCCCAAACCAGAGTGGCTCGGCCAGGCAGAGGAGGCAGTGTTGACAGCCTGAGTTTACTCATGGAAAAAGTGAACAATGTGTGTTCTGTTCACTGACTGACTTTGGAAACGAGTCAGTGCAGAACAAAGCTGTCTCAGTCCAGCTGCCCTCCGTGGGTTTCTGGTCTGTCCTCAGGTTTTATAAAGTTGCTCCACAAAGGGACACATCAGGGGCGTCTCTCATGTAAAACTGTGGGGGCCTGGCCCTGTGCCCGCCAGCACTTACAGCTGAGAAAGTCAGCATTGTGCACTGTGTGTATCAGTATGAGTCAGTGTATGTGTGAGGATGGCAGAACAGGTCTGGGAGGGGGGTTCAGGCCAAAGGCACAGGCAGGGTCACTAGGAAGAACCATTCAGTGGGACCTTCACTCTATGGTCAAGAACTTTGAGGTAGGTGGGTGTAGGCAGGCAGCCGGCAGCCTTGTGTCTACTGCCTGCATGCTCTCTTGTGCTTTGGCTAAATATTTGCAGATGAAAAACGTGATCTTAGTGTCGTCCTGGGAAACACCTCTGCAGCTGTTCATGTGTGCATTTCAGTGAGGTAATAAGAATGTCCATGTGTCGGTGTGGATTTCCGCAGAGATGTATTCAAGTTTGTGTGTGCATTGAAACCTGTAGCCCATGTGAGCTCTCTCAAAACACACCCTTTTCCTTGCTGTCAGACAGCTAGTAAGATTAAACCAAAAAACAAGAGCATGAAGGGCTTCTAATAGGCTACAAGACCTCTTAAAAAATGTCCCTCAAACAGAACACCCCTGTGCATGGCCTAGTGCTATTATGTCTAACACAAAATGTATATGAAAGCATGAGTAAATGTGCTCTGGAAATTAAAGTGTCATCATATGTAATGTCCTTCAGAGGATACTGTTCCAAAAGTAGACTGATATGGGGTGTAGACAGCTATTGAATGAAATGTGGAACAGACAGCAGTGTTATGCACAGATTTTGGCCATAGGGATGTTTCTTTTCAGTTAAACATAGAAAGAAATGGCTGATGATAGGAGCAATGGGCTTGGCAGTTTGACCATAGTGAGTTAGATTTGTTAGTGTTATGGTAAGATCAACGAGCTGAGACTGTAGTTGCTGCTATAGTCTCAGGTTTTAGGCCTACGTTTTGTAAATGGAGTGAGAGTTATGGCTGAAGGAGTAGGAGGGAGTCTGAGACTCAGTTAATGTGTGTGTCTTGGCTTTTCTAGCCTTATGTTTGGCTAATTTAGGCTGGCTTGGCTTGGTTAGTGGTTGACCAAGAGTAGCGAGTGGGTAGACAGCGATTCCAACAAGCCTTTGAGGAAAGTTCTTTGTCTCATTTACCACACAAGTTTTTGTTTCCTCTTTGAAGTCACTACCCACACATCACACACACATACAATTACACAGACTAGGAAACTTGCAGGGTACAAACAGGGGCCACAGCTTCTGCAGACGACGCACAAACACTGGCACTGTGACGTCTCTCAGCCCTGTTGGCCACTGATGGTCTGGCTAAACCAGTATTAGCGATGCCACAAAACGGCCGCAGCCAAGCAGAACTGACAATCCTTTCACCGCGGTAAAGAGGCAGGCATGGCTGAGATGGGTGGCCCAACAGCTTTACGGCAGTGAGGACTGTTTGTGCCGTGGCATCACAGTGGGTGCTGCCCCCCCAATCACCTTATGAGTTTTGTGAACTTCAAACCTGTTAAGGACTTTAAAGGTTGTGGTTTTGCATGCTTGAGCCCAACAACTACAACCCATATACACCTTACATTACTGCAAATCAATTTCCGTAAAACGTAAAACCATATTTTAGGTTTCATGTTATTTTTGCCAAATCCCCTGATCTTTCAAAATCAAATGTTCAGGTGATACATCCACTTTAAAATTCAATGTTTTGCCTGCTATCAGTCTCCCTGGCAGTGATGTAATGTGTATGCAGGCTGTATTTATTGATCTCAAACATGCAAAGTCACTGGTATGCTCCTTTAACCACGTAGAATTTAACCTCCCTGGTTCTAAAACAATCAAAAATATCAATATATCACCTCACAGTTGGTTTAGAACTAGTTTGGATCATGTTCACACCACAAACTAACCACTTTGCTAAAGAGTTTGTTAGACTGAGACTAAAATGGTCTTCAAAACGGTCTCGGGTCGTTGTTTTAGTCTTCACCCCAGTCAAACAATCCATACCAAAGCAGCAAATGAACCCTAGGCTGACTGAACTGGATTAAACCACACAGGAGTGAAAACAACCTAAATGCTGTATTTTAAATTTTAAAGCTTTCTTTTTACACACACACACACACACACGTCCCATTATCACACCATGTGATACATTTTTAAAAAAAAAAAGAAAGTCACCCTGACTGATTCAGCATTAGTTTTTCACTGTATTAAATGATGACAGTTATGTGAATGACCTTAATTACACTTAGAAGACCTCATACAAAATACAGTGACTTATAAGTTCCTGTCAGCAAACAACGGCAGGGGAATTCCACCAAAATAGCAGCTAGGGGCATTATCATGAATGAAATATGTAAACCATCCTAAAGTGTAAAATTACCAAACACCACCCTTCCAAGACCCCAGGGCCTGTACATGACACAAATACCTCCACAAAATAGTTGGCCTCAGTTATGATTTCCTATCTTCCTGTATGTCCCTCCCCGTCCCTGTCTTATACTTATCACATCCTCTTTACTCCCCGACAGATGAATAATATGTCTGGCTGACCATGTTGCTTCTGACCGTGCAATTGAAGCCAAATTACATCAACCAACCAAACACCAACAACGGTGTAGCAGAAAGGTCTTAACTCACTCACAAATGAAACAGATCACAACAAGCCGCAGTGGAGGGATGAACTCAGAAGTCCACTGAATGAGTCAGAGGGAAAGTGAGAGAGGGCTTGGAGAGAAAGCCAGGCCAAACCACTACCATGTGTGAGTTTATAAACACCAAGCAGAGACAGGGAATGCTATGTTCAACTGATGGCTGAAGGAGTTTTCATAGAGTAACAGGCAACAAAGTCTGTTTTGATGTCTTACTGTGTGTAAAGTCAAATGTGATCAGTGGAGCTCTCGTGTCGAGCGAGCAAGTTTACAGTTGCTGTGGAACTAAAAAGGCTCGCTAACACAGATCTTAATAACTGCTTGTATACAGACAACGATGGGTTGATGTACGCAATCACTATGGAGTCCATCATGGCGCGTCACTGAGCGAATAAGATCCTAACCACAGGTCCCAGTCTGGTTGCAGAGGAAGCTCCTACTGATTACAGACAAAGGGAAATCTCTGCCGAGACATCTACACAAACAAGATAATTATCGCACACAGACACATGCACAAACACAGATGCAGACACAGCGGCTCAGATGCTCACATACACACGCAAAGGCTCAGAACACATGGGCACACGTCCACAAGCATATAAACTCATGCAAGCATGCACGTGTGTATCTTTCCTCAAATACACACATGCACAGACACACATACATCCTGGCCTCTTACTTAATGAGGGGCCATCGGAAGGGTGGGTGTGTGCAGCAGTGAGAACTCATAAGCTGCTGAAAAATGTTATTTACTGTTTTCACTGCTGGGAGTTTAAGCTGTCATCTCTGAGGCTCCGGCTTTGGGATGAGCAAGTCACAAAGCATGGAAGAGTAGTATCGTTTTCATTATGGCACTGCACTTTGGTGATCATATGTCAAAAAAGTATGATGCACTATTAACATGCTTCCTATGGGATGTACCTCACAAGTGGCTGAACACACAACCAAGTTACTGTAAATGTTCTGTAATAACCTCTGTGTTATCTGCAGACTCAATTATCTCAAATATTTTTCCATGGCACATTGCCAGCCACTGTATAGTACTGCCTATCTAAGCAGCCATTTTTGATCTAAAATAGCCCTTTTCACACCGCAGGCACTTTTTCAGGAACCGTTTTCAGGAACCTTCCTTCATTTTGCATCAAGGAGCTAGGAACTGTTTTGGTTCAGAACCTCTAAGCTCACAGGCTGATGTTGCTGCAAGCTTCCCCAGGTGGATAACCGCCATTTTTAAATAATCACATTTAGTTCACAGAATTATTGATAATGCAAAGCAGTGCAGAGAAAAATTAAATAATAATGAAACAAGACAAAAAAAAAAAAATCAATTATTACAATAATCAAAGTGGCTCCAACAAATGTAGCAGTAAGTGGTACAACACAATGGAAGCTATGCTGGGAAACCAACCAGCATACTTTTGTGCTTTCTGTATAAAAGCCTCTGCAATGTCTCCGTTTGCAACATTAAACTGTAGCACAGTACCCTGAAGAAAAATTATTGCCAGAAGGTATAGTTGTGTGTTGTGGAAATGACGCACTATATATAGATGTCACTTGCACTATGACACCATGTGATGTCTACTCCAAATAGTTCTGGATAAAGTCTTTCCTGATTAGTTCAGAAGTTTTGGTCCAAAAGCACCCAATATCAAAGAAGAGTAAAAAACAAAAAACAAAAAACATACCAGTAACTATTCACAGCAAAAAGCAAACCCTTGCCTTCTTGAGTCATATGCTTTGGATCTGAGTGCCATCGGATGTTAATGTCAACAAATATCCTTGATATTTAGTTAGAATTCCCTACTTTTCTGGTATAGAAAGGTGTGCTGCTGAGAAATAAAGCAGATGACATTTAGTCAACACACACGGAGGTTCACCGAGTTCGCTTAGTGGCACTTTTTCAAGCGCAGTCCTATTTTGAAAATGTCATGCAGGGAGCACTCACCACTTCAGGGCCTGTCTATCTACCAGACACCTCATAATCCAAATGAGGAAACTAAACCCACTGTGATAATAACAGTTTTCACTTAGAAGTGTCAATCAAGGGGAGAGCTAAAAGTGGAGGTAAACACACATTCTTGCATTTTCCCATTCAAGGCATTTCTCGTTTCGAGCTTCAGCTGACAGCAAACTTTCGTCCTATACTCTATACAGTTACACCTTAGAGACCATGTCATGTGCCTTAGGATCTCCAACACTGGATGTTTTCAAAAGGGAGACATTCTGTTTTTGCATCTCTATATCATTCAGATCGCACTTCCTCTTTTTCACTTGCAACACCTTTCATTCTTACTCAGATAATCAATCTTGCTCTATCTCAGTCACTCCTCTTTTTTTCTCTCACTCTTCCTCCCTCCTTCTTTACTTTCTCCACTCTCTGCATGTTGACGCAGGAAGTGCATTATGATATCTTAATGTCTTGTACACCCATGTTAGTTTTTGGAAGTACTGCATGACCAAGGTGGTGATTGATTCCATTTTAATATTCAGGCATTGGTGCAAAACTTGATGATACAATCTTTGTCAGATCTCTTTATTTACACACAATTCTGTCATTTTTTGGGGGGGACTTGAAAATGCCATGCCGCAAAATGATAAGTGATCAAATTTAGAGATT
Organism: Lucifuga dentata; assembly: GCA_014773175.1. Taxonomy (NCBI): domain Eukaryota; kingdom Metazoa; phylum Chordata; class Actinopteri; order Ophidiiformes; family Bythitidae; genus Lucifuga; species Lucifuga dentata. Next base: position 54,626 of record VXCM01000653.1, read on the forward strand.
TTCATTCGACAACAACAATATGCTTCCCTTCATATATTAAGAGTTGGGACAATCTGCTTATGGAATGCTGTGTTCTACTCAGAGGTGATTTGTACCACAGAAGGGCAAAACCTTTAGCAGCCAAAGCTGTTTGCTGTAACACACTAAATATCAATGTTTATAATAAGCATGGAATCTGAACTGAAAGATAAAAATCCGCTATGTAAATTTAGCTTTGTATTTAAATAATCTATTTCAGACTTGGGTATCAATCCACATATCTTAACACTTGTGAAAATAAATAATGTTGCTGAATAAAGCTACTGGTTGGCTGTGTTCATTTGTCAGTTACTGTTGTAGGTTGTGTGAAGGTTACCTGCAGCTTCCTGGCACTGGCTGCGGTTGATGTAGGAGAAATGGTGGTGGCAGCTCTGAGACTCACACACACAGCCCTCAGTGGTCAGGTTACACCCAGAGAACATGCAAGCCGGGTCTGATGGTCCCACATACTTTTCCCTGTGCTTTTCCCTGTGGTTGTGTCTCCGACCCTCTGGAAGCCAGCCGTAGACACACACACATATATACACATACCACAAACACAAACCACAATCATCAGTGAGTCACAGACAACAGCAACACACAAGTATGAATGGGGCACCATCAGACAAAGCCTAAGCATGTGTGTCATCACTATGCTTTGTAACTAGCATTAGTCACCAAAGAGCCACATCTGTTATGGATTAGCCGCTCTCAAAGGATAGCACTATCCCCCCCGTCAAACCCAGAATCTGTGCCTGTGTGCACACATGCATCTGTGTTTGAATGTAGGTGTGTGGTGAAAGGAGAGTACTCACCTGTCTTGCTTGCCTTCATGCAGGTTTCTTGGTCTGGGTAAGCAAAAGAGCCCAAGCAGGAGTGACGAGCATCACACACACACATACTTCCTGCTCTGTCACAGCCCGTCATCAGGGGACAACGCTTGTCCTCCAGGCCTGCCTCTGGATGCTCAGGAAGCACTGTGGTGACAATAGAGATAACTGAGGATGCTATAAAAAAATATTTGTGGCAAAAAATGTGACACAGGGTGTGATGGCGTAATGTGCCATTTATGTGCTGAAGGCCAGGCCAGATTACACACTGCACTAACAGAAGCATCATTGAAGTGACCAGTGTATTTATGGACCTCCCTCCTTGTCCACTGAGCCCATTTGTTTGCTTTTGTTCCACAGCATGAGGCCCTCTGAGGGTTTTCCATCTTTACTGGTTGCTGGAACGCCTCTTCTATCAAGCCCACTTGCACCATACCCATGTCCCACATATTGCCCCCTTCTCCTTTGCCTAGTGAGCCTGATATGGAACCTCAAGGCTTAGTTCCACTTGGACAAAAATGTTGTATAAAGGAGAGTTCAAGGGAGCAAGTATGGAGCCTTGTGGCCTGTAGTGCCATGTGAGCTGAATAACCATTAAAAAAAACCTGTTGGATTAAAAGGGACCCCAGTTATAGATCAGTCAGGATGGTAATTTCACATGTATATGACAAAACATATGCATCCCTCCAAAGCTGTTCAAAAGCACTAAGGGTAACACTAAGTAACCCCTTCCCAAATCCTTGTCTCCCAGGCTTCAATCAATAGTGTCAAGGTCTGAGCAAAGCTTATTATAATACTTTTTTTTCTCCATACAGTTTCTCCGTACTATTGAACAATGCATAGAGGAATGGTTTCAAAATATTCCACATACACATGAACAATTCAGATTGTTTACCTGAACACGACACTGACCTACCTAAAATTAAGCCTCATAACATTAGAATGTTTAAAATACTCGATTTAGGATTTGGACACACCATAATGGATTCACTCAAATGACTGTGGAGAAATGGAATTTCATGGCTTTGCTTTAAAGTGTTGTAAATAATTAAAAACATACTTTATTTTGAGTCATATTAATTCAAAACAGATATTGTACTGAGGGAATAAGTCACTCCTTTGCTGTAATAAATTGTGGCATTCAAGTCAATTAAATTACTGAGGAAGCAATCACATGCTTCTTCAACGTGCATGGATGATTCCTGGAATTACCATTTACAGATAAATACAAATGAGAGTAATTCTTGTATGATAGAGTATGTTAACAAACCACAGCAGCCACTGGAAGTGGCAATGGTAATATGAGGTTTACTTCCAACCTGAGCCATTCTGGACTGTTAATCGCTCTCCCAGACAGCCAGTGAAACTGGCAAAGGCACAAGCAGCCTTTTCAATAAACCAAACCAAAACTTTCCCTGTGATTTCCTTTCACCTTAAAATGATCCTAACCTCCACATTTTTTCCATCTAGAGGCTTTCCTGTGCCTGGGAGGTTAATTTCATTGGAGGTGTTTGTCTGTGTAGAGTGCTAAATCTGGCATGAAGTATACGCGGCGGAGTCAAGACAATTAATGGAAGGTTGGACACAAAGGAGAGTCTGTCATTAACTAATTATTAGCTTGACCGCATTCAGCACAGTTTTGTTCTATTCTGGTTAGCTTCAGCTGAGCCCTCTTTAGCTTGACTGGCCTGGCCTGGCCTGGTATTGCCTGGTCTGGCCTTGCTAGCTATTATCTGGGCCTGTTCCCAGCAGGTCTGGCCTGGCATGACTCTAGCTGGGGTCTGTGGTTTTGTCCCGGGGGATTCCTCTCCAAGCCATCAAGCCTGCTTCTCTTGGCATTCATGACCGGGATGTAAAAGCTGACCTCTGGAGGCCCTCAGGCTGATAGGGAGCTAAAAAGGAAGTCTTTGAAACATTAGATAATACAGGAGGAAGAGGGAACGAGGCAGCATGTGAAGGAGCGTAGTGGACAGTGTGTCCCTTTAAGACCGACATTCTGTTACATGGTATGTTAAGTGGCTCCAGAGGATGGGAAAACTTGGCATTGAGGGGACAGGGACCTGAGTGAAACAGATATAATAAGATAAAAGGCCCTGGCTTTAACACAGGAATTAACAAATATCTTTCTCTAAGATCAAGTGTCTGGATAGTCACAACAAGCCTTGCAAAAAGCAGCAAACAAGTCTGCAACCTGAGGCTTCGTACACATGCATTTCAAATGTCAGCAATGTTTGATGTTTTTGTCAGCTTCCATATTTAAATGTCAAATGCCTTTATGGGAATAAAGGATCTGAATATTGCATGTGTTGTTTTTGGCAAGGTACAACCATTTCTTGGGGATTATGTAATTTGGCAGATTATATTTGTTATTATTCCTTCAGAAATAGTCAGATGTATTGGCAACAAATCTTGAAATTAAATGCTTGTCTAGTAAAGAAAAGATTAAGAAATAATGTAACTGACATTTCCAAAACCTTTCAGATATCAGCATCTTCTATTGCATATATATGCTTTTCCAATGCAGTCTTTTGGAAGACTGCATTGGAAAAGCAGTCTTCCAAAAGCACAGATCCCAAGTTCAATGACTATTCAAGATTTCCCTTGACTGTAGGGGCTCTGGATTGGGTTTATAATGGATAGGTATTCAAATATGTTATCTGATGTTGTTAATCTGGCAAATGCAAATTAAAACCTGATGAAGCATTACACAGAAAAGTAAAACCTGTGAGCAGAAATGGAGGGGTCAGAAAACGGAAACATTTACCCCCTGCTCCTGATTGGAAGCCTAATCACTTTAAGACCCTTGCAGCTTGAGGAGGGAAATCTCAGATCAGCCTCCACATAACCTGCCTACTGTGGCCCCTGAAAACACACTGGGAGGTGTTGATTTACCCCCATTCTAGACCTTCTAGACCCTCTGGGATATTGAGTGTATGCACTATATGTGTGTGTGCCTGTGTCAGTCTGTACAGTTGAGTGTGTGTCTGAAATGGGGTTCAGCAGCATGGTCCAAGGCCGGAGCCAAAAGATCAGAGGCATAACTCAGTCAGAGGAGCCAATTAGATCCTCTACCACTCCCAAAGTTGTTAATTTGCAGAGGGGATGTTGTGGTACGGACCCTTGCCTAACCTGTAAATGAAGCACAATCAGCAGCTGTGTCTCCTGGGATGGCCTGGGGGGCCGGAGACCCCTGGAAACCCTCACAGAGCCCTAACACGGACCACCCCACAGAGCGATGATGGCAGTGCAGTCAGGGGATCCAGCCGTGAGAGCTGCTCACTCTGCTCACTTTCCTACAGTCCATCACTCCTCTTCAATCATCCTGAAACAGGCTGGACACAGAGCAGGTGGAGGGGCTGGGGGTCCTAAATGCCTGTTTGTCCCCCAGGCGAAGACTTTTGCTACTCTTTTCACTGTGTGAGGAACTGGACACCCTACACATATTAACTCTGTAAAGCAGAGGCACATTTCTTTGAAGTTCAAAGTTACTCAGTGAGCACAACACAGTCTGTTTGGCATAAATACAACAGTATATCACCGTGGGGTCTTGGATTGCGAATGAAAATGCTGGGGACTTTTGCAATCATCCAGGCAAACCCCAACAGCTCAGTGTCCATGGAATAAACAATCCAAGCAAGCAAGGGGGCAGCTTATTTTGTTTTTCTAAATTACATCATATGACTTTGTAATCCAAGTGAAAAAGTAAAAGCACCAGGGTTGGATAGCCCATGGGCAGTTCATGCTTTAACACTCAAATGAAAACAGCCATTTGGTCTTATCTCTCATTAAAGCCTTATAAATGTTAATTGGAGTTGTTGCAAAACAGCTGATGTTTAGGCTTAGATCTGACATGTAACCTGGTGCCAACTTGCTGCTGACAAGCTTTTTGTCATGCTCCTGAGCTGAGAGTGAATAAAGCTTTGAGGAGAAGAAAGCAGTTGAACATGACTCCTCTGCTTGGCAGTCCACAGCTCCTCAGCCATGGGCAGCAGCTCCAGCAGCCAGAGGCAAAGCAAACACTGACGCAGTCTCTGCAGTCATGACTTGACTGACATTTCAGTACTGATGCCCTCAAGCCACATCAACGTTTAGCAAATGAATCGACTCCTATAGTCCTTTGTAGAATCAATGGCACAGAAAACCCACTCAATTATTGCACGGACTCATTTAACTCATTTCTGTTTCCATAAAAGCATTTAATCCAGTTAACACACTCTCTACCCACCTTTACAGACACCAATCTCGGGGACTGTCGCCACTCTGGTTTGGTTGACAGAGGCGCATGTCAGCCCTAAGGCGCAGTAGCCATGCGCCCAGTCCAGTCCGCCGCAAGGCTCCCACTCCAGCCGGGTACACTGGTCGCAGCATCCGCACGGATCCCTGGCCAAGGTCCGGCCACCCTCGCACCCGTGCGTTGCTTTTACGGGACAAGTCCGGAGATTACACGGCGTGCACTCATGAGCCGTAAGCGCCCGTATAAGAAAGCAGAAGTTTATTAACACAACGGAGCACTTGCTGAACATGTTTGTAAAGCGGATGCGCTCTGTAGGTTTTCCAAGGAAATCTTCCACTTCTGTCAAATGATGAGCCACATCAACTCACGGTGTGAACTATTAGATCTCCAAAGATACAAGGTCTTCTTTAAATTTAAAAAAAAAAATGTGGTAAAAGTTTGGTGATGTATTTCCCCCAAAAGTAGAGATACAAGTCACTTCAAAACGAAAAAGCAGCGGGGACTTCAGTGTGAAGATGCGTCAGTGGAGGCAGGATATCCAAAGGCAAAAGTTCAATGTAGACGCGCTTCCAAAGCTTCTCGTCCTAGCAAACACATGAATGCATCTTCCACGGAGGCTTTGGGCATCCACTGAGGACTTGTGCTGCCGTTAGCGACACACACAGACAGCATCTGAGACTTGAAATTGACATGCAGGAATATAGCAATTTGCGGTGCCCCCCCCTCCCCTGACGGACACAGGCAGCGACCAGTCACAAGGAGAGAAAGGAGGGAGGGCTTGGACTGATTTTCCCTTCGGTACCTCGTGTCTGTGTTGCGCAATGATGCAACTTTTATGATGTTGAATGCAAGTTCTCTTTCTTCTTCATGTTATGTCATATTTTGTTGTGCTTTTCAACACAATTTGCTGTTATAAAAGGATGTAGTCTTATATAAAATGTATTCAGGCAAAATAATCTTTGTAGATAATTAGACTAATTAAGATTCTTTAACCAAAAATGGTACTTTTGACTCCTGGCTTCAGGTTAATATTTATCATCCAATTTCCTTAGCAATTCAGTACATCATTACAATGATCTCAAACCAACCATTAACAATAACACTGGCAAATTGATTGTCTTTTTAGATATCTTAAAAATGATGTATAATTCTCATGGGTTTCCGACTTTCTAATGAACCACAAAATCTGCCTCAAGAAAATATTAGTAAACTATTAATACAGGATTTCTTGCCTTAGAAGCCAAAGTCTGGGTTTGCAAATGTAAGTAAATCATAAACAAAACATTCTTCCACTAACATAATCCATCATGTTTGCAGTTATAAATGTGAATAAGTTGTTAATAAATTTTGGTCTAGATGCTCTGTAGTCTTTTCCAGTAATCAAACATTTGATGAAGAAGTTATCAAAGACAAAGCAATTATGATGGTATTATTCATAGCTTATTAATCATCTGTCAAGCATTAATAAATTTTACTACAAAGAAACTGTTCGGCAAGTTTGCCTTATTGGAAAGTGTACCAATAGATTTTATATCTGCGCTTATTTACCCCTTAAGGATCTTGTCAACTCCCTCCAAATTGTTACAGCCCTGCACTGTTCAACCATTACAGCCATAAATTCTATCATAGCCTTGTAATCAAACATATCAAGCATTATCAGGCCCATTCATCATTCCACATTTGTTTGTGTGTGTGTGTGTGTGTGTGTGTGTGTGTGTGTGTGTGTGTGTGTGTTTGCATTTGTAGGTGTCCAATTGTATATGTAGGTGGCTATGGCAAGGTAGAAGGTCATCTTGTGTTTGTTGAAGCAGTATTTGTATGCTTGCATTGACAGATGGGTGTGAATGTGTGTGTGTTTGTGCGCGCGCATACACACAACACAGGTGGAAGCTGATTGTGATAGTTCTGCAGATACTGAATATCTAAAGCAGCCAGTACTGTCAAAAAAACTGACAAAAAAAAAAAAAAACNAAAAAAAAAAAAAAACCCACGTATGACCCTGGGAACATGATGTTAGAACACTAGTGCGTTCACCTTCTTCCAATAAAATCATAAAGAGTGAGCAAAAGGAAAGAAGTCAGCTTCAAGAGTGAGGAAGAATTGAGATTTCATCTCTTCTGAATTCATCTTGTGTGCCAATAACTGAATATTCCAGGTTTTTTTATAGTGCATCAAGCGGACTGTCAACTTAATTTAAAATTATTAGAAAGTAGTTGATACAAAGAAAACACTTATCAAAGGCTGATGGTGATGGTGCAATACTGGGATTTCTTTTACTGCCAAGGGAAATATTTCCTCTTAAACTACCAATTATATTTCATCCTAGATAATTTTATCCACCATGTCAACACACAACAGCACCTCCTTCATTTGCAACATCTGCCTGGAGCCACCAGCTCCAACACAAACACAACATCCAGGAAACCAGCCCCACAGCACGCATAATCAGGACTTGCAACACAACTCGGCCCTTGTCCTACATCTCTCCCTCCACCCTCCCTCACTCCTTTACTCCTTAAAGCTCTTGTCAAATAGGCTGACCCGTTGACCGTTGGCCCGACACCCACTGCTCATTGATGAAAGATCAGACCAGCACCTTGGAAAACCTCAGTTTCCACTTTGATTCAAACCCAGCAGCACTAGATGACAGGTTTTCAAAAAGAGCCAACTGGCTACTCCAGACCCAGCATCTTTCTATCATGGATGAGGGGTTAGTTTAGCTAAGCAAGAGGACACCACAGCTAAATGAATGCCAGCTTCCTCTCTATATAATCTGTTCAAGTAATCAGATGTATGTATAAATGTTTAGAACAGGCACCCCGAGCCCATTTTTAAATGAGAATGACAGGCAACATGTCTCTAAAAGGAGTAGTAGTTTGCAGAGTGTACCATTAGACTCTCCTCAACAGAGCTACATACCCTGGGTGAAATGTCTCCTCAACAGAGCTACATACCCTGGGTGAAATGTTGTCTTTTCAAAAAAATACCTTGTTAATAAGTCAATCATCTAATACCACAGCAAAACTATCCATGATTTTGAATTTAATTGAAAGTAAGTGGCACATTAGTTCCAAACAAAGCTAATTAGACCGTTGAATGCCTTGTTCTGGAAAACCAGAGCACCATGTGTCAGAGTGTTGGTGACTTTGCTTGTGAGTCTGTGGATGGAGTAAACAGCTCAACATGGGTGGGGCAGTGACATTTTCAGGCTTGAATAACTGTAGTGTGTGTATGCTAATGATGTTATGAGTCACAGATCTCTGGGAAAATGCAGCAGCAGGGGTGCCAGCTTCCCTGTTTCCTACACTGAAAATTTTGGGTGCGTTGAATGTGACTTAGTCTGATCATCTCTGGTTCCATAAAGCCCGAAGACAGAGGGGGTCACAGCGTCGGATCTGTCCTTCCACAGAGGAAAAATCTCTTTCCATCACATGCTCCTGTTGCTGTTCATCTCTCCCCCTGTCTTATTAGGCAGCTGATTCACACCCTGCTGCTGTGGAGATGTCAGGCAGATGGTGTGGAGGCGTTACTGGGATGTGGACGGTGTGAATGATGGTTTGGAGTTGAAGTAGTGGGCAGCAGGAGTACAAGGCTGATGGTGACATGGGGCATGAGCGATCAGCTGCGTAGCTTTGAATGTACGTACTGAGGATGTGTGGAGCGAGACACAGAGTAGTCCAAGTGTTGAGTACATGTCGAGTGGACAGCATGCGGCACACCTGATTACAAGTGCCCAGGATGTGACCCAGGATTTTCCCCAAGAATAAGCATGCAGGCTGGTTATCGCCCTTGCTCAGCTTATCTCCAAGCAGAGGCTGAGTCATGCTTTGTAGATCCAGGCCAAAGGGTGGTGGGGGTGCAGGGGCGTAATGGCAATGCAAAGTGACAGTTGAAATAGTTTTTAAGCCATTTACACATCTACAAACTTCCAAAAATATTTAGTGTGGACGATAAGCAACACTAATGAATGGCCTGTTTCAAACCCAAGCCAGATGAGGTAATTTGCTTCTTTTTTTTTTTTTAAACAAAACAAAAAAAAAAAAAAAAANAAAAAAAAAAAAAAAAAACATGATACATGACAAAGAAGTGAAAACCAACCAAAACATCTTTTTAGAATATAAGCCAGAAAGATAATGGATGCAAAACAATGATTTTCTTAGAGCATATTGAGGTAATAATCAGACAGATTATTACTTTTCTTTTCCATTACTGCCATCCAGAGGGACTCACAAGTGCGTTTGTTTCTCGCTTTACACACTCTTCATTGGTTTGGACCTCAGTAGAGTCTGGAAACACTCAGGACCCCAACAGAAAGTCTAACTCAACTTACAGCAAATCAGAACTGATTTTACAGTCAAGATTCAAAAATACTGCAAATGACTTCTCTATGAATGCCCCTATTTGACTGTCTTCCTCTCTTTCCACAATTCTCTTTTTTTCTCAGATGTGGATTCTCTTTTTTGATGCTCTCCCCACTTCGTCTTTGTTTTCTCTTTCTCTCTGTGAGGTCTGGTCTAGTTGCTGGTTTCCTTGTGGGGACTATCATAATTTGTTTTGACACCACTCTGTCTCCTGCAGTCTTCTCTCTGTGTAATAGAACCCCCAGAGACCTGGGGTAGCTACACAGTAATACTAAAGTAAAAGCATTGGAATCTCCCCCCCCCGCCCCAATTCCTGCACTAAGTAGACTGACTTTGGACTTTAAAAAGTTCAGTGGGTTCAACTGGCCATGAGGGTTAGGTACACTACGTTTGCTTTTCTAGTGTGTGAACTGAGTGTTTGCTGTGAAGAGGAAAGAACGTAAATCTAAGCAGATGCCTGGTCAGCTATGAGTAAATACTGATGCTGCTGTATGATGTAATGTTGATGTTTTCTAAGTTGTTTTCATGAGGAAGGGAAAATAGAATATGAAATGTTGTGTTGGAAGATGAGCCTATTACTTGTTATAAATGTCAATAATCGCGGATATCTTGCTTCTTAGTTAATGCTCTAAGTGTATATCAACCATCACACTGATAAAGTCATGTTGAGATTTAAACCTCATACAGTGTAGACAGAACATTTTCTGTTACCTAAAAGAGGCTGTAATGACACATAGGGTCTCTGGGTTCGACTGGCATCCTCTGTCTTAATGACTCAGACCATTTCTACGGTATGGCTCAAATCCTCTGGCTGCAGATTACGCCAGCTCTGTGGGCCTCTCACTCTCCCTCGATCTCTTCTACTGGGAGATCCTGTGACTTAGAGGAGGTAACAGCCACTAGCTTGTTTGACATTTATAAGTGCCATACTTGCTCGATCCCGTCATGCTCCAACGAAACGTTAAGTGGACTTCTCAGAAGTTTTAATCTGCAAATCTATGTGATGATGGTGAATTCCTCAGTGGATTGGAGCCTAAAAGAACCTTTGTGCTCCATTCCCACAACACCTGTCCATTGTAATCTCCCTTTTCATACATGGGATCATTGAGACCATTGAATTAGTGAGCCCTGGAGGGTGTACATTTACAGGAGAAGAGTAGAGGGCTAGGCTGTAACCCAGATTTCTACTTGGTCCGAGTAGGTGTGGCTGGAGCCATTTTTCATGAAGATCATTGTTTGTGCATGTGAGTTGTTCAAATCTAGAGGTTTCTACAGGTTTGGAGAGGAAAGGTTCTGATTTATAGGCAGGCTGTATGTCGTTAATGGTGTCAGATGAACAAAACACCATCTTCTTAGCTCCTTGTTAGTTAGATTACTGTTAAAAAACATTTTTATTACAGCAAGACAATCATATTAAATTTGATTTCATATTTGTAGTCTTTTTTTTTGGCAAACATTTTGTATAATCAATAAAACATATCTTTGAAATTTTGACAATTTTCAGAGGGAAAGGAGGCAATAACATTACTTTAAAATACATTGAGTTCGGGTAATTGTTGTCTTCATTTGTATTATGATGAGGTCAGATTTGTTTTATATATTAAATTAATCAATGGAATCAAATGAGGAGCATAATGATCAATCTTACTGTATACCACTGATGGCAGACGATCACCAAAACAAGTTGACTGACACAAAGTCCTGACATATCAACCATCTTATAAAACCATATTTATATCCACATTCAGCAGCAGAGTAAATTTAGCGATTCTCTACAGCTATATTAATCACTCTACTTTTAGCTCTGATTTGGTCTTCACTAACTCCTGATAAAAATATCAAGACATCTTGCTACATGCTAAAGTTTTATTAATACTGTTCTTCCCTAATCCTTTAGCATTACACATAATGATTTCATTCAGTGTTATATCAGAAATGTTTAACCTGCAGGAGTAAGTTTACTTGAGGACTAAGTTTTCCCATCATCTCAAACTTTTGGAACTATTTGCCCCCCACCGCCCCCTTATCCAGTCTGAATCATTTCTTGGCTTCCCTGCCATTCTTGCTAGAGGTGGTGTCCCTGTTTCTTTATCCAGATGTTGTTACATCACAACACTGCTCTTCTAATTTGGCCCATGTCCTGGTTTGCTGAGGCTTTGGAGTGACTGGAAAAAAGGAAGAGGAGAAGAGGTTGAGGTAGAACTGCAGGTTACCTCCTGTGGGATTGCCTGCCTTGTTTCTTTTCCTTTTTTAAAAATATTTATCATAATTATTGTTGGACTTGGTTTCATGTTTTAATGTCATCAGCACATGTTATGAAGAACACATTTCTTTTGAGGTATAGTCTATGACAAAACAAGTTTAGATGTGGAACAGTAGCATCCTTAAAGCTGTCCCCATGGTTCTTCCTTAGATTTTACATGACTGGTCAATCAAACCGCCAGTTACAGCTGATTAATATGGAGCACTTCAGTTTATCCAGTAGAAAGTCAGAAATTCCAAAATCAACAGCAGTATTAAAAAGCTGGTTTTCCTGGACCAAAAGTAATAATAGTCTAAACTCAGATTATCTCCCCCACTTTTCATTCCTCTCACTCTCTACATACAAACATACACCCATGACTGTACATAGATAGTTCTAGTTGTTTCTCTGCATTTGAGGGGAGGATCCTCAGGCAAAGGTGCCAGATTTACAGGCAGACCTCCAGCTGGCAGAAGAATGTCACAACCTCTGTTTCAGCTGTAAATTCTGACATAATTACAGTGCCACTAACTCAAACATTAAGATGAAACAACCACCCTGTGAAGGGAAAATGATCACTGGTTAATGTTACGTCTGGGATGCCAATTTACTCCTATCTTTGTGGGGGGAAAGACGGCAGCAGGAGCAAGAATGTGAGAAATGTGCAAGTTCTCTGACCTTCATGAAGGTGAAGCAACAGGTTGACATCATTATCATGGCCAGCATTTATGCACTTGCAGTCACATGGACAAGAGTTTGTAGAGGTCAAGTGAGAGGGGAGAGTGAGTTAGGCCTCCTATAAACATGCTCTGAATCCACAAACCTTGTTTATTTGACATGTAAAACACGAGGCAAATTAGTTGTCACTAGCTGGCATGAAAAAGTGTGTGTGTGTGTGTAGAGAGAGAGAGAGAGAGAGAGAGAGAGAGAGAGAGAGAGAAAGAGAGAGAGAGAGAGATCAGTTGTGGCAGAATTCTAATTTACTTTTTGTTTGCTGCTGCCACCATGTGGTAGAATGCAGGCAGTGCATGATACTTTCTTGATGCAATCTTACAGTCAACAGGTAAAATAGAGCCAAATCAGTATAGTCATCCTGTGGTGTTAAAGCTCATTCTAATCATGCATAATATTAAGATAATAATTCTGCATCTCTTGTAAGTGATGAAAAACCTGAAGAGGGGAAGCCAGCAGCCTTTCTCTGCCTGGACAAAAGTTTTTACTGGCTGACTCACTTATCTCTTCCTGTTTTTCTTCCACCACTAACCACCAACAAACAATACTAGGAAGGGGTCTGCTCTCTGTCTAGACGGTGATCTGTCAGCTGTGACTATTCTAATTCAGTGTATTCAGATCAACAATGCAGCCTAGCAAATGCTCTGATAAATGACCTGCCAGGGTGGGGTCAATGAAAATAGTGAAATATGATGGATTGGATGATATATTTGCAAAATTTTATTTATTCTGGTTTACATTCTAGTGCATCCTTGTCTCCATGAAAGATAAAGAATTGTACTTGTTGCAGCAAGTTGGTTTATGCAGTTTTCCTTATGTCACAGGCAGTGAGCATATTGCTTTTAGTAATATATTGAGGGATAAGGTAACAAAGGCCTTGCTTAAAACTCAGCACTGGAATTATCACACTTTCAGGATATGTTACACTTGCAGAGAAGACTGATTAAATCAAAGAAACACTTTTTTTTTTTTTTTTNTTTTTTTTTTTTTTTGGCCTGCAATAGCATGCTTCTATCAAAAGAGGGTAGAATGACTCAACTATGCAGTCTGCAGGGTTCGTCTAAGGCCACTGTGACCTTCAGAGAAGTGATTAGTAATCTAATTTAATGGTACAATAAAGTTATTATTGTCAGCTATGCTGGAAAAGCAAAGAGAATCACTTCACAGTGAAAGTTTTTAAAACCTCCACTTTCTGAACTTTTGGTGATCTCATAGTATCACAGAGTAACCTTCTCTATGGCGTGACAAAGCTCTTAAGTGTGCATAAAATGAGCTGAGATATGCCTCCAATTTCAGAAAAATCAATTTAAAAAATTCCACTACACCACACACATTCCTCCAAACTATCACGTAGCTTTTCTCAATGTCTTTTAATGGAACTGATGCTAAAACCAGTTGCAATACCAGAACAATTTCAAGGTTTGGTGTACTTTCACCATATATTGTTCCCCAAACACGTGATCATCACACACAACGTTAAATGTCAGCACTGAAGCCTGAAGGGGTGTTATTCATTCAAAACAATGACGAACTTCATGTCTTTGGCACCAGCGATATTAGCAACATTTCTCTCTTTGAACATCAGAGACACCTTCTACCATTTTTTTTTTTTTAGCTGACNGGGGGGGGGGGGAGAGAGAGAGAGAGGGAGAGAGAGAGAAAGAGAGAGGGCAGACTTTCTGGAGCCGGTGCCTACATGCCATCTGACTACCTGTCGCTGGTCAGATCATCCTGAGAAGAGGAAGGATGTGGGGAGAGGGATGTGACAAGCAGCACAAAAAGTGAGAAAGCAAGAGATGGCTGAAAAATGAAGAGCAAGAGGTAGAAAAAGATGGGGTGAAAAGAAGTTGATGGTATAAAAGTGATGTTGGTGGAGGAACATGAAACAATGAGACAAAAGAGAGAAAGATCAGCAAAAGAGAGAGAGAGAGAGAGGCAGAGAGAGAAAGGTAGAGAAGGAGAGAGCAGAAGTCTTGCCCTGAGGCATCGTTTCTCTCTCTACGCTTGGTGCAGGGAGGCCAACAACAGTGTCATACACAGCTGAAGACATTCACTGGCAGCCAACAAGCACATCTGGATTTCTCATAATGAAATGCAGTAGGCTGCAAAGCCCAAACTTTCCCCTGCACAGTTACACACAACAGATACAGCAGAAAAAGCATTGCTCACTCCAATTGTCAACTCTTAAATTTTTTTTTTTTTTTTTTGTGCTAGCACAATTGAACATGCACAAGTAATTCACTCTTTATACTTTCCATCTTTGTCATTTTATATTGTCACTATTGAGAGACACTGACAGATTGATGAATTACCATCAAACCCTGTCAGTAAGTGGATGCAGTGTGTCTAATGCTGCATGACTGCACCAGTGCCAACCACAGGGTTTTGGTATCTATTGTTTCGTGGTCTTATTACTTATTTACTGCTACCAAAATACACTGGATGTGCACAAGTGCGCGCACACACACAGAAACACATACACATATTCACATAGAATCACACAGCCAAGTTGTACAATCCTCTGTGTGTGCAACATATCATCCACTTTTCCCTCCTCTTTTCAACATCCTTGCACAATACAGAAGAGTTGCACTCAGGTTACACGTTCAGGTTGGACTTCTCGATTGCTCCCTGGGGCTGCCGAGAAGAGAAGAGGTGGAAAAAAAGCAAAAAGAGGAGATGATGGAAGGAAGGCCCACAATAACAATCTGTTTCCTCGCATGTTGGGGCCTGCAGCCTAACCTACTGCACCTGTTGTGGAGGCTCACACTGGCTGGCTGGGGCTGGGGTATGAAGTGTGATATGGGGTCGGGTGGTGAAGGCTGGGGGATGATCTAGTGTGGCACCTGTACCATGGCCAAAAGCCAGCTGGGACGAGGCCCAGCTCTGCAAAATTTGTCAATATCCACTCACACTCGCTGTGCACTCAATGACCCCTGTAGCCCGATGCTAACCCCAACCGTATGTGTGTGTGTGTGTTTGGTGGGTGTCCCTTCTCCCCACCTGCCCAGTCAGATGAGAACCTCACTAAGTAATTGGGTAAGTGTGTAATAAAGTTGGTCATGGGTATCTGTGGCCTAGCTGGGATAAATGTGACCCAGGCAGCACCAGCGTTGTGTGGAATGACTGTGGATCTGTTTATGATTTGGGAGAGCTGGGGGTGGGGGTGGGTAGTGCTGTGGTAACAGTCACACTTAGATTTGATTCAAACTGTAGGATTATATATGAATCATTCACATCTCATACTTTATTGGTTTCTGTGTAATCACACTTTGTTTGTTGCCTCGGCAGTATTTTATGTGTTTTAGCTTGTTGTTGGCATCAACATAAGAGTGTTGTGACTTTGTGAAAAACAGTAATTTTATGGGACATAGCTTTTTGCTAAGCTACAGGGTGTACTTCTACTCTCCTGCCATTAGTATATCGCAAGAACCCTTTTGCCTGAAATTTGATCTTTTAAGTTTTAATCAGAAACAGCCTGTCTTGCCAATAATCCTCAGGGGACTGCTTTTTTTTATATCTGACTGGCTTTGTGCACCACACCAGAGGAGTGGTGCATTGTAGCTGTCACTCTACAGAAAAATGAGTGATCTCTTTTGGTTGTGTGGCATTTTGTGGTCTTGATGACATGTTTTCAGCACAGTCTTTCTCACTCTCTCTGGAGGAATATGTATCCATCAAATCCATCCTGTGAGATGGGATTTAGTGAGACAGCTCTGTCTTAGCCTTTCCTTCTAATTCTCCTCTGATTGCCATATTAGAGTAACTGCGACCACATTATCAAGAGCAGTAAGCATAGTGTATAGCTTATTATCCCTCATTGCCTCTGCTAGGAGCAGGAAATGAACTAAGCAGAGCTAGGGGCTGTTCCAGGATACCAATTCTCCAAGGGTTCGCACGAGAGTGATTATGTGAATTTTTATACCAACTAACCAAAACACAATTATCCAATCCCCTAAACTACATATAACATTTATATAATAGCTTGCAGTTGGTTTTGATACGCTGAGGTAAGTAGAGTACGTTTAAAGGAGTTTCTATTTTAAATCTTTGAAGATACGGCTCCTTCTGGTTTCATCTTACATTAGTGGCACATTTTGCTGTGTTTTTGATAGTTACATGTCCAGTATTTGTCATGGAGGTGTATTAGAAAGGATTCTTTTAGGCACTATTTAAAAATATGTATATATATAAATAAATAACAGCTATTCAGTCTGCCTAATGGTTCAGTCCCTACAGAGATTCATCAGAGCATGAGTTCTTTGTTAAATGAACAGGATCTGAGCATATACAACTTAAACTCCTCCTTCACAGAGTTGATTTCATTGAAGCGTTACAATGCTCAGCTGAAGGCAATGATTTACAAGTTACAAATATAAATTACAATCCAAAAAAAAAAGAAAAAAAAAAAGCACAGCAAGCAGCATTTCATTAATTATAACAATCAGTATTACTCACATTACATCTAATCACAGCTTTATGATAACACTATAGTTTTACAACATACCATGCTGAGGGATTTCTTCATTCATACCCTTGGGTGAGACAGCTTGTATGGTAAATATCCAATAAAGTTTCCCTTTGTATCATCCAAACCACTACCTCATTCATGTTTTATCTTAATGTGTAACATGTATGAGGTAAAAGACTTACGTAAAAGTCTGCTGGTAGTTTTTGATTTTGGAAGCCTATTGCTCCCCATCAAAGGAGGTTATCAGCAATTACTTTTTTTTTTTTTTTAAATAAAAGACAGGGAAAGCAAAATCCACCTACTGGGTATACTGGCAAAATATATGCTCTGACTTTGTTTCTTTTGGATCACAAATTGTGTTTGACGTTTTTCTAAATGTAATCATTATCTTCAGCTGAGCATGGTAATGCCTGTCAGTGAAATCAGCTGTGAGGGAGGAGCTTAAGTTCTATATGCTCTGATCCTGCTTGTTCTGACAAAGATCCCATGCCCTGATGAAGCTCTGAGGAGTGAAACATTAACTGTGTAAAATCTATGAAATGAACTGAATACATGTAGAATGACAGCAACGTGCAAGAACCTTTTTTTCTTCAAGGCATTACTGCTTATACAACCTCCTCTTACTTTTTTTCTCACTATTTTTTCCATTCTGTTTACTCACTAAGTAACCTCCCCTTACTTTTGCTGTCGCTTTCTATTAAATGCTCTCTACTTTAGACCATCCATTTGCTTTATAGCCTATGTGTTTACCTCTGTGTCCCTTTTCAACTCTGTCTCTCTCCCTCTCCTTTTTTTTTTTTTTAAAAANTTTTTTTAAAAACTCTTCTCCCTCCTCCTTCCTCTATTTGACCAAGTCTGTAGTTGTTGTCAGACAAGGCGGTCTCTGTCTGAGGACTGTGCTTGTGTGAATACATGCATCTGTGTGCATGTGTATGTGTGTTTGTAACTGTTGATATGTGCGTGTGTGCATGTGTGTGTCTGTGTGTTTAAGCACGCCTGGGCTGAGTCTTGGGGGCAGTCCTCTTTTGTCCTCCCAACCATCTCCCAGAGATGGATGTGTCTCCAGGGAATTGGCCCCAGAAGAAAAGCACCTCCAACTCACTCATATTAAATTCTGCTGAGCAAATACAATCTACCATGTTTTCCCTCTCTTTCTGAAAGAAGCTAATTTAGTGTGTGTGTGTATGTGTGTGTATTTGAGTAGGGGGAGAGAAAAGAGAATAAGAGTGAAAGGTGTGGTGCAGTTGAAATAAAAAGAATCTTCACACTTAATATTTCAAAATATGAATGGGCTTTTTCCTGCTTCTCACACACCATGAAAAAGCTTGATGGAACGTATTTATCATGCTCAGGTTTCTTCAGAAAATGCTTCACTTCCTTTTGTTGACACATTTGGAAGTTGTGTCATGGGCCTTGGCGTGCCGTCTCCTTGTCCTGTTTGAGGTCATTCACTGTTATGGGGTCATAAAAATGTGTGTTGGCTTGGACTTCATTTACACATCGTCATAGGAGAATAACAGTCCAGGGGAGAAGTTTAGGAGGGGAGCTGCACCCCCCCCTCCTCTCCTCTTTCCTAATGCATCCACTTGCCTTTCCCTGATTTTTCCTTCTCTCCGCTCCTCCCCCAGGCTTAAGGCTCGGCACCTGTGGGCCCCTCCCCCCACTCAAACTTTTTCCTTCCCCCTCCTTTTGGCAGGGCGCCCAATGCACTGACACAATCACGGGTCTTTGCGTGAGAGGGAGTGCCTTTTTCTGTGTGTCTAGTTGATTGTGTGTGTGAGGACGTACACATGCACTTGTGCATGAGAGTGAGTGAATGTATTTAAATGCGCACATCCTCGCACAAATAGAAAGGCTTGATAGAGTCAAACATGAGTTTAGCAGCAGATAAATATGTGTGAGCTCCGGGTGATTCAACTCTCACCGCACTAACCCCAAATCCTCCGAGATTACTCCTCCACTCCTCCATACGTCTCCCTGCTTCTCATCTTCCCTCGCTACTGCCCTGTTCTGCCTCCTTATTTGCTGTCACACAGACAGGCTGTGCTATTCATTCTGATGTGATTTTTACTAGTAAAGGGAGATTTTAATAGCCTTGCACCTGCTCTCCAGTAAATGGCACAATAAAACAGATGGGGATCTAAAAGTTTATTTCCACATCACCATGACCATAGCTTGCCAGGCCATCCTCCTTCCTCCTCTTATACATCTATGCTGCTCAAACCTTCCATTTTTTGTCATTTCTCTCCATGATTCAAACACTCAGTGCCAGTGCAAAGGCTGGCAGTCTCTCCCCCCACCATCTCTCCCTCCTGGTACTCACCGCTGCATGGCACCAGACCAAACACATGGTTCTAATAGCCTTTCTTCACTCATTCTTTCTCAATCCATTCTGCTTCTTGAGGGTTTTTTTTTTTAAATTTCTATTGCANCTTCACTCATTCTTTCTCAATCCATTCTGCTTCTTGAGGGTTTTTTTTTTTAAATTTCTATTGCAGTACTTGTGTCTATGTTCACATGCAGTAACCCCACATCACGACATTTCTAACAGAAACATAACTCTTGGGACTGTCTTGTCATGGAGATGTTATTGATTTCCACTGCATGCATTCATGCCTTGCAGCATGTGGCAATGATTACAGGATTCTGATCTCACTGTCAGCCAAGCAGTCCCCCAAGATTCGGCAGAACGCATCGCTCATGGTCCCGAGCTCATCTACTGTTTCCACTGTACATCTTCACTCTGGCCAAAGGTATTGTGCATGGTTTTCATTAGCAGGAGCACTGCCAAGGAGCAATCATTCTCTTAGGTTTCCTTGTTATTGACTTGTGTATATGGACTAGCTGCCTCTTTCCTCGGAGGATTTGATGTACATACAGAATAGCAGAGATAAAGAAATGAGCAGTTCTAGGTAAAGGTGAGCAGTTCTAGGTAATCAATCCAATGTTCAAAGAAGTCAGCAACTGAATTGATCTATATGCATCATCAATTTTGTTAAAAAAGAAATTGCATTTATTTCTATCCACTTTGTACTGACACATAAGCCTAGAATTGTTAAATATCCAGTTTGATGAATGGCACAAAGATGGAATGTAAATTTTAGATCTCTCTGTGAAAATTTTGCATTGCATCAGACAATTAATGTGTCAATGAGATGAGGTTGATGAGGGAAAGTCGTTAGTTAGTGTAGTTGTGTATCAATGCTTCAGAAGCTGTGCGCTCTTCAGAGCACCAGTCATGGTCATCACGAGTAGCATCAAATCCCAACCATGTGACCATGGAGTAATTTGAATGACTCATGACAAAATGAAGACCAGTAATTAAAGTAGCAGAGCTCCTCCATCAAAAGAAGTCAGGATGAGATGGCTTCCTCTGAGTCATGCTGACCGCTTTAATCTAAGTTTCTAATTAGGCACAAGAGGGGCAAAACAAGGAAGACAAAAACCCCACGTTGGTTTATTTTCCACAATGATGCCAAGATGAAGATCCATCTTCATCTGGCTGTAATAAGTGCACACTGTAATAGATTGTGTGTGACACGAACGGCAATTACACAGTGTGTTTGCTTCTCTGGCAGAGGAAAGTTTTCACACAAAAACTCAACAGTCATTGCCATATGCTGTTAGCTGGCTAGGTTCCAGTGAGAAACTCTGAGCCAAACACACACATACAAACACACACACCCAAGTAACATTCATTGCCTTCCTATAATGTATCACCTGGGCACTTGGCATGGCCAGAAAAAAGCTCCCCACTGGGACGAGGGATTAGGACTTTTAAAACAACTCCCTATGGCCAAAAGCCTCGTAATGGGACAGTAATTAGTGGCTGACACTGCAGGCCCTCAACAGTCTATGTTGTGTAAACTCACAATTCACAATAGCTTTCCAGCACTGTATCGTTTGACCAAAAAAAAAAAAATCACTTTACCTAAGACTTGGAGTTCCTATACATTCCCTATGACATTATGTCAGCACAATACATTAACCTAGCCACATTACCTTACATGGTCGATGACATCACCAGAAGTTATTGTGCACATTTTGAATGCGCACATAAAGTACTTGGGTGGAAATTCAATTCAACGAACAAAATGAAAAGATTTGATAAAGGGTGATGGAAACATTTTTCACATAAATGATGATGCCGCAGGACCTGCTTCCACTTCTTCTTTCATTTCTAGCAGCGGTACAAAACCTTAAATTCTTCCACTCCTGCAGAAAGCTCAACAAATGGAGGCAAAGAACATACAACAGTGTCACAACAATGTCCTCAACCTGTAAATGTCAGGTGCAGATTTGTGCAGGTAAACAGATGCTGTGATTGGAAAAGATTATTTTGTACTTGGATTCTACAAGAATCTCAGAGGACGGACAAAAGTACAGCACATCGCAAAATAAGTGTCCAGGGGAGCAAAAGCAAAAAAGAATAGCTTCTTGGAGAGAAAAGACAGCAGGCCATGCTAGCAAATGATAAGAAAGCATTAAAAGAAGCTATGTTACCCTTAACAACATAACTCATGACTGATAACTTAAACACGTTAAAATAAATAAATAAATAAATAAGCAGTAAGGTGACAGGCTAAGTCACTCAGGCTTCAGCTGTCAGTGAATTTAGAAGACAAATCTTCCTAATGAATGCAGATTAATCATTTTGTAAAATGCTCATTTGCATTAAGCACCCCATGCAGTCTGTAGAAATATGTAGCTCATCAGCTCTGTGTATGTGGTGTGCATGTGGGGCAGACGTACTGTCACGTGTGTTCTTAAGAGCGTGCTGGCAGAGCAAGACATACAAACAAAAAGAATACATGCTCATCAAAATATTGTTCTACAACACTACTAGTAGTCAAAGTCTACACAGGCTGTCATTAAATGTGAATTTGCTCATTCAGCTACTGCTGCAGTTTAACAACCTCACCATTCAGGCCCCCTGGTGGTACGGGCGCCTGCGCCCTCTCACTTTACACACGCCAGATATTATAATTAATAAATTAATCCAANGTGGTACGGGCGCCTGCGCCCTCTCACTTTACACACGCCAGATATTATAATTAATAAATTAATCCAACCACTCAATCATCAAAACCTTGACCTCAAAATGATCAGCACCATGCAAAAAGCACACGTGAAAATCCACAAGTTTATGCATGTTGTGGTTTTTGTGTAATTAATGTAAGTATGTGCCAGTAGCGCTGTTGCTTATACTAACAGGAAGTCCATCTCATTACAAACAATAGCCATTTAAAACATTTAAAAATTGTAACATGGTAATTCACACACTAAAAAATCGTTTACTAATATTTCTATAACAGCAAACAGTGAAAACCACAAATAAATTCCGATAATGCATTTACAAGCCTGCTCACGGTATAGTAAACANCAAACAGTGAAAACCACAAATAAATTCCGATAATGCATTTACAAGCCTGCTCACGGTATAGTAAACAGACAGGTGCATGTAATTACGCATCGAAAAATAACATTCGTCTCAGCCATAACACCGCTAAAATATGGAATAAGTTTGCAATCTTACCGTCATTTTGAAGCTGAGAGTGTTCTAAAATAGAATCCGATATTGAATTTGTCTCCATTATTCCGTTTCGGATAAATTCCCGTCACATCCGTGTGCCAAGCTCGTGCCAATCATTACGCACGGATTTAGCTTCGTCCCACCTTAACTGATTTGATTGACATGTCTTCCATCCAATAGAAGACATTCTAAGTTTTAAAAACGATGTATGACATGCCCCAATGCAGTTAGGTTTCATTTCACAAGGCCTGTGGCAAATGTAGTTTTTTGAGCACCTGTGAAGCAAACCCATATTTTTTTTTTTTTTACANTGTGGCAAATGTAGTTTTTTGAGCACCTGTGAAGCAAACCCATATTTTTTTTTTTTTTACATAATCCATTTTTCTTCATATTTTTTGAGTTATTTACAAAATACTTGTAATTACCTCCCATAAATTATCTCTTTAAAGAAGTTTATTATGTATTTAAATATTACAATGCACATTTTAGCCATTTTGGAGAGGTTTGGCACACCTGAGTTCATTATTTATCCAAATATGACACTGCACATTTTTGGACAGTTTGGCACACCTAAAGCCTGGGGATACTGTGCAGAAAATGCTTTATAAAACCTCTTTACTTTCAGCTATCAAGCTCAATTTTGGTACATGTGTGAAAAGGAATTTTTGTATGACACAATTGTGCACTTTAAAGAGTTTTATTACGCATTTTGAAAAATACTGATGTAAAACTAAAATATTTCATATTCGATTTTTTAAAACTTGGATTTCTTTTACTTGTATTTTCATTTAGATTAATAAATTTTATGATTAAAGATTTTAAATCTAATGGAACAACTGTCTTCTGTAAGCGTATGGCCTTGCAAATGTTTCTATAATGTGTATATGGAGAGTTAAAAGCATGAAAACAAGCAAATAATCTAGGCAAACGTTGCCAATTACTGCATCTTGTGTTTTCATATGTTAAACAAAGCCACTAATGTCACATGCTAGATTTTTTAAGGCTTAAAAAAATACTCCTTCATGTGTTATGATATATTTCTTTTTACATTTTAATTTACTTTCATTCACTACTAAACACCACATGGAATAAATAAAACTGGGTCATTATCATGAGCAGTGATAGCCCAAATAACTTAATGCACAAAAAAAAAAAAAAGNTTTTTTTTTTTTTTTTAAAAAAAGGCAATTTCCACAGTAAATCAACAAGTAAATCTGCAAAATCACAAGTCCATGTTCCCCTCGTCTCCTCTTGTGGCAGCACCTTCTGCCTGTGTCTTGATGCACTCAGCCCCGCTAAATGTGTGACCCATCTCACATGATGTGAGGTTGTGTGAAATTTCTTCAGAAATCCTGCTGAAAAATCGCTCCCGATGCCATTCCTGCCAGACTTTTTAATCTCCGGCAGCGCCTGTGCAGCCAGCGAGCTCTGACCACTGAATCCAAGTGTGAACAGTAGTCTTTCATTAACACTATTTTCATGTGACCAAGCAGCACCGCAAGGGAGACACACACACACGCTTACTTTCAAACGGTTTCATACAAAATCACACGTGCACACATGCACGCACGCGCGCGCACACACACACACACACTTACACACCACATGACTAGATGAAGAGGAACCATTGTTCGGCATCACAGGACCTCTTAACACACTCACACAGACACAATTCTTTTTGCATTTCCATTCATGTAACCACCACCATAGTCGCCCTTGTTGTAATATTCTGTGTGTGGACATGCTTCCACATGTTCGTGGACCGTAAACTAAACAATACCGCTGTGTTCATGTGTGGGACTAAGCTTCTGTGTTCATGTGTGTTTCCAGCACAACAGAATTAGCTGTTGTAGTGTATAAAGCAGTCTGAAGATGCCTGTATGAGGAGCTATACAGATGAATAATACATGTTGTGCACACGGAGACGCACGCACACACACACACACCATTGCCTACCCCAAGGCCCAGCCCTCCAGTTTGCCCAGTGTGATAAGGCCTCATAGAGCTGTCAGACTGTGGCAGGCAGTGACAGTGGAAGACCATTAGCCTGCTGAGCTAAAGCAGTTGGGGTCAAACCCCTGACCCACAGGTCTGAGGGCTGAGGGGACCCGGGGATCAGAGGCCAAGAGGTCATGGGGGGTGGAGACGTTTGACCAGCCCTAACCCCTGTTCTCCATTCTATGGAGACCAGTCACAAGACAAACATGTTCAACTATGATTTATGAGCTAATGGAGTTTTGACTGTTTTGGACATGATGTGATGCTGTTTTGTTTTTTTTTTTGTTTTTGTTTTTTCCTTTTGGACTCTTTCTAGCCAGCTGTGGACTTTTTCAGTTGTAGCTTTGAAGCTAAAATTCATAACTGCACATCCAAACTATAGAACATGAAGATAGTTTTGGTTTCCACAAACCTGTGCACACATTTGCTTGAGCCAGGTACATGTTTCCCCACAATCTGAAAAGTGAGTTTGGTCACTGTCATGGCAAAATTACAGTACATTCACCACTTTAGTGAAACTCCAGCAGCTGCCTTCTCGCACAGTGAGCTCGAAGACGCAGCTGTTTGACTTGTGTGTAAAACCACAGATACTCGAGGGAAATGCACCTGTGACAGACCGAGCTAATCTTCCCCCTGACCTGAGAACCACATCCTTTCACCAGACACATACACCCAAAACCAATGACATGACACTACTTCTGCCCCATTCCTTGTCTCTTCACTTTTCTAACAGTTCCTCATCTGCCACCTGGCATGCACGGTTGTATAATGGAGGTAAAGAAAAATAGAGTGCAATGTGCTTCATCTGAAAAAAGAGACATTATCACCAAGACTGTCGAATATACAGCAAAAACACTTCAACTTATTGCAGTTGACAATCTCTGGGTACGTCATTGCTATTCCTGTTTTTGTTGAGGTGCACAGCCATGTGTCACAATATCGCCTCATTCCCTATAAAAACAAGCGAGCGCCACACTGTCACTTCCCCTCTTGCACCATGAACCCCTGCTGGCATCCTGTGTCAGAGTGATAAGTAATCACCCTGATACCTCCCAGCCCTCTCAGAACAAAAGAACCAGAGGAAGAGGTCAGGCAACCACATAAGCCTGCCAAGAAATTATAGTGCTCCATATGTTTTAAGTTCTGGCTAACTCAAAACAAATCCCCTGGCTGCACAACGCAATCGTGTACAGTTAGGAGAAATATAACTTAGTGATGGATGGACTGGTGTTATTTGGCTTTGGGAATGATGATCTACCTGCATGCTGTCAAATATTGTCAGCCCAATCATCATTCATCTGTACCCTCTGGTGACCTCCTAAACCAGCTAATTTCATTGTTTGTTGTGACTAAGCTCATGAGCACGTTGTCCACACGTTCTGCATTTATAGAGTGTATTATAAGTCAAAGGCAGCTCTCACCTTAGAGAAAGCAGTTGTCCATCATTGCTATTAGTCTGATACATTCTGCTTTATGGACTGTAGAGTTACAAATAAGTAATTTCACCTACTCTGTGGAGATATGTTTAATGCTTGACAAGGTCAACCAGAGTTACTCACTTAACTCTAAAGGCTCCAGTATACCTCAAATGGCAAGATGAAATGACAAAAGAACTGGCCAGTGAACGCCTAAAACGCTGGACGCAGCACCATCCCAAAGATGCTTTTTATATTGCCCCATGTAGGTACAGGTCACAGAATACTCACAAGTCACCTGTTACCAGCCATAGCCAGCAGTAAAAAAAAAAAAAAAAAAAAGTTAATACCTCAGAATACTGCACTTCGTAAGTGAAAAAGATGAATAGGCTGAACACATCCTAGAACACGGCACACAGTAGCATCCTTAAGAACTGTCTTTGGTCTTTCTTTTTTCAACTTCTGATATCAACCAACACCCNCCCCCCCCCCCGCCCCCCCGCTGTAATTGGTCCAAATATCACTTGACTTGTTGCATCAACTGTGAGGGGCCAGTTGGCCAGTCCTAGGAGAAGACGCCTTTTACTGAGAAATAAAAAATTACAGTGTGAAACATTGAATTTTAAGGTGGGTGTATCACCTGAACATTTGATTTTGAAAAATTGGGAGATTTGGAAAAAATAACACAAAAACTAGAATAGAAATTTTAACGTCTGGAAAATATTTGGCAGCAACATAATGTGTACTCGGGTAGTATTTATTAGGCTCAAACATACAAAATCACTGTTGCAATCCTTTAAGGAGTCTGATCTAAGCTTTGATAAGAAAAAAAGCCTGGGTCTCAGAATAAAAGTTTGTCAACAGTGGTGGAGACATGTCATGAAAAGTCTTCTCCTCCTTTCCAGGACAAGTTGATGATCTTTGATCAGATGGATTTATTTTGCAACACTGGCAAAATGATTTCATCTATTCGCATTGTCAATAAAGACATAAACCAAACATGAAACAAGCTGAGAGTTCGGTCTGGTTTTATCACCTGGTTCGCCCCACTCAACCGCATGTAGGCAGCATAACTTACAGTGAAATGGGCAGAGGGACATGGCGATGTAGACGGGGTCACACAAAAAGCAATCTTCAAGAAATGAGAGATCTTCCAGCGAAATGTATTCTAATGAGCCTTTGGCCTAATCCAAACACCGGTCTGTTGAACATTAACCTGACTTAGTGGGAAAGCAAACACCACAGCCAGTTCTGTGCTCTCTATATTCTCTCCTGTTCAGTCCAGCACAGGCCTGCGACTGTATCAGGCCATAAATCACCAGAGTGAGCCAAGAACTGATTAATAAAACTCAGAGCAAATGGAGGGCAACACAAAACAGCTGTTTGTGCCTGGCCCCCATCAGCAATTGCTTATGAATCCTGAGAAGCCAGTTTTTATTTTGTTTTTTGTTTTTTTTTTCCGTTGGGTATGAAAACTGAACCTGAATCATTTCCAGAGTAAACCAGTGCCAAGCTGTTTCCACAATAGAAAAAAGACAGATGTTGGATCTTGAGTTTGTTCACTGGCAGATCAGATGAGTTATAGTCCAAACTGGGGCTCTCACAGAAAAAAGAGCTACACTTGTTTAAAGTATAGAAGGGAAAGGGAGGATCACATTTTCAACATTTCTTTACGTCAAGGTCAGCATGGTCAGTTAATATTACTGAAAGCAGGACAGTTACTTCTACAACAAACAATCCTAAAATCCATACTCTGCAGTAAGTCCACATGAAGGATTTCAGTGCCTCTTTCAAAAATAATGATCATACATTGTAGATGAAATAATTATGTGTGACCATGTATCGGTGATGTTGTACAAAATGATTACAGGGTTTGAGACTAAACATTCCCAACCCTACTATCTGTTGCTGTGTTTCTCCCACTCTGTCTCACACCCTGTTTATTTTACAAAGCAATATAATATTACTTTTGACTTGTGAAAAGGTTGGTAACTTTGCCAAAGTCTGGATGAATCGCAGACAAAAGAGAAGGAAGAGATGAAAGGCTAAATTGCATTGGAGATCCCTCTTTAGAACATCAAAAAGAGAGCATTTCTCCCAGCAGTCAGTGGGGCTCCGGGGGGACGGAGTTGTAATTTCCTGGCAGAGAAGGGCTGGACATGTGGGCACTGCTCTCCGACATCAAAGACACCAGACCTCTGGAGCACCACTGCACACACACATTCTCTGTCTCTCCGTCTGCAGCATCTCTCTTCTTATCTGTCTGTCTCTCTCTCTCTCTCTCTGTCCCTTCCATTTCACCGTCTCTCCCCTTCCCTCTGCTTTCTCTGTTGCTCATAAGCATGCAGCTGTAAGAGGATTTAATGTTTCAGTCAGCCTGAATTGTGACAGTGGTTTGTAAAATGATGTGTAGCTTTTACATTAGTAACTACTGTCTCTAATATGAGTAACATTGATGTTACTGAAACACAAATGACTAATATGGGTGTCTGGTGGAGAAGGCAGCTTACTAATTTCTTACCAAAAGCTATATGTCACTATGGTGTTGAATCGTACCAAACAACTAAACCGAGCCAAGCTAAATCAAGCTGAGCCATCCCATTTCTGGATCCCATTCCCATTCTGCATCCCATTTCTGTTTCGTCTTAGGGCCAAAGTATGCTGGTGTCCGCTCTCAGCCAGGCCACGTTGATGTAGTGGCGTGCTGACTGGCTCAAACATTATGAATCATCATAATAAGCAACAGGGGGATTGAACACAGAAATGCCATATTTAAAAGACCAGGAAAATTTTTAGGAGACAGACACAGGTAATCTCTATTTCAGACTTTCTACTGCTGAAAACAATGGAGTCCAAAAACTGAATGGTGGACAAAGTCCAGGCACTCATAACTGTTTGGTGAGAAGAACAAATTGAAAGAGACCTGGAAGGCTTGGTGCATAACACAAAACTGTACTGGGAGATATCTGCAAAACTCGCTACAATCTGAATGGAGAAATCATCCAAGCAGTGCTGAAAAAAGATTAAAAAACTTAAACAGGCTCGTATAAAAAAAAAAAAAGAACAACAGCAGAAGCGGATTGGATAGGCAGACTTCAAATTTTATGATGCGATGGAGGCGATTCAGGGACCAAGGTCAGCAACAACATCTGGATAGAATCAGCAAATGCTACATTGTTGTGTTGGTAAGTCACCTTGTTTAAAGATTTGTTGCAAGATTTGCAAGGATTTTGTTTGTCTACATGTAGGGGATAATATATAGCCAGGCGATCATTGCCTAATAATCCTAACAAGAATTAGACCAGTCTGATTTAAAAATAATCAGATTAACTAGCTAGAATATTTCAGCTGACTCCTCATGTAGTTGGTCAAACTCGAGGCAGTATGCATCGTTCACCCCACTAATGATTGCAAAGGTTACATTTTGGTGTACTTCAACAGAATTTGCATTAACTAATATTCTACATAACATAGTTTAATAAGTAAGTACACCCCTGCACCCCTTACCAAAAATGTTAATATTTTGTAGATCCACCATTGTTTGCCAGCACAGCTTGTACACGTCTTGGCATTGAATGAACTAAATCAGTACAGGTGCTCTGAGAGATGTTAGCCCACTCTTCTGTTATGATTTCATTCAGGTTTCCAAGTTTGGATGGCTGCCGTTGCTCCATTTTCCATTTGAGCACGTTCCAGAGGTGTTCTATTGGAATCAAGTCTGAGACATACTGGGCCAGTCAACTACCTTCACCTTCTTTCTCTTTAAAAGTCTGCAGTCTTCTTGGCATGGTGTTTAGGGTCATTGCCGTGCTGAAATCTTGAGCTCTGTCTCAGCCTTCTTAATGAAGGAGCATCTTCTCTTCCAGTATCTGACAGTAACTGTTGGCATTCATGATTCCATCAATGAACTGCAGTTCTCTCAACCCATGACAAGCTCATGCTACCCCATACTATGAGGCTCCGCCTCCATGCTTAACAGTGGGCTCCAAGCACTTTTCTTTGTACTCTTCTCCTGGACGTCACCAAACTCTCTGCCACCATCAGAGCCAAACAGGCTTATTTGGGTGTCATCTGACCAGAGTACTGTAACCCTCTCTTTTTGATGCAAATCTTACTCCAGTCTTTCTGGGCTGTGGGTGAATTATGGGCTACAGTTGTATGCCGTTTTAGTCTTTATTTTATTAGCCAGCACGGCAACACCAGTAATAAGTGTAATGCCACACTCAGTCAACATGTTTTCCTTCTGTGTGTCTCTACCTAAAACTTCCCTCCGGGAACAACAGGTAGCAACCTAAATTACATATAAGCAAGATACATAACGGAATATTACCTTTGTGGTCAAACGAATAAATTGTAAATAATATGTACTGCAGAAATAATAATAATACCACATAACTCTGCAATGCTGCCTTAAATAATAATGTGCATAATGCACAGTATAACTAATTATAATTAAATAAACTAACTTAAATAAATAGAACCCAAAATATAAACTGCACAAACTATAGTTACAGAATTACAAGTCACACAGAACTATTTTTTAGACTATATAGCCCCAGTTTAAGCACTGAGATGTTGTTTATCTACAAACTTGCTTAATTTGCATCATTTAGTATGCAACATTATCCCCTGTTGCAAGAAATTACATGAGAAGTTCTGCTTGTTGATTGACCTCTACTCTGATATCACAGATGTACTTCAAACATCCAAAACAAGGAGAAATCCCCATGAGAGAATGAAGAACTTTTATAGATGTGGGCATATTATAATATTCACTGTCACTGGCAGAAGGTACATCAAATGAGCAGAAGGCTTAGGTGTCTGTGTAGCCTGGCAATTCAGAATCTGCATAACATTTTGTCCCCTAGCTTTGAAATTTCTTTCTTTCTTTTTTTTTTTTTGGCATAAAATCATTTCTTCATAGAGTGTGAGTAGCAGATCCACCATCACATATTCCTCATGATGTTAAGTAGATTTGGTGGATTTTTACTGGTGTTTTGACCATTGGGCTCCAATATTTACTATCAACAACCATTTCCTGAGCTGCCATCAGCCCACAAATTAGACACGCTGTGCCTGTACGCCCCCCCCCCCCCNCCACAATTTTGTAGCTGTACTCTAAGTGGGAGTGTGAGGAGTGTGCATGGTGTGGGAATGCCCAAACGTCTCTGCCCCCAAGGAATATAACAGTAGGGTACAGAGCCATTATTGCTGGCAGCCGTATTACAGGATAATTACAGCATCCAGCTTTGTCTGGAGGCGAGGATGTCCAAGGCTGCTGGAACTGCAAATCTGGAACACTCTGTTCAGAGATAAGTGGATGAGAAAGGGTCCTTCTCTCTTTCTGATTTTTGTGTGTGTGTGTAGGTGCCTGTACTTGTGTTTATGCGGAAAACAAACATGTGTGAAGAGCAAGTTAGCCCATGCATTTGCACGCGCGCACGCACACACACACACACACACACACACACACATGGCCTCGGGTGCTATGAGCTGAGCAAGGCTATAATTTAAAAAGGCAGGCTGGGAGGGAGGCGGCGTCTTGGCCTGACTGGCCTCAGGTAACAGCTAAACCCGCAGATCTGAGTCAGGCAGCTCTGACTGGAGAGGACGGCCAATTTGCTCTGAGCAGAGGCTCTTTGGGAAGGCTTGAGCTGTGGGAGCAGCTGGGCTTGTCAACAGATTAATGCATCAACATGAGTGACAGGTCAAGACCCACCTCTGTTCAGCACCCTCCACTGCTCACGGCACTCTGTTCGAGGAAAGTCTCACAGCATTCTCCCTTCTCTCTGTTTCTTTTTCCCAATCATTCTTAAAGGACAGATCCTGCTCAACTCCACTTTCCAAGTGCCAGGCAGAGCCAGGTGGCAGTGTTGTTGTGGTTTGGATTTGGGGAGAATTTTCCACTGGCACACTTAGCATGTCTCCATGCTGCTGCTTGCCTATCAGAGCCATGCGTGTCAGCGGCCCTGCTAATGCTGCCCAGATGAGGCGAAGAGAGAAGGATGCAGAGGGGAGGGGTTAGAAGACGTGAGAAGAGGCTACATGTCTGAAAAGAGACAAGACAGGAACTTGAGGAGTGCAAAGGAAATTGCACGACTGCAGGTGTGTGAGAGCAAAATAGTTCCCTAGCCCCCCCCATCCCCTCCACCCTCACCCCACCTTCTCATACTCCTCCCCCCCAGGCTGTGGTGAAACAGGTGACCTGCAGAGTCATAGCTGAGGCTGCTGATTGTTTAAAGAAACCATTTGGGTTCCAGTCATCTTGGTTAGACTAGGTCACTCTTACCAACGAATGTCTTTGATGTGTCCATCTTCAAGGAGATGTACAAACCAAAGTGTGTCGGCCAGGGGTACACAGTGGCTTGTGTGGGTGGGTGGGTGGAGGGAGGCCGAACATGGGTCAACCACTCTCTTTGAAGTTGTGTTTACGTCCGAACCAAGGACAACATAAAAGGAGATGACAAATTAGATTGAATGAGTTCAGATTACAGCCAAGTTAGGTGTGCTCATAATCATCTTAGTCATTTTTGTTTTCAAGCTTCGCCATATTACTACAGTACTTTCAGAGGCAAATCTAGTGTCTGTGGGGGCCCCAGGCAAAAAATAAATAAATAAATAAATAAATAAATACTTGGGGTCCTTTAGATTATTTTTTCCCAGATGACATTCATANAAATAAATAAATAAATAAATAAATACTTGGGGTCCTTTAGATTATTTTTTCCCAGATGACATTCATAACTTACCTTACCTCAGAGTTAGTGATGTGATGAAGGGTCTTCTGTTGAGGTGGTTGAATGGGTTAAACGATGTATAGTCTTCATCATCATGTGAAAGTGATGGTGTGTGTAGACACTGAGTTGTTGCAGTGAATGTTGATGGAACTGTTTGAAAAAGGAAAAAATATATAAACAATCAGAGAGAGAAAATATATAAATACCAGAGAGAGAATCTAAAAGGTATGTTGTATCACTATTAATACCATTAGGATGACCTGAACTCACAGCAAAGTAAATAACAAATAATATTAGGGACGATATATTAGTTCATAGATTTAGACAATAGCAGCTCAACAACCACTGTCCTTAAGTAGCTTATTAAAACAAATTTCCAGCAACGAGCAAATTCAATTAACTTGTGTAAAATGAGTCCTCTTAGTCAGATAGCTAGCCTAGCTACCTCACTAATTCAGTTAACAAAGTGAACTAAGTTAGCTAATGTAATAGGGAAATGTTACTCAACCATTTTATAAACAATTTCAACTTGTGTGCCACAAAGCTGAATGAACTGGCTAGCTACAGTGGACTGGACTACAATCTTTATTTGTTTATCATAATTATCACTTGCTTCTTCCCTGCTTCCCACTTTCCTCTTCTTCTTGTTTCCTTTTTCTCTTTCTAGAACCTGAGAGAGATAAGTCCTCTTCATTTTGTTTTTGTCACCATTGTCAGTGCCACAAGCGCCTGTTCAGTCAAACTCTCGCCACTCAATAAAGTTTTGGGAAAAAACTAAACCTCTAGCTGCTGCAGTAAAGGCTTGGCGCGCGAGGAGGCTGTCGCCACCAGCGTGCACACTTCCACGGAGCGCTGGGGCATTTATACTTGGCGTCCGTTGCAATATTATGTGAAACGACAGGGGGCAGTATACAGAAAATATTATATAAAATAGGAAGTAGTCAGTGAAGTAGTCACACAACAACCCCGCATATTTTTCTAAACTTCATGGCAAAAACTTGGATTTTTGGCCAGTGTGCAGTTATTTCATTCCAGGAGTTTGGGGCGACGTGTTATAAAATCTCACAGGCGAGTCATAAATCTGTTTGTGTGGACGGACCAGCTCAACAAGTCTACTCTCTTTCGCGGGCATTTGGGTATGCACAGTGTACACACGTGACTTACAGTACTCTAGTGTGTGTGTGTGTGTGTGTGTGTGTGTGTGTTCTCACAAGGAACCTGCATCTGATATGTTGTGTCATTTATGTTTTTGGCAGTCTCGTCAAACTAATGCCTCTCATTCTCCCTTCCCACTGTACACACACACACACACACACACACACACACTCATGATGTTTGCATTTGATCATTCATTTTTAATAACATGACATGGTATGTTTAGTTAATGAATGTATGTCTGAGAACTGTTCATCTGTACAGATTTATTTATTCTACCTTGTAATATTGTGCATCAATGCAATGCCACAAGCTTTCAGCTCATGTCAAGGATAAGCCTCATGTTTAATGCAGTTTCTTATAAACAAATATGACTGACAAAGTGTGTAAGTGGCACTTGCACAATAACACAAGTAACCCAAATCAACTTCACCTACCAATCACTCCACCAGTCAAGTTGAAAACCAAACAAGGATAAACAAACTTATGAAACAATATCCCTGTGCATTAATGCTGTATGCCCTTCCTGCTCTCTCTCTCTCTCTCTCTCTCTCTCTCTCTCTCTCTCTCTCTCTCTCNTCTCTCTCTCTCTCAAACACACACACACCAGCCTAGTGTTTCCAGCGGCAGCCGTGTGGATGGTGTGCTTTGTTCTGAGTTCTCTGACAGTGAGTGGAGGTCTCAGGAGGCGCATGTTGAAGTTGAAAGCTCAACAGGCTCTCTGAAGTGGCTGGCTTTTATGTTGCACATTGTGCAGCAGCTTGAGGAGAGGGCAACACATCGAGAAAAAAAAAAAAAAAANAAAAAAAAAAAAAAAGACAAACTTAATTCAAAAACAGTCACACATCCCTTGCTAAAGTTGGATTTATTTTTAAGTTCATTAAAAATGAATTATTATTATTATTATTATTATTTTTAGAAATGAGGGATTTTGTCTGAAATTCACGCTTACCACCAGCAAGGAGTTATGGCCCATATTGCATGTCAGAGTTACAACTTGTTAAAGTGTGGATTGATGCCTGAGGCTGCTCCACTCTCTGCTGAGGTCAGGGTACATGTCAGGACACGAATCTAGCAGTGGGATGTTCACTACACTGAGCTGGGAGATTTAATTACTCCCGTGTGTGTGTGTGTGTATGTGTGCGTGTGCCCTTGTATCTGAGTGTGTGCATGCTCAATCTGTGCATGCTGAGTCACATTGTGGTTACCACCTCTGCCATTTAATAGCTCCTCTGTAATGACTCTTAATATTAGATGCTTATTATGTTAATTGTGCTCAGACAATGACAGGCTGTTTTATGCCCTGATTGTTTAGCCAATAAAATATCACAGCAGGATAGGGATCCAAAAAAAAAAAAAAAAANAAAAAAAAAAAAAAAAGCATCCAACCATAGTTTTATAGTTACATATCTGGATCCACATAGTGATGTTCTCAAAAATTTAGACTTAATTTTTTAAATTCCAAATGCAATGCAGGCTATACAGGCTCTGATTGCACAGCGTTTCATTAATACTAAGTACAGTTACAGTAAATTTCTATGTTTGTGAAAATAATTTCAGTACACGCAGACATAATGCCTTTTGTTGTAAAAAGACACAATGGATTTGTGTTTGTGAAAAGCATGTTCATAATCTTGGATCAGATTTCTCTGGCCTATGCCGAATGTAGCGACCCTTCCTCACCCCTTCTCAAATGTCCCTCACATCCCTTCACCATCTCACCCCTCACTCTCACCCTGTGGTCCCCTTTCAGCTCCACGGCACTGTAGAAAGATGCTGGAGATTCTATGAAAACAACTGGGATTAAATCTAATGTTTTCAGAGGGAAAGAGCAATTTTCTTTTCTTTCATTTAATATTTCTTATAATCTTCAGCTTTGTTGAAGGTGGAAAATAAAGTCTGGTGGAACTGATTTTTGGATGGTTGTGAAATGTGGGAAGGAAAGAGAGGGGGAGCTCTGCTTTTATAAGAAGCTCATTAGGATCCAAAACAATTGGCCAGACTCCACTGAGACTGGTGAATGATAGAGTCATCTCCCGTGACTCTTTAGATGGCTCGGGGCACCGGAGCAGTGCCAGGAGGAAGAAAGCAAGACTGAGACAGTAAGAGTTATGTATTGTATGTGGAGCTGCAGTGACCTGGAGGCTAGAAAAACAAGGCTGTGACCACAGGGTGAAGTGTCAGTCTCCTCACTCCATAGCTACTATCACAAACACTACAACTCCAAGTCAGCGGAGGCCTTCGGGGGTCAACCACACATTCAACAGTGGCTGAAGCATAGATCTTACATCTAAATAAGCATTTCTTTCTAGTTTACATTAAATGCTGATTGGATTTATTAAGACAATCAGTCAAAATTGTCTGATAAAATGAAGATCTGAAAGTTTTCACAGCATCATTGTGTATTATGTGCAGGGGTTTTCTCTGAAGTAATTATTTCTATACTGTGATCTGATTGCTGATTTGAGATTGTTTTCATGTAGGGGGTCTATTCTGAAACTTTTGCAGTGCTTTCATGTGCAAAAACACATCGATCCGCATTTCCTTTGCTGTAGCACCGCTGTGCATATTGAGTAAAACTTGGCCCTTTTTTTTTGGTGGTCTCTTTAAAGGATCGTACTGGTGATTTTGCATGTTGGACCCCAATAATTACAACCCGCATACATGTTAAGTTGCTGAGAATCATTTTCCAAAACATGTTGCTGGAGGAGGAAATGTTAGAATAGTTTTTCCTCCTTCACAGACAGCCAGTGGCTTCAGTTCATTCCAGTACACTAAAATCAACTTGTAGAGACTTGAAACATGTTTGAGAATGAACCACACACAATTATTATTATTATTATTTTTTTTTTTTTGGTATTTTTTACTTAATTTAATCAATCCATCATGGAGCTACATGGAAGAAAATGTATGTCTCCTGCAGAGAATATAGTCCCAGGTGAAGACAGTGCAACATGGCAGATACCATCCAACAGTTACTTATGAGCTTTGTGCTTTGAGCGTCCCTACGTTGACATAAACACGCTACAAAAATAAAGGACTAATCAAAAATGAAAATTCAGAGCAGTTCAGGACATATGGTTTTGTTTTACCTGAATTCAACCTCAATTTTTGCAACTTTGACAATGTTCTACAAATATTCCTTATAATATTATGCTATGAAAACAAGGCACAATGACAAAAAACATGGTATATCCCCTTTAATTCTTTTAATTCTCTAAAATTAGATCCACATTCTGAAAGTGCATCTTAACCAGTACATCTGCTTGTTAAAATGAGGTCACAGAAACCGGGAGAAACCACGAGAAGAAAGACATGACTCTTAACATCAGGGTAAGGCATTCTGACCTTAACACTCTTTCTCTCTCCTCCTCCCCTTTAACTCTCCTCCCCTTTATGCTACATATCTGCTTACAAACTCAGAATGTTCTAATCAAAAACTAATGTGAATCTCATGGTGAGACGGTAAGCAGTGCTGCATGGA
This sequence comes from Lucifuga dentata, assembly GCA_014773175.1. NCBI lineage: Eukaryota > Metazoa > Chordata > Actinopteri > Ophidiiformes > Bythitidae > Lucifuga > Lucifuga dentata. The sequence goes on from VXCM01000653.1 coordinate 91,836, forward strand.
GTTACAGACAGTGGCGCCAGTGTTAGATAATGACCTGTCGTGTTATTCACCGAGATCTGGGTAACGTTAAAATCACAGTAAGTGGTGGCTCGTCAAATCATCTTCTGTTTGACTGACTGAATTTGAAGGCACACCAAGTAAGTGGAGGTTAGTAGGATCAGTGTGTGTGAAGCTAAATTAAGACCTTGTTGTGAGACTGACAGCTGTCTGTACAACAACTGATTCACCGTGTGTAATTTCATTTGGAGGCATAGCTCCAGCCAAGCAACCAACATTTCTCAAGCCACCAAAAAAGAGATACATGGCAAAACTTGGATGATTATCTTATTTAAGACTGGTTAAAGAGGCTCCACAAACTCTTTGAACTAGAGTTATTATCTAAAATATGGCAGAGTTTTAGAATACAGTCAAAGAGTCTCTGTGGTGTTTTATTAGCAGCACAATGTAAAGGGGCCCAGTCCAGACAAGTGGTTCTTTATGGATGGCGTTTCCTCAGGACTGGAGACCTCAGGGCCAGTCAGGAGATATTAGATGACTGGAGCCTGGAGTCTTCAACCCAGCTGTTCACACAAAACCTCTATACACAACACATTCAGCCAAAGAGGGCACACAGGGGCAATAAAGTTGGGTCAGGTGCAGGCGACATGCCAATGCTATGACATCAGTGCGTGTATGTGTGTGCATGTGTGTGTGTGGACCCATAGGGCTTTTTGTACTGGATGTTTACATTGACCTAACCAAGCTTATCTCCTCTTTGCTCAGTCCTTCATTCTGATGTTCATGTGAGACTGTCTCCTCACATACAACTTTGGTTTATTACAAAATTGTGATGTACTAGTATCTCTCATATTGCCATCACTGTCTGTGGCTTGATTTTTCCCAACTGTGAGCTGACCACAGAGATGAAGTGAAACATGCAAAAACCACAAGGCGTTCAGGCAAGCGAACACAGTCGCAAACTTGAACATTTGTATTGCATTTGCTATTGAGACATATTGAGCATTTCTCAGTGACTGCAATTCAGACACGACATGGTGATTAGCTTATCCGTGTTCAAGCCACGAGCTTGTACAGATCATGGATTTAAACACATACAGGGTATTAGAAGAAAACTTTGGCTTTGTAGTATAAAAAGAACAATAAATCTGATAAATGTGATGAGTGTGCTCAAGTGCACGATAAGAGAGAGAACACAGACAGCGGTGATAAGAGAGTAAATTATGAGCCAGTTTCATAATGCTGTCTGTTCCTCCTACACTGAGAGCTCATTCAGACGAGGAGAGGGCATGGCAGGATATCCTGACCAGGCGCGACATCAAACCATACGCTGTCATCGGTTTCACCTTTTTTTGCTCGTGAAACAAATCACCATACAGAAGAAAAAAAATGCAAATTAAAGTTCAATGATTTCAACCTAAAACTGCTCAGGATCAACTGAATCAGAAGGAAATGTGAGAAAGTGGGAGAGACGCAAGTGAGACACAAACAGCCAGTGGCTGAATTAGTGTACGGTCCCTTTAAAGAGCAGAGTGGAAGAGCCCCCTCAGGGCCAAGACTGGGGCTTTGTTTAAAAACTCCACGCTCCAATCTGCTGCAAGATGCTGACATCAGCAGAAGCTGGGCTGGGGGTCAGGTGGGGTCGAGGCTGCCACTCACCCACTGTGAAATGAAAGGGGGGGGGNGAGAGAGAGAGAGAGAGAGAGAGAGAAAGAGAGAGAGAGGAGAGAGAGACTATAACCAAGGCACACTTTGCTCAATATACACATTTTTTTTCCTTTTCTTTTCGATCCCCCCAGTGCTTAAGTGGTTCAAGTACAAGGAACTTTGGTAAATAATTTTATGAATGTGTTTTGCTTAAGTAGTTTATTGATATTCTACATGGATTTTATAACCTCCTGTCAACACTTTAACTACATACAGCCCATCAGCACTGCAAGCCAACAAGTTATCTGACTCATTTTATGTTGATGAATGAGATACTGTCTCCCTGTAAGTGTAAACAGGACAGCTACACAAAAAAGAAGCTGAAAGACTACATTTCAATGAGAGATAAATTCAAAAATAGATTTTCCTCCAACTGCAGCCAGTCAGTCAGCAGGATGCATCCCTGCTGCGGTGACAATCCTCTCAGCAGTCATGGACATAAGTGGAACACTGTGACCTGACACTTGTGAAATAACCAGACACAGACCGCAGGTGTTACAGGAAAGGTCTTGTATTGTTCCAACTGTGAGCAAAGTTCCACAGTGCCTTTACACCTCCAGGATTTCAACTAGTATCTGTACAACATCACTGCTTAACAGCAGCCAAAAGTGCACTCCTCTCCTCAGTAAAATTATCTCATGGTTTGTGGTTGAATGCACAGCTGTCCAGCGCACTATTACAAGCTATGCTGCACCAGCATTGAATGCACAGCATGTTTCCTTGCACTAAATTCAAGGTCCTGCTCTCCTTGTGTCAATATTTTTGCAATGTAGAAATTGATTCTGGTACACTTATTGTAAATTAATGTCAGACATTTAGACCTGCATTATAAAGCATTCTGGATTTTGCCTGCGTAGCAATTGGATCTCATTCGGTGGGTCAATGTGCTGTTAAAGCATGTGTTTCCTCCTTGCTTCGTGGATGAGCTTTTTCCATAAAATAAATGAATAAATAAATAACTAAGAACTTTTTTGCATGGATTGTTGCTTTCAGAGTTCCAGGTGAAGGTACCACTTAATGAGCCACCACCTGTGATTTACATTAACCCTTTTCAAAAATCCACCAACATTTTGAAGTTATAGAAGGATTTAAACTCATAAATGTGTCCCAGCTGTGTGGGACACAGTTTTGACTGAAAATCAATTGTAATACAGTCTGTGGATACATTTTCCCTATTTGAATAACATATCTGGATACAGGTCACATTTTAATGTACAGTGTGAATAGGGTCTCTGTATTATCTATGATTCAGTCACAGCGCTCATTACTAAGCAGCAAAGTGCCGTGACAAACAAATGATCTTGTGCTGCAAAAGGCTGAGATGTTATGAAAGACAAGCATAACCACACACTTCACGCCATCGTCAGAGACCCTGCAGATACGCCAAGGAGATAACACTTTGTCTACAGGAGGATGCATGTTAACTGGGTCACATATGCCTCTGCAAAGGACACGTACAAACACAGATCTTTCAGAGCACCACCCTGTCCCACATCTATCTGTCTGACCTGTGGTCTGACTGCTGAACTTTTAAACCCATATAGAAATGGCAAATGTTGTGTTTGCTGCAGTGTCGGGTTTTACTCAGCTACACTCAAGTAGAAAACCATTAAAGGCTGTCTTAAGCAGCGAGTTGGGAACAATGAAGAGTCATTAGATGTGACACAAAGTGGAGTAAAACCCACTTAAGCTGTAATGCACAGCATGAGATAGTTTTCTTTTACTAAAACAGACTTAAGTGTGATTTACTAAAAGAAAGAATGTATTAATCTTTAATTAACAATAATTGAAGCTGCCCTTGATACAGTGCTAGTTTTAAATTCACCCACATTTTCAGTCTTAATCATGGTGGCTCCAACAGAGAAAAGTCTACCTTAATTGCTCAGCTAAAGTAACAGAATTGGCTAAGATGGTACATTTATTTTTTGCTCAAGAAGTGGCAAATGGAAATGTCGGAACAAAAAAAAAGCAGGACTTTTCTCATTAACACCAAGCAAGTGCTCAGGCATAAACTGGACGTGGACCAGACAGTTAGCAAAGACGACATAAAGAGGCTATCAAAAAATCTGATATAGGTGTAGCCATCGACTGCATTTCATGCTGAGTGTGTATTAATGTTTATGTTTGGTCCCCATAGGATAATTTGTTAGCCTGCAGGTCTTGGAAATCAGTCCCACACAAAGCATGAGACATAAATGAGCAGTTCACCTTGTTACTTGAAATTGAAATTTACTGATTGGGTAATTAATTACAACTCAGGTCTAATAAAACCTAAACTGTATCGCTTATGGTCACTCAGGGGAAATCATCTGGCGCCATTAGTGGCTTATGCCAAAGAGCACAGTTGCCGATATTATAATGCTACTTTAAATGTAATTCTTCCCCCACAGGAGATGAACACTGGTTGCTACATGACGCATAAGCACCAGTGTGGGTGACTGTTATGCGGTCACAGGTGTGTTTAACATTTTACAAGAGCTTTCAATGTGACTCAGTCAATCAGACCTGAAGACCAGAATGATCCCTTTACAAATGGCCATAAATGACATTGGTTGAAAGGTGCGGCACTCATGCAGAGCTAGCATAGCGGCACAGAAGATTCAAAGTCAGCAATGATGTGTGTCAGCAGTGCCTGCAGTATAATGTGTGTATAAGGTGTTTTTAAGTGAAGGTGGTATGGGTGTATGTGTTCAGGATGTATGTATGTGTTCAGGATGTATGTATGTATGTATGGGTGATGTGTTCAGGATGGCAGCAAAGCACAGCTGCTGGCAGAAAATGATAAGAGAGACGGAATATCAGGAGAATAGGAGTAAGATGGACAGCATAGGCACAAACAGACACAAAAATACAAGTGCGCACACACACACACACACACATACACACTGATTCATAGGCAGACAGAGTCAGTCTCCAGCAGGGATCTGTCCTCACCAGCAGGCCTCAGGGGAAACCAGACAGAATATATTTAAGACGGGCCTCCCTAATCCCTTTAGTCAAAATGAAAACGCACACACATGCAAACACGCACACGCATGCACACTATATTTAAAGCAAGAGCTTCAGAAAAAAAACCAGGATATCACTTAATTTGTTTCTGTGATTGCATCTGCATTTGTTTTTCTCTATGCATTGTCATTCATTCTTCAGAATTTCCAAAACAGTTAAAAGGAGCATACTGGTAATTTTGCAGGTTTGAGCCCAATAAATATAACCCGCACATGTTATATTACTACCAACCATTTTTCAAAACATACTACTAGAGCGGTAAGTATTCAAATTGTATTTCCTTCCTTCTAGACTGAGATAGATTTCAGTTTCTTTGTCAGTTACTTAATTTAACCAAGGAACAAGGAGTTACACGGAAGAAAATTTATGACTCCACCAGGAAATATAGTGCTAGAAGACAGCTTTTATCAAGAACATAAAATGACCATGCCTTCTACAACCATGCAATCATACAATCAAAAGTGTTAGCAGGTGAGACATTGAATTTTAAGATGGGTCTATCACCTCAACATTTGATTTTGAAAGATTATGGGTTTGGCAAAATAGCACAAAAACTAAAATACAGTTTTATGGTTTGGAAAATGTCTAGCAGTAATATAACGTATGTGTGGGAAGTATTTGTTGGGCGCAAACATGCAAAATCACTGGTATGGTCCTTGAAGAAAGACAGATGCAGTAGCAGATTTCAGTCCAGAAACATTTATGGTCATTACAGTCACTTACCAAATGTAAATGCTTTTTACAGCTTGAATGTTAGGCCAACATTATCATCCCTTTTATGATATTGACAGACAGATAAGCTGGTGGTTGTTGGCAGTGTGTAAGGGTGTGAGATGTGTGTGATGGTGTGTGAGAGGGATGCAAACCCATTGTTCATCACACATTAAGTCACATGTTAAGTATATGTGTGAATTTGTGAGTATGTGCGTGATGAAGGATGGCGTTGTAGCAATAAGAGGAACCTGCTGATGTTGCAGTTGTGTTTGTCAGTGTGTGTGTGTGTGTGTGTGTGTGTGTGTATGTATGTGTGTGACAGAACAAAAGGTCGTANTGTCAGTGTGTGTGTGTGTGTGTGTGTGTGTGTGTATGTATGTGTGTGACAGAACAAAAGGTCGTAAGGCTGAGTTTGTGGTCACACATGGGTTCCTCCACTGTTTCGGTCCCAAAGTGAGGCATTGCCAAAAAGTTCATAGCCACCTACACAACACACAAGAGATAAACACACTTTTACTCCCCCTGTTCTCTCTCTCTCTCTCTCTCTCTCTCTCTCTCTCTCTCTCTCTCTCTCTCTCTTCCCCTGGATGATGAGAGAGTTGTTATTATTGGCTGAGGGCCTGCTCCTTGCTCCCAGTAGAAGCCAGATGATTGTTTTTTTTGCCCTGGGTCCAGACCTTACCTCTCCAGATCCTGTTACTGGGACTGTGGACCGTTCCAGAGGGTTCCCACTGAGACTTGGATAGNGGGGGGGGGGGAGAGAGAGAGAGAGAGAGGTGAAACTACACATCAATCCCCCAAACTTTCTTAGTTATTTTAAATTGATTGTCTTATTTGCAGTAATACTGGGTAACCATAGAGACACACAACCTTCCATGATAACTTTAGCACTTCTTTGCAATGTTAATTTAGCACATCATATCACCTATTTAAATATTTATCTGTCTTTCACTTATGATATGAACATTACACTGTTTATTAGACTGTTCTCCACACATGCACATGCACACCTGTCCCACATGTGTGTGTGTTTATTTTTAGCGGACAGCCCAAGCAGCTGTTTGCCATTACTCATATCAGCGTGCGCTCTTCTCTCCCTCTCTGACCCGCTGTTATTCTTTCTAAGCCACAGTCACCGTATGACTGTGTTGCCCGGACCTGGCATGAATTGTTTTCCTGCTGCAGGGGTTGTCTAGCTTAATTATTTCCCAGTATCACTGAATTATTTATCAGGTAACTGTACAAAGGGAAAAGTTACAGAAAATTGGTTGATGAATTATTCATCATTTATCAGCAATGAGCTTTTTGTGGTTTTTAGACAAAGTGAAACATCAGAAATAAGTCGAGGCGAGAGAGAGAGAGAGAGAGAGAGAGAGAGAGAGAGAACTTGCCTTTTGTTTCTTGAGGACCAAACTTTGAAGACAACCTGTGCTGTGAGAACATTTCTAGTTATGAGGACATTTTGGCTGACAAACACAACACTGGGATGAGCTCCAAGTTTCCAAAGGAGTCCTCAGAACGATAGTAATCCCAGACAAGTGTGTTTCTGCCATACCTGCGGCTAGATACTCTGCAATGGTTCAGGAACTGTTGCGTGGAGCAGCTTCCCCAGGTAGACAACCACCAGTTTTAAATACTCACATTTAGCTTGTTTTTTTTTTTTTTTTTTTTTTTTGTTTGTTTGTTTTTTAAAACAAGACAAAAAGAACTCCAAATTACTCATAACAGAGAAAAAGTCACAAAATGAAACCTGACCATAATGGCTACTATGCTGGGACACCAACCAACATATTCCAATACCATCAGTATTCAAGACTCTGACGTCTTTGTTAGAGACAGGAAACAACAATATGGTTCCTCATACTGTATGTGCCAACACACATTGCTCTCTCTCTCTCTCTCTCTCTCTCTCTCTCTTACACACACATACACACACACACACGCGCACACACACTTTACTTCCTCCCTACCAAGGAATCGGTCAGTGATGGTGAAACGTAATGCTATGTGTAGCTGTGAAAACATTGTATAATGATAGAGTCTTTTAAATGACCCTTGGAGTGTGTCAGAGATCAAGTCAAGGTCACTCGGTCCCTAGAGGCAGAAAATATCTTTATTGCACTTAATTAAGATGGCATTAATGACTTCCCTCTGAGCCTCGAGATAAACATCCAGTTAGTGTTTTACACAGCACAATTATCCCAGTGGTGTGATTACCTCAGTCCGGAGTCTCTGCTGGCCTCCTAGCAATAGCTGGCCAGGAAGACATCAGCTTGTTTAGTTTAACTTCACAGATCAGAGTTGGATACAACAGAATAACAGTGAGAGGGAGGAGGGCTAACAAAGACAGACATCCTGTATTTTACCATAATTCTAATAAGCAAATGCTCGGATTAAATATAGAGGTAATGAAGAGAAGGCTTTAGGCAAAAGGTCACTGCAGATGGTTAAGTACATTAGTAATTGTTACAAAAAAAAACCCTTTCAATTCTGGGATAGAGTTGTTACCATAAGTTTTTAATCTGATCTGATTAATTTTGATCTTTCTCTATGTAATCAGACGATCATCATCATGTATGGCTCAAATATGCTTCACAGATTATTGTCCTAACTAAAACCATCATATGTCGCTAATCCCTCTCTGCTTAAGCTATTCATACATAAATGATCACTTCAAAGAGAAAACAAACCCTAAATCAGAATTTCTATTTATTTTCCTTACTGATCATGGGTATTGATTTTGGAGCCAATAATCATGAACGTGGAGAACTCTTTCTTGAAACTGTAGCAATGCTATCAAGAGTTATGTTTCAGAGTTTCTCTTCTGATGATGAATAGGACATGCAGTTCAGGAGTAGACATCACACTCTGATCACCCTGTCAGTGCATTCAGAACCTCTCTCAGTATGTTTACCTGCACACCATACTGCAGCAAAAACGTGGAGTAAGACGTATACATGGGTGGAATTAATACAATCCCATCATTCGCTAAATACACGACTCATTGCTTAACAGCTTGGGAAAGGAAGTACAGCAAGTGAAGACATGCATGCGCAGAATGCTTACACCAACTGTAAGACGGTGGATCATTTACATGCCTGAATAAATCAAATTACATTTGTGTAATTTAGGTCTGTTACTCAGAGTACACCAATGTCGATTAATGGCGATTTCAAATCTGATTACAGTGTTTACATGATGTTTGAAAAAAAAATATTTTGTTACCTTAATCAGAGAAGAAATAAAGTTTTATCGTGCATGTAACTATACTTATTTGGCAAACAGAATCAGAAATTAAACCCTGATCATCACCATGTCAGTCCATTTAAAACCTCAGTGTAAGTAGAGTTACTTGGTTCTGGGGAATCCTGTTTTTTTTTTTTTTTTNTTTTTTTTTTTTTTTGGAGAAAGACAGGTTCATGTCCATAGTTATGGACATAACCCAGCTGTTTTATGGTGGCTTTTTTACTTTGATAACAAATCCATCACAGCTCATGCATGTGATTGAACTCTGTGTGACACATCCTCATAGGCCTGTGGGCACTGAGGGATTTGGGACTCATGGACCGATCTGTATGAGGGTGTTTGTAGCACCACAGCTGATAAGGGGAGGGGGGTGACTGGGGGTTGTTGGTACATGTTGGCTGGTGGTTGAATAAAATGTAATGGGAGAGGGGATGAATCTAAACTGTGCAGATAAAGTGCCACTCACTGCAGAGGATTTCCAAGCATGGTTTACCCAGAGGGTCACTAAAGGTCGAGTCATTAAGCCTTTATTGATAGTTCTTAGAAGTTTACCCCTCAGGCATCAGTCAGGCACTCCCACTAAACAGGCTTACTACTGTGAATAAAGCCATCCATGTGTCACATGTAAATATGCATCAAAGATTTAGGCATCTGCACACATTTTAGAAATGATGTGTGTTAATGCTCATACACATATTCGCTAAATGTTTGTAAACACTGTCAAAGTAGCAGTGTGTGCTGGTTGCCATATTAATTCAAACACAAACCCCCTTGTCTCATCCAGCAATGTGAGCATGACTTGGCTCTCTAGACTCCAGGGAATTGGTGCAAGCCATTGTAACATACTCAAACCTCATGGGTGTGATTGAAAGCGTGAGGTTTCGGGGTGTGAGAACCACGTGAGAGAAGTTGTTGAGAGGACAAAAACAGAAAGAGAGTCAGAGAAAAAGAGGGACAAGGTCCCTTGTTTCTTGCTCTCAGAGGCCCAGCTGCTGCAGCTTTCATTATTCAAATGCTGCAGCATGACACTGAATTAATACAGCCACTGGTAAACATGGCTACAGGAGGGCTGCAAACATGAACTTAGCTTGTGCTGCCAACTCAAATAAGCATGTGAGATATCTCTGCTGTGAGATAACTAGAGGCGAGAGATTGGAGGAGATAATGCCATACACTTTTCATAAGTCTTTCCAACACGTTAAATATGATGTCAGTAGTTACTAGATGGTCACTTAGTTTATCAAGAGATAAATACTATGCAAAGACCAAGGTCTATAGATAACAGTTTAAGAAAACCTGATTTTCACATCTATTTACTTAAAGAAGTCCTATTTATAATGCAAAAGTCATTTTTCAGTGTACAGTTAGACTTGCCAGTGCTTTGACTTTTCTCCCTGATCTTAAATAATTTCCCTTTGTTTGCGATTTTTGCTCCAAATATGCACAAAATTACACTCATCACCTCCATTATGTAAACAACCTCACTGACACTGGAGCTGATCCCTGAGAGTGAGCAGAGGTCACTACTAAGCAGATGACCTGAGGGTCACAGATGGAGGAGGGGCTGTAGGCACTGAGGGCATTTCTGTCTTGTTCCCTACTTGTGATTTCTAATGTTCTAATGTAGGGGGTGCGTGAGATCAGGGGATTGCCAACCTCCCTTCCCCCCACTGCCTCTCACTTCCCCCCTGGGGAAAACTTGGAACTATGCTTGACTGGAGTGGGTAAGACAATGTCCAGACTCTTGCTGCTCAAGCTCAGGAAAACAACCATCATGAGAGGCAATTGTTTGCAACCAAACATCACTGTAACAACACTGGCATAAAGGCTTGTGAAGTCTTGACGTCTGCTAGCCTGGAAATCAACTGCCAAGTTTAGGTGCGATAAGCTTGAAAGACAGAAAGAGAGAGAAAGACATGCAGAGAGTCAGATTTAAAGAGACAAGAGTAAGACTGATTGCCCTCTCTCCAGCTGTATATTTGCAATAAGTTCAAGAGTTCAAGATCATATCTGGATAGTTTGTCTTGTGTTGCTAACCACTTGACGCCACTCTGCCAACCAGCACTGGTTTGAGGTGACTGACCATGATATGTAGATCATAAAACCTCTGCAGTATGGGATGGTTCAGCCTGAGTTCATGGAGGTAGAATGAGAGGAAGAGAGAGAACAAAGCCGCGACAGACAAAAAAGATAATATCAAGCCGGCAGTGCTGCACCAAACTTCATAGACGTTTGTTCAAATCATCTCTGAGCACACTGATCTGTTTTTAGAAACTGAAATAAGAAGGAACAACTAAGCACTCATGATAATACTTAGCGCATAATGGAAGAAGAGTTCACTTTTTTCATTGCACAGTAATGAATCAGCGAATTTACCGGGTGACAATATATTTGTTGTCTGCACCTCCCCATCTAAACACCCTAAAGCAAAGGAAACAAAGGTTCCCATTGGGCCAATAATGAATAAATCGCTCCCATGTGACCACTGGCCAAGTCCCATTTTGCTCCATCCTCTGTTTGTTTTCCCCACCATTGCAATTACCCCTCCCCCCTAAAAAACCCCAACTACCCAGCGATAAACAAACCCAACAAACCCCAGGACCCTGACTCAGACCCATAAAAACAACACAAGAGAGTGGAAGAAGGAGGGNCCCAACAAACCCCAGGACCCTGACTCAGACCCATAAAAACAACACAAGAGAGTGGAAGAAGGAGGGGTTGAAGGGGTTGTGGGACAGTAACTTATAGGGCCAAACATGTTAGAGGCAGAAAGAGTTGGACATTCAGTGTGTGTGTGTGGGTGTGTGTGTGTGCGGAACATTGCCTTTACTCCCTTCCTCCGGCTCTGACCCTGGCCCCCTGCCAGCAACAGTCACAGTCTAATTACTGAAATCTGCGTGCCAGCTAAAGGCATTGTAGGAGTCAGTATTGTCTGGGGGCCCACAGAGAGCAGTCACCATTCATCCCTGGGTGCCCTCTATTTACTGAGGTGGAACGGCCTTTACAAGAAATCTGTTTTTAAGAGAACAACACGTTTGAGTGACTTTTCAGAGACAAGCTCACTAAATGATACAGTGTGACAGTGCACAGAATTGGGATACCAGCCTAAATGTGACCGATTATGGCTCCACATTGTAGACACAAAGTTGCCATAACTACACACTCTTGCCAAAAACAGATGCTAAAAATAAGAGATAGCTTAGCATTGGTAATAAGTTTACATGCACAAAAAAAAAAAAAAAAANAAAAAAAAAAAAAAAATAGAAAAAAAACCCAAATGTGATTCTACTCAGATTAAGGCAATAAATTGATTGTTTTTTTCCTAGTGTCACAAACACCATAAACCAGGGATCCCCAACTGGCGGCCTGCGGGCCAAATGTGGCCCACTGGTCCTATCTCTCAGGCCTTCAGATGACTTCTCCAAAAAAAAAAAAAAAAAAAAAAANCTCATTTTGTTCAGGAGAAGCTAAGCTTTCCATAGATATTCATATATCTCCATTTTATTGAGAAATTATAAAACATAATTATAAAATGATTATAAAACACAATTATAAAACAATTATAAAACATTATAAATGCTACACAGGGATGAGCACATGGTCTCCAGTCTACCAGTGGAATATTACGCACATATTATGCAAGGGGAACGCATGCCTATTGCCATGGCTGGCTACATAAAAGCTGATAGGACCACTGACCCATCAATCAAATTCTCTGCTAGTCTACTATTGAATCACAGAGAGGGATTTTAAAATTTAGACTGCCCTCGGAAGTTACATCATTGAGAAGCGACGAAGTTAGGTTTTAGCTCAGAGGCTATTTTGTGCTTTAGTTACATTTGTCTCAGGATTGCATGGTCATAAAATGTCATGCTTGGACTCGTTTTGTTTGGGAGAATCTAAGCTTTCTGTAGATATTCATATATCTCCATTTTATTAAGAAATGGTGATTATAAAACACTGCAAACGCTACAGCAGAAGTGCTGGGCCCCCGGTGTTTTCCGTTGTTTTTACCAAATGAGAGGAAAAGATCAGGTTGTGTCCAGGGGGTGGGAAATGATGGGGNGACTTGGCTTGACATGCTTGTTGGAAAACCCTGCCATAAACTGACTTTAGTGTACTTTGATTAACAGACCTGGTTTACCGATTTACTCAAGCGTGTAAACGATCCACTGGCTTATTTTCAGCATAAGCAATATGTGCATGATTTTCCACACCTGGCACACTTCCCCTCATAAAACAATAAAGCAATAACTCGTGTATTAAGAGAATGTCAGAATTCTATTACTTCCATCCCTATATGCATCTTACTCCACATTTGTTGCTTTAATCGAAGTAGACAGAAATCTGAGTATAGCTGGCGTGCATAGTGACTGTCATGGTGAGTCACTGCTAACTTCACTCCTCAAGCTTTTCCACCAGAATTCTGAATCTCTTTTCTGACATCTTTGCATTTCATTATATTGTAAACTTAGATTATATTATAATATAATATTTTATTATATTATAGACTGTCTCCATGCAACACTTTGCTCTGCATGATACAAATATTCACCATGTCCATTATTGCATCTGTTTTTCACTTTTACCAGTACAGCATAAGAGCTGATGTCATTTTTTCCCTGCGTGAAATCCCTCCGCTGGTAACCAGATTACTGCAGTGCTTCCATGTTGGAGCCCAGCAGGGAGGGAATGGCTGCAGCTTAGATTCCCCAACCTCATCTTTATCAAGCCCATGACTGGATTTATTAAGCCTAATGCTCTTAATCTCCTTGATTTTTAGTGTAAACCCATTAAGGAACATGCTGGAATAAGATAACAACAGGAGAAATGATAGAGAACTCTGTGTTTTTAGGTATGTGCCAACTTCTGTGTGTTTATCAGACACTGTGATCTTGTCAAATGTAGAGAACTGTCATAGGTCAGGGTCTGCCAAAAACAATGGTGTTAGACCTCGTGTTATCACTGAAGCTAGAGACAAGGAATTATTTACATCTCTATTATCTACTTTGAGCCAGATCAGCATTTGCTGTTTTCCCCAGGAAACCTTGAAAACAGTATCAGAGGGCATTTTCATCGGGAAAACAACCTGGGTTTATATAAACATTTGCCAGCGAGACAGGAGGGGACTCGTGGTTTTCAAACTTATATACTGCAATTCTGACAAGCTGGCAGATCCATGCATGTCAGCCATGTTACAATGCTCTATACTATGTAATAACATAGTGTGCTGGTGGCTTTCAGAGTGGTCAGATGACAGTTGAGGGCCCCTGCCTGCTTTTTCCCCGTGTGGTGAATTTCGGTGGTCGCACTCTGTCTGCCTGCAACCACAAGATTCGCCACCGTCTCTCTTCGGCGTCACAGCCGTTTGGTAGGCAGAGCCCATCCTCACCACACCACAACACAGCGCAGAACCACAGTCACATGAAAACCCTCACACCCCTCACAAGTCTGCAGATCTGCAGAGCACCATGCTCCATCTGCGTGGAGCAGCTCATAGTGCACCATGGAGATAGTTTCACATGCTTGTAGGAGTTTCACATCATCCTTGGTGGATGATGCCTTTGCTGAAATGCTGGTGCATTGGCCAATTCAGGTTTGCACTGAGGGTTACATTGAGGCCAAATGTCTTTTTTCCTTAAGTGAGAGGATTGCTGGAAAGCACTACTATGTGTAATAGGAGCCGACGTAAAGGTCATGAGTTCAACTAACCCGCATCACATATAGTTAGTATGAGGTAGGTTATAGCTCTACATGGAGCACTCAGTTAAACACCAAGGTATTAAGGTCAGGCCTTAAGGTTATAATAGTATATTTAAGTAATCTATTATACAACAAACAGCATTAGAATAGACTGCCTGAGCTATTTTTGTCATCATCACTGTAGTTTAGGAATTTAACTTCAACTGTTGAGCTACACTTATCAAAATGTTGCACACCACAGCAAATTAAGCTTAGTTTGTTTTCCAGCCCACATTCATGTCTGTCTGCATTTGAAATTTATTCAGCTGTCTTGGAAGAGAATTATTTATGAGCAAATCTGTTCATTGGAATGGCTTGCCTTGTTTTGCTTTGCATTGCTCCCCGGACGTGGATCTGCTGGGACCGCCTGTCAGAATCACCCGTTTTTAATGGAGCCAATCCCCCAAAACCTAGCTGTTGTTGAAAACAGGAATATAATTACAGCTTCATTACAGATATCATAATAATCCCTCCACAAAAACTCCAGTTTCCAAACTCCCCAAAGTTATTAAGAGATTTTTGGTGTGTTTGTTGTTTTGTTTATCTTTAACAGGGTTTTCATGTCCTCCCATGGTAGGATGGAGGTGACCAGTGGTTAATGATGAAGAGCCAGAAATGAGCCGATGGGAATGAGTCTAATTCTCTGAGCTTCAGTCCCAGGTGGTTCCCAATTCCAGATGTCTCAGGCACTCTCTTTGAGAAGTACGGGTTCAAGAGTTTATCTACAGTCCTCTGGGTACATGCATTAGCCAATCAGTGTGCAGGGACGACAGTGGTTGGCAGAGGTGGTCAGCGCTGAGATGACTGTGTGAAGAGGCTCGGTAAAGTGGATGGTCAGTGTCTGAGACACTTCTCTTGGTGGGAAAAGGACACAGAGAGGGAAAGAGAAAAGGTGGAGCATTAGACAGAATGAGGTAATGTTATAGCAACCTTGAATAAGGTCTTGGTTTTGGCCTATTTGGATAAATAATGTGCAGCTGATTTCTATATCAAATCCATTTAAGGCATCTCCCAGGAGCTCAAACCATTTGGTAACAATATAATCTTAAAAAAAAAAAAAAAAAAAAAGAGTCTCTTCTTAGTGATTTGTGCTGATCACAAAATTAAGTTTGAACTGGAAGAGGAGAGGAGAGGAGAGGAACCAATCTATGACTTTGTTTATTACCATCCAAACTTGGCTCTGCCAGCCTGCCCTGCAGTTCATGCAATTGTTTGAGGTGAACTGGCAGCCTGCCAAGCCTGGAGTAAATCAGCTCTGTCAGTCAGCAACAACAGCCAGCAAAGAGAGGGAGGAGGAGGAGGAGCAGATCATGTATGGGGNGGGGGGGGGGGTTGAGAAATTGTATGTGTGCATTTGCATATGTGATAAACGTACAGAGTGAGGCAGTGCAGAAAAACAGGGGCAATGAGCAAAAGAAAAGGAGAGAGAGTAAACCTATGAGAGGGAAGTGGGGGATGGGAGGCAAGTGAAAAAAGTAAAAAAAAAAAAAAANAAGTCAGAGGGAATGAGAGAAAGAGGGAGGGAGGGAGGGAGGACCTGGTGCTCTGTTGTGAAACATGAGCTCGGAAAAACTGCTCCGAGTTTAACACTCTCCCCAATGTTTTTGCAGTTGTTACTGTTCAGAGGAGGTCATTTGCGTGAGCACACACATGTACTGAAGCTGACACACACACACACACACACACACACACATACACACACACACATGCACGCACACACAAAGTGTCCCAGAGCCCCACCCCTGCTGCGCTGGTTGTTTTTCTCACTCTGCCTCATGCCTCTCTCCACACTCCTGTTATCAAGGTGAGGTGTGCTAACTAGACAGGCTGCCTGATGCCTCTGGCGCCCTGCCAACCAGCTTGGTAAACACACACACACACACACACACACACACACACACACACACACACACACAGGTTGAACTGGCCTGGTTGTAGCTAGGAGGCTTTACCAAAAACCTTCATGCATGCTGCCTGCTTGCAAAGACACTGGGACTGGAAACTGGGCACAAGGCGAGCTCTCTCATTACTGCACACCTCAGGCCGTGTAGCTCAGAGGACTCCGACTCCCACGTCCTCCGGAAACCACAGTGACTGCTTATTCCTATCTTGCTGCAGGAACTCTTTTTTCTGCTAATTAGTTCCCAACAATGACCCAGCTTGTTTGTGTGCCGTCCACTGAGTGACACTCCCCATCATAATTAGGCTGGGCTTGTGTCTTTCTCAGCTCCACGCCAGTGCACGGGTTTTCACACATGGGGAGAAACAGTTTCCCCACTGTGCGGAGGCTTATGGGGTGTATCTTTTAATTGGGTCCAAATGGTGGAGGATAATATGAAGATTTTGAAGAGTGATAAAGTTGGGAAATGAGAACAATAGCCAGCAGGAGACAGAGAAGACAAGTTCAGCAGGTTCATGTGCTGTGCTTGGAGGATTTTAAATCCCACCCCTTGACCACAGGATACTGCTAGTGTTTGTGAGTCAGAGATTTCTGCTCTCTCTCTCTCTGCCTCTGTGTGTGTGTGTGTGTGTGTGTGTGTGTGTGTGTGTGTGTGTCACAGCTGTGAAGCCGGGAGTGACTGCTGCTCAACAAAGCCCTGAGCTCTGCTGGGTTGCTCTTGGTAAACAAAGGGAACTCACAGTGCTGTATGGTGATTGCCCAATCTCTGCTTGAGAGAGAGAGAGAGAGAGAGAGAGAGAGAGAGAGAGAGAGAGAGTAAAGAAAGGAGCCAGTCGAGCACGGCAGATTAAAAAAGAAGCTGGACTCGGTGTGTAACTGGCGACTGCCAAAGTTTTAAAAGTGAGAAAATGAGCCTGTCGCTGCATGGTTGCAATAGTCAGAAACCGGGACTATTTATGTGATTATCAGCTACCATTTCTGCTCTCTCTCTCTCTCTCTCTCTCTCTCTCTCGCTCTCTCTCTCTCTCTCTCCTCCCAGCTGTGATAGGGTGGCCAAGCAGACCAGGCGAGGTGGCGGGTGGAGGAGGAGGGGGGAAGGGGGACTGGGTTGGGGTCTTTGCCAGAGGAGGTCAGCTGTGTTCGGTCACAGCAGATGAAGGGGGTTGGGGTACCGGATGGTTGCTGAGTTGCTGCGCCCATGGCATGCCCAGCTGAACCTCAACTACACGCATCTCTGTTGGCTTAGCTGCTTATTCCCATGACAACCCATCGCCTGAGCACCAGATGTGTGCAAAGAGGGTAGAAAGAAGAATGGAAAGTGGTCAAATACAACTAAGACTGAGACAGTAACGTCCCCTCTTGCTTTGACTCAGACTAGTAGGAGTTTGGTGACAGGTATTACAAGGTCTCATTTCACTGTTAGCATTATATCTCAAAAAGTTATGGATGGATTTGGATGAAGTTTGGGGAACAGATAGATAATGTCGAGATGAAGAAGAGACTTTAATTTTTGAGGTGATCCAGGATCCAGAAGAAGTTTTAAAGCCTATAAAATCAATGCTAATGGCCTGACTTCAGTCAAATTTAGCATGGTGGCTCGCTTTTTCATCTTTTTGTTGAATAAGTTTCTCTGCACGAGTGCCTCTTACCATTTTATGTAATGTGAAATGCAGTTGTCTGACCACATTGTTTTGGAGCTGGTGAAGTAAGGGGGTGGTGGTTGTGGTGCTAGAGGGTCAGAGCTGTCATCTCTATTGTTCAACTTAGTGGCCGACGTTTGAGCCAAAGCATGTGTTTGTTGCATGAGACATTATCATAAACATTCACTTTTTTAACATCAGCTAAAATAGCAACAACAAGCAGCGCTGGCTTGAGGTTGTTTCTGCAGCAGTTTTGCAGCATGCTAACTCCAGTTGCAGAAATACAGCTGACTCATAAACTTCCTAAATGCAACAAAAGGCAAAAACAACCCATAAAACAACCTTACATATTTCCAAACAAAATACTTTTTTTCTCTGCTGGCAGGGAGAAATTCAACTCTTCCAGGCAGACACATTAACAAAGTTTGTTCGGTTCCTAAAAACGTGCCTGCATTAAATTATAGCTCAATGAAAAAACTGAGCTCACAGGTGATAATTTAGTAAATGCTTGTGTGTGCTGAAGGAAGGTGGGACTTGAAGTGGTCTCGGGGCTGGAGGGCAGAATCTGTGGCTGGTAAGGCTGAACAGGTGCTGAGGTGCCTGTCAGCACTAATTTGCTGTTATTCTCTCTCTTATCCAGTATTTTATTCACTAAGCAGCACAATCCACTTTTACCTTTATGCAACGGACAGATTGACGCTATGGTTGAATTTTGTTCTTGGGAACTGCTGAACCCTGCCAGAGATCCAGGCATGGAAGAGTTAACAAAGTAGGCTGCAGTGTTTTGATTGGCTTTGCAGACATAAACAAGAGCTGTACTTGTGAGCGACCCCTGGGCCTGACCCCAGAGATAGACGCTTCTCTAATGGGTGTCTCTTTCAGCAGGCAGCCAGGCCAGGGGAACAGAGGAGCCATTGTTTGGACCCAGGGAAAGCCAAGGCTCTCCCCATTTAAGTGCTGAGCCAAGAGGAGAGCGCTGCAGGAGCTACCAAGCCAAAGGAGCCAGGAGGCAAACAGCAAGGGAGATAGGGGACATCCTTAGCACCTTCTATGTTTTTAGGGTCAAAATATCTCTCCGACTTCCACAAAAGAAAGCAAATAACTCTTGCAGAGATGACGCTGAGGGCCTGTGCCCACATCATCTTTATATGTTTTGACAGTTGTATAAATATCACCATTAATTAGCTCCTATTAAGGCTTGAAATTCCTATACTTAAAGCACCTAAACCACAGGATTAGGAGGGGAGCGCTGAGCAGTTGTGTGCACTTAACCACCCGTGACTTGGGTACAAGCTGTTGTTCTGTTTCCACCACATCCTCTGAAGCGCTGTCATTGTGTGCATGTGTGTGTTTGTGCGAGGGGGGCCGCAGGCAAGGGAGTTCTCCTGCTGCAAGTGGCCAAACAGGTGAGTCAGGTGTCAGCGAAGCGCGAAACCATACCTGGCGTCTGTGACAATAGAAGTGCCACGCGTCAGCCCTAGGGGAGGTGAATGTAAGACACCATACAGCTTTGACTTGTCTGGTCTATTGAAGAAAACAGCAACAAAATCTGGGGTGTAATTTGTTTCAAAGAGCTTACGCATTTGTGTGGAGTAGATATTAAAATATCTCGTGGAATATTGAATACAAAATCTGGAAACACACAGGACAAGTGATACGGGCTAAACCTTCGTGTTTATGTCTGCCAAGGGCAATCAATCAGTTCCATGCCCTGAGAGCATTTGTGCTACATGTAACTAAAGCGCCTTTCACTCCTCAGGAATTTTACATCTTTTCACACCAAGGAACTAGGATCCATTTTGTATCGATCTATAGTTCCTAAACAATTTTTAGTTTCTACTCCAGGGTGCGTATACTCTTCAAAAGTTTAGGAACCATTGGGTGGACCTTGCAAGACTGGAAATTGATGACTGGTCAGATGTAATATTCCCCAGGCCGACAATCTCCACTTAAATACTCATGGTTTAGCTGTTTTTTTGTAGACAACAAAACAACAAACATCCCGCTGTTTATCAGCACGCAGAATTACTCAACACAAAGCAGGCTGAGAAAAATTAAGATAACTAAATATAAAATTCAATGATTTAAATAAATATGAAAAAATTCAATAATAATACTTGAAGCAGCTCTGGCAAACATATAATCAGCAAAAGGTTGTGTGTTTGCATTGTGGAAATAGACATCATCTGATCTAATTTTTATAATGTTCTTGAAGTGAGATGTGAATGCAAGCAAGGAACTTGTGAAGGAACCAGAGTTCCAATTCTGGAAAGTTTCAGGTAAATAGTTGATGCTAATTTCATTCTGAACTTTAGGTCAAGAGCCTGCAGGCTTAGCAGCATTTCCTTGACTGTAAGAAGTGAAAGTAAAGCAGTGTGAGGTAACCATTGACCTCTATACATGACCATATACATCTCACACAACACTGGGCTGTTTGTGTGTGTGTGTTTGTGTGTGTGCGAGAGAATTGAGTGCAGACAGCAAGTTATTACAGAGGTTTGGAAGCCACATTGCTTCTACTAAATGAATGACCGAACAGCAGGAGGGATGTGACGGGCACAGTCTGCCAAACGGCCAGCCAACTTTAAATGCCTGAGAGCCTCAGACACTCGGCTAATCCATCAGCGGCTTCATTTCACCACACACAACTCCTTAAAATCAAAGCTCAATTCACAAAGAGGAGAAGCAGATTTTGCTTCTGTAGTTTTTTTTTTTTTTTTTTTTNTTTTTTTTTTTTTTTTTTTGTCTGAGTTGTGCGTTGTATTATAATTGGTAAAAGAAAACAGCCAAACAAACAAAAAAGAAATTTCAGCTGTGAAAAAGTACTGGTTATATGTGAGTTATGGACTTAGTATAAATGTATTTGTGGGCTTTTGTATGTTTGCTGCAACAATTTTATTTCATTTCCCAAAGTGTGTTTGAGAGCGTTTGTTAGCAGGATTACTCAAAAAGTGTGGAACTGGTTTTGATGAAACTTGGTGGAAGGATGGTCGAGGGAAGAACTCATGAAATCTTGGTACTGGTCTGGATGATCTCACAATTTTTAAAATGATTTAACATTGCAATTATGATATTTTTCAATGTTTCTGTAGCAGTCTCATTGATAAGGCATATTTATTTTATGATAGGCTATCAATAAGTGCAATTTGGTGGTGGGACATTTTTTTTAAAACTACTATTCTGTTTTGGGACAAATACTGCAATTAAGTCCTGTTATAGTTGTTCTTTTCTCTTTAGACCAGTATATTAATAAAACAGGACTAATTTTGTCCAGGCTTGTTTGTCCTTGGTGGAGGGATGCACTCGAATGATGGCTCTGCTAGATTCTAGAACTCGGGCTACGCCAGGAACTGTTGCTGATTGGTGCAGAAATCCATTGTGATGCTGCATGTGATATAAAGCAACACAAAAAAATAAATAAATACAGGAAAACACTCCACCTTCAATAAAATTTTATTGAAAAAAGTACCAATAAACAACAAGAAATCCAGAAAAAAGATTTGTAGAGCAAAGCTCCGTATGTACAGCATATTGCACTACATAACAAATTGTCTTTACTTCCATATTATATCAACAACCAAAAATATAAACACAAAATGAGTGCACAGTACAGTCTCGAAAACACACAGTCAATGTTTACAAAAATGCTACATTTTCGCTGGGTCTCATTTCTTGGTATACAGAGAGTGTGTGATCATCAAGACTTTGTTGAAACTGAGCAGTTAAAGGCATATTCCAGGGTTTTCAAAAATATTTACAGTTCATCTGTAAAGAAGTGGATTATTTCATAGCTATGATCTTAAGCTCTTGAGCCAAATCAGCCACAACAATAAAGAATTTTGGTTTGCCTGGTTTTCATTTATACACCACCATAAGATGTGCAAGGAATGTTGTGAGTTCATCTTTACAAAAAAAAAAAAAAAAAAAAAAAAAAAAAAAAATAAGCCCTTGATCTCATGGACTTTGAATGATCCAACTTGTATTAAAAATTACTTAACATGCACGAACTGTTCTTATAAAAGCAGACCCTTTTTTCTTAAGAAAATACAATTAAAAAAGTTAAGAAAGACCATTAGCAAGAAATGTTATCATAAAAAAAAATTCAATCAAAACCTTCCTCGAAACTTCAAATGTATATAAAGTGGACTACAAAATTCAAGACACTGACGGTTTCCATAAAATACGTATCTCACTTGAGGGCGTCTCCGCACTCGCACGTAAGGATGTGACGAGTGCAGCTTGAGAACCTCATCTAACAAACTCTACCGGGCACCATGGCGGCTTGTTTCCCTTTCCAATAAACCAAACAGGCCGTCATTTGGAGCCTACTTGGTCAATGCACAGATTTATACCTGACGCACACGGTAGGATCAGCCTGTGACAGACAGAGAACAATCCAGAGTATATACTTTACATCAACACACGACAGATCAGGGACCCATGGGATCTATAGAAACAAAGTACTTTCCAGTGCATGTTGATTAGAACACAATGATCAATAATAAGGAAGTGAACGCACAAAGCAATGCCCCAGAGGTGACAGCATGAGAAGGTGAAGGCATCTTTCCTGCTTTTGTTTTGAAACATCTCTAATGTCATCTGTTTCCTGTGTATTTACTGAATACTGCTGCTGTGTTTGAGATGGATGATGAGCAATGAAGCATTCAAACTACTGCTGAATTGGTTGAATGATGATGAAAATGTTTAAAGTGGTCAGCCCAGCTATGAAAATAACAACCCCTTAAAGGACCATACCAGCCATTTTGCATGTTTGAGCCTAACATATTCAATTTTCATACACGTAATATTACTGACAATCATTTCCCAAAGCATACTACTGGAACGGTGAATTAAAATTTCTTTTTCCTACCTTCCAGACCACCATAGGTTTCAGTTCATTCTGGTACACTATTAAAATCAACTTGTTGATACTTGAAACTTTCTTGGGATAGATAATCCATCATCGTGAACAAGACGTGTATTCAGCTTTTTTT
>VXCM01000653.1:114829-147218 GCA_014773175.1 Lucifuga dentata
TTTTTTTTTTTTGGAAGTTACATAATTTTAGTGATTAGATTTTGAAAGATTAAGAGAGTTTGCAAAATATCAGGAAAGCTGAAATACAGTTTTATCCTTTGGGAAATGATTGTCAGTAAGGTAACGTACGAAAATTGAATATATTAGGCTCAAACATGCATATATAAGGCAAAATGCAGGCAGGACTGCTCTGCACAGAGTCCAACAAATGAAGCGTATATGAGTCTAAGACCAAAACAAAGAGAGAAGAAGAATTGCACACACAGGTGTATACAGTAGAAATGGGCAAATATACAAAAAAATAAATAAGAGGAAAAATAAATTACAAAGAAAATGAAACCGATTAACAAAACCCATGTAATGAAGGAGCAGCACAGAAGAGGAAGTCAAGAGCCGATGGTGAGATGGGAGCTACGGGGACTGGCTCAGCGTTCAGGATCCGCAGGAAACTAAGACCTCCACCACATTCAGTGCACCTCACACGCCTCCTCCTACACGCTCAGTAGCTCCCATCACCACCAAGACCAGCGAGTCCACCTCCCACTCCTCAGTCAAACTGTACCTTTGTGTATGGTGACGCATCAGCCCAGAGGAATTTCAACTGAATGGGAAAATGGTTCCCGTCATAAATAAATGTGTACGTGTAACAGATTCTCAAGGTTAGCAGTAGCCCACAAAGTCTGTCCCTGAGACATCTTCAAGATGTTGTTTAATGAGAGGAAACCCCAAACGATGCAGCGATAAATGCGACACGGCGTGAGGAGCAGGCGATTCCTGCTCCGGACATGTGCTGCTCCTTCGCTCCAACAGTCAGCCTGGCTTCAGCAATGGAAAGTCAAACAAACAGCATCTTCAAACAGTGTCTTCAAACATATTCATATTTCAATAATAATTACAGTCATGTTTCAATTTCGTTTCAATTCAGAGATTCAGTGGTGGTTATACTGTATATCAAAAAAATGTCCTAAATCTGGATCCGCACACCGAAGATAATACACAAGCACCCGACATAATATTAAAGGGTGTAAAATCCATAAATCTATCCTGGCAGGATGATATTCTGTTTCACAGATCATTTATGTGCTGTCTGCTTGATGCTCAGAACGTGTGTGGGCCATGAAAAGCAAGATTAAACGCTTCAATCGAGGCACGTGGCTTTAATGGAATATTAAATCTTTGTAGTCAGAAACACTGATAGATGAAGTTTCCAGAATCCGTGTCCAATCCAGATTCCGGACTGTGTTCAGTCAGGTGTAAATGCTGAGGATCGGTCTTGGACACGTGAATGGAAACATCTGAAACGATGTAGCCGATAAACAAAGCATAAGTGAAAACCTTCATACAAGACAGAGGTTAGCATGGCTACACTATCTGAACTCTTGAAGGGTGTGTAATAGTGCAAAAACAGTGGATCCAGAGCTCCACTTCAAGGGCATGGAGGTCTGAAAACAATCAAAACGAAAAGAACACATCACTTAAACACTGAGGGATAAACCGGGTTGGAGAGTGAGGTTGGGAACGACCTCTGGCGTTCTCATTAAAAAGTTAATTCAAATCATTGTGGTAATTTGTTGCTTTTTTGAGTAATTAATATTTTATGTTGTTCCATAAAACAAAATGTGTTTGACTCTAATTTATACGTAATTTAGTGCACAGATGCTTTGAAATGAGGACGTCAGCACATCACGACTGGTAGGGCTAGGGTTACACTAACCCTAACCCTAACACGGCAAATATCTTTCACTGTTCTGTTGTGCATTTTAAAGTTTCTTGCCAAAGTTCTTCCTCAATGTACTACATCGCATCCAGCAGCAGCTGTAATTAATAAGCAGGTAATAAACTGATGTTTGTTAATATTTCACAGCTCATTGTGCGTGTTGTAAATTAATGCAGATTAGTTACAGCTACTCCCATTTGCCTGAGGAAGGGCTTGAAACATGTCTGCATATTCAGATATTTAGATTATAAGTTGTGGTGTGAAGACGTTATCCTTACTTTTTTTTTCTCCTAGTATTTTCTGTGACGATTGGGGGCCGTGTTCAAACTTGATGTCATACCAAAGAGTTTGGAGGAGTAACGAAAAAGGATAGATGCGTGTTCCGATAAGGTGAGGTGCAAAATGCTTTGTTCTGAGAAGTTGCCTGTTTGGACATAAAGTAAATCAACAACTTGACTGGTTTCCTGGGAAACTTCAGGACAGAAAAGTAAAACCTGCGCTGCATTACTTTTCCTTCCACCTTCTACTTATCTCATCTTGCCCATAAATATCTACTCAATGCTCGTTCCTGGCAGGAGAATAAGGCATTCCCAGAGTCTACGGAGGTTATTGAAGACGGATGCATGTCGAAGTGCAAAAACTTGAACGAGAACAATGTACTGTACAAAACTACTACATCACACGTTTACCAAAATATCAACATCGTCCTGTGGAGGAAATCTCGGAACGTCATGGCATCTCCTTGGACAGAGAAAAAAAATGCACGACCTTGTATAAAAGTTGGTTGTCTCCGTCCTGCGGTGACCTTTTGCATCTCCTCTCTCGCTCTTCCCTTGCGACAGACCCGTGTTAGATTGACAGCGCCATTAGGAGTCCAGTTCCTCAGAGAGATGGAGAAAGGGGACGCGAAGAAGAAAAAGATCCTCTCACCTCCGTCCTGCTCCACCTCTACCGGCAAGGAGCCCCCTGTCGAACAGAAGGCTGAGCAGAGCCGTGGCCAGGCGCCACCACAGCGGCCCAGGGTTCCTTTGGTTTCGATGATACTGCAACAAGAAGAAACATGAAAGTCTGGTGAGCAGCCCCCCCATGCTAAAACTCAATCACAAAACATGGTGCTGGAAACGGCCATTAGGCTGAGCATTCAGCGCGTTTGCGTAGGCGGTGATATATGATAATTGACTCTGAGCAGAGTGGAAAGGGTCGAATGAGAAGAGGGGACAACAAAACCAGACGCTGGAAGGACACTGATATTTTCACAACAGTCTGCTTCTGTCCCGAACAATATTTATTAGAGATCTGTCTTTGTGTGTGCGACCTGTCGACTCTCTGGGCTCCCCAGCAGACATTCCCAGCCATAAACACATTCATCATGCAGTCACGCTTTCTCTAATCTTTCTGGCAGAGACCAGAAGCAGAGGCTCGGGAGGAGTCTCTCTCTCTCTCTCTCTCTCTCTCTCCCCCCAACATTTGTGAGCCAATTGGATTGTGCATGATTACGGGGGATAATACTATCTTTGCCATTGGGAAGAGGAGATAAGATAATTGCACCAAATGGGATTAGGGGAGTTGTTGATGAGAGGCGGGGAGCCTTTGGAAATGCGTATCTGCAGGAGAGGGTTACAGTAGACCAGCACAGGAACAGTCTGCCTGCAGACGAAAGGCAGANCGCCTGATAACGGCTGTGGCTATTTTCAGATCGCAAGGGGTCATAAACTAAAGACAAGACATGAGATTAGTTTTCACGACAAAAAAGTATTTTAACCTTCTCCTGGCAACATACTAGTATTATTTACAAAAACCTCAAATATCTGACAGTGGAGATTAGATATTCTTATATTTACGTGACTCGAGGTGGTAGATGTCCAAACATCTGCCATCCAAGAACTGGTGCAATGATAAGCCTCTGGGTTTGTATTCTCTAATCAAAGTGTGGTGAACGTTGCACTGTGTTGCGTAAGCTTTGCCAGGTTCAAACCAACATGTGCGAATTTCACTCTGTAACAATTTGTTCAAAAGAAAAATAAAGGAGAGGAAGATAAAACAATGCTAACAGCTATTTGAGAGGCTGCTGAGTATCTAGATAAAAACCAGTTTTCTGTTTTTACTGACAAACCTGCCTGGGGACGCTTCGATAAGAACATAATAATATATTGTAGCTTCTTATAAACACTGGCAACGTTATATGCAGCATGGAGTGGATGAGCTCACCATGATATATCTGAGGCCCTGTGGGTGGGTACATGGACATTAAGACTTGAATTCTACTCTGATTATCAAATTAGTTTGAATTTTTCAAAGATCACATAAGTACACCAATCAGATTGAAATTAGCATAAATTGGCATCTCTGAGTAACAAACCTTGAATATGAGATAGTAAATCGATTTAATCGCGCATGTGGAACAATCCATCGGCTGACAATAGGTGCAAAAAATCTCCACGCATTCCCTTCCCTGCCGTACTTTCCCTCTTAAACTAATTAAGATGAATATTCTGCAAATGACAGAATCTTATTAATTCTATCTATGCTTACATCTCACTCTGCATTTTTGCCTTTTTTCAGTACAGGCACAAATCGAAGTATATTCTGCATGTAAACATACTGACATGTCCAAACTGATTCAATTTAAAATTGAATTACATTAAAAACCACAGTCTCTTCCACCTTTGTCATTAAAACTATATACTCAGATTTTTATACTCAGATAAATATTCTCAGATTTTTGTCTATACTGAATAAAGGCAAAAAAAAAAAAAAGGAGGACAACCATGACTGTGTGTGTAACATGTCATTGTGTGAGCCTCAGTTTTAACATTTCATAGTAAAAGCCAAGAGAAACTTGGTAAACTGGATCCATCACACTGAAACAACTTGTGTAGTTGTTTGATACATGTGAGAAAAAAAAAAAAAAAANAAAAAAAAAAAAAAAAAACGAGAGTGTTGTGATCAGTGACTTTTTTTCCTCCACTCTGTCAAATAAGAGACAGTAGGAAAAAAAAATAGAGGAAAGACATGGAGATAAAGCAGGCCGGTTTCAACATATTCATGAGTCACAACACCAACTGTCAAAATGTGACTTGGACTCTAAATTTAGCAGCCGCGGAGCTGTAGAGTCTAGCCAGACGCTGTGTGTCGTCACGGTGACAGCAGCCTGACGTCTGTCAGGCCAGCCGCTCAGACCCGGCCTTATCTCCCCAGCAAACAGCAGCCTCAGCCACAAGAAACTCTGCATTAGTCACATCAGGGACAGAGGAGCGCAAACAAAGAGCCGTAATATTAGATAACAGAGGACATCGCCTCCACAAAAGTCATCTCAGACCCATGAATGAAAAGTCAATATCCAAAGCCAGCTCCGTGATGTTTTTGTTTCCAGCTCCGCTCCTCCCTCTGCTACAAGTGCTGAAAGGAGAGAGAGAGTGCCGTGCCCCAAGTGGAACAGCACAGAGATAAAGCCACAAATGCTGCGTGCGTTCAGACACACATGGCAAGGAAGAAAGACACACACACACACGCACGCACGCACGCACGCACACGCACACACAGGCGATATTCAACCCTGCTTTCAACACCTCCTATCGAAAGCACCAGGAGTCGTCTCTCTTAAAAAAACATGGGGATGAAACCTAACTCTGCTCCTCGCCCTGCGCAGGCTGGAGCCGTCTTCCTGCCATTGTGACTGTCATTACAGCCGTGTCTCAAATGGCGGGCCGGCTAATGTCGGCTGTCCTCTGGGGACCTCAGCGTCCCCCTCCAGCCCTCTTAAACTGAGGAGCAATTTATCTGTCAGCATCCGCCAGCGCTCCTTCAGTACCTAATCCCTCCTTTTCGCCAGGGGCCACAGACTCCCGTGGAAAAATGCTCACAGACGCCACATCGCTCCCAAACCTATCAAGAAGATAAGGGTGAAAGGTGCTGGGACGGCTTTAGGGTCGAGCGTCTGCGATCACACGCTGACGACATGATGACTAACAATTAGCAACACATTCACAAGTTAAAAGTTTTTGTTGTGACTGTCGGAGCGTGTGATAGCGAGAAGTGAGAGACGGCAAAAAGCAGAAAAACAAGTATGGGTGTATTCATGCATGAGTGTGAACACACGCACATACATACAAACACACACACACACGCTTGCCACAATATCCAGCCGCAGTTCGAGGTGGACTATCTGCATGTTCAAGACTTAACTGCAGAACCACAGAGCCTGAAATAGCAGCTACAGCGGCTGCAGTGGAATCACGCATTCCAAAACCACACATCAGTGTTTAGGGTTGTACAAACATCACTCAGCAGCAGCAAGCCTCAGACAGAGAACACACACACACGCACACACACACACTCTGTGGCTGAAATGTATTTATGGTCCACTTTTATACTTGAATGACAACCGTTATCATTAGCCTACAGTACAAAAAATAAAAGCAAAAGTTTAATTCTTAACTCTCATCCTATGTTTGTCTTGTGTCTTATCACAGTCCGTGATACGATTCACGACACCATTTTTACTCTGACTGTCCTTTCTCGTGTTTACTCAGCCGGGTAAGAGAAGCCTAAACCACTTCCTCATCCCCTGACCCAGGCCTGGCTTGGTTGTGCGTCAGTGCAGAAAGGACTGCAGTCTCCTTCTGTGTGTCCGTCTGGCTGTGTGTGTGTGTGTGTGTGTATCTGCTAGTGTCACCATACGTGACTCACTCTGAGCTTCAGAGGTATAAATAACCTCAAACTGACGAGTGCATGAGAAAAATCAGAAACTGTATCATGCACTCCAGAAAATGTTATGTTTAATCTATGATTTTTTTTTTTTTTTTAANATTTTTTTTTTTTTTTTAAGTGTCTTGCATCAGTATTCTGTGGAGGCTCCAATTACTCGAAAGGAGCTTTTGAGACAACTGAAGATGGTCTTTACTTCATCATTTGCGGCTCATTTCCAAACCTCCCTGCCTCATATACTTGCCTATACCATCATTATCAATCCCACCCCCCCTCCACCAATGGCTGCACAGACCTCTTATTTGGGTGTCTCCTGTGGCCGGTCCTTGCCCAGGGAGGGGGCCGACTGGAGACTCCCTGGAACCACAGCTGTTCCCCTCGGGGCTCAAGCGCTAAGTTTCGGGTTACAACATGTTTACCTACTCCCGCCACTTCTGCTTTTTTTTTTTTCTGGGTATAGTAATGTGTGGATGTGGATGTGTGCATTTTTAGTGTGTGTCTATGTGTGTGTGTGTGTGTGTGTGTGGTTGGAGAATTGTGACAATGTTTTTCTTCAGTTTGACTCACACTTTGCAGAAAATCTCACAAGATTCTATTTATGTTTTTTGTTAGTACGGCCACTGCAACAACTACAGTATACAGTACGTAAGACATGTTATACACCCACACCCACACACACAGGCTCAGTGCACCCACTCAGTGGACGGTGTCACTATGAACACAGTTCCGACATGTTATTGGAGGCCAAGCATCCTCCATAGCCCTAGTCTTCACAATACATGGAGGAAACAGGAGGGGGGGGGGGNGGCTAGGAGGGGCTGGCAAAGTGGGGGAAGGGCTGTCCTGTTTCAGCTTTAGCTTTGGCTTCCATAAGATGCTGGGCTAAAGCAACTGTATGCATGTAGCCCCTGCAAACTAAATGCAGCAAACACAAGAAGAGAGAGCAAAGTTTTGACCCGACATGAGTATCGATAAAAAGTTCAGGATCGGCAAAACAAACACAAACGCAAGATGTCTGTGCAGAGCTGCTTCAGTCAGTGAGCTGCATCATTTTTGGTTTTTTTCCCTCACCAGTTGTAACTGTTCAAGATGGAACTGGTCTCCTATCAGCTGGAGCTTCTGGCCAATGCAGGCCTCCACGCTGCGTTGTTGCCGTGGTTGCCGCTCCATCCCGTGTCGCTCCTCTTCCCTTACGTGCTGCCTCGCCCCCTGAACCCCAACAAGCTCAAAATGTGCTGGGAAGTGCAATCGAAAGCCTGCGTTGCCTGTCGAGTGGGAAAAAAAGGAAAATATTAATTGTTTTGTAAACAGCACGTGTTCGGCATGGTGTTGCCAGTAAAGCTGGCAGTCATGAGCGCAGCGGTGAGATCCTGAATGCCATTATGATGATGATGCAATAGGTGCAAGGAGCAGCCAGGTGCTGCTGAATGCGTCTGTGGTCAGTGAGACCGCTCGGCTGAAACCGCAGCTTTTATTTCCATCAAACGCTGCGAGGGACTTGACAGTTTAATTCAATCACACCCAACAAATCCATGCGAGGCAGACATGAGGTCAGTGGGTTTTTATGGTGCTTGTTTGGAATGGTTACTTGTGCGTGGCGCCATTGTGGCATTACTGTCACTGATAATCAGTCCTCCATCTCTGTCGGCGCTCAGGTGAGTCCCTCTGTCACGTTATTTGAGTCGCAGTGCCAGCCTGGTGCCTTTTGAATAGCAAAGCAGCTGGGTACACTCCACACAGACCATAAAAGCCGCTGCGATCACGACTGTCAGGCGCCAGAGGTGAGATCAGCACAGCAACATTGTTATCTGTTTCTCACACTAAATCTCACGTTATGGCTTCACGCTTCTCTTTTACGATACTGGCTGTCGCACTAAAGGAAATGCCCCTCTATCCATTTAAGTTACCTTGACATGTCAGTCTCACCGTAGAACAGTGGTCTGGGCTCCTCCACAACTCCACAGGGCAGCATGCCGTTGGCCAATGCCAGGGCAGGGCCGGGTGTCTGTGTGCCCCGGTCTTCACACTTTATCTCCCTGAATGTTGTGCGCCAGCAGTGGGAGTCTGGCTCAAACACATCATCCTCCTCATCGTCCATACGGGGACGCTGTAACACGGGCAGCCCTAAGAGTGAAAAGACAGACAGAAAGATTGTTACTATGACTGAATATGGAGCGTACTTAAATCAAAAGTGTGTAAATTGAACTAGGCATCCAAAGTTTTCTTCAACACTGCCATTAACAGTAGTTAATGGCAGTAACCTTGAACAGTCTGTATTAGCCACGATGAAATGACCTCAGCCATGTTTATTACATGGTCATTCCTGCTGATGTGTTCGTTATCATTACAGACAACCTGTCTGCTTTATAATGAGTGCCCTCAAATCAATAAAACCATGCTGGACAAGCTGGGGAATAGCAAATGAGCTAAAGGTCTGCCTTCATTTGTGGCAAAGAGCTCAGGGCTCTGCTCATCTCTATGATGAAACCGCACAATTCGCCGTGGTTACGAGACTCCGCTGAACTAAATTTACCTAAATGGGGGTTTGGTGGACGAGGTTAAATGAGAGGTATAGTACATTCTCCCTTCTCTGTGCTAATCAGCCCTGCAGCCAGGGTTCTCCTTCTTAACTAACTTCCCGTGATTGCCAAATTACAACACTATTATTGTATGGGGGTTTTGCACATATAAATACTGAAATTAATATATACAGCTAATGACAGGAAGAATCTCAAGGAGCACTTAGGAATCTGTTCTTGACGAATGATCTGTGCTCAACCTTGAATAGCGGGTCAAAGAGTTATCAAAATACGGGTGAAACTGAAGTTGCCCACCAACTCCCCCCCAAACTCACTATCCTGTTGTAATGCAGGGTTAGGCTACTACCACATTTCCAAATGAGGGTCCACAGCAAAAGGGTAATGACAGCCTTTGAGGAAAATCCAAAGCCACTCTCCCTACCCTGCCTCTGTCAGCCTGCCAGCTTCTGAGATGGAGTTTTCATTTCTTCACCCAATATAAGCAGGATCGGCCTGTCTCTAGCATGCCCAGACCTCAGGATATACTGTGTGCGTTCACAATAAACCCTGTGTGTAAAACCACTTAATGCTTTGTTTTGACAAACACAGAGTAAGAACATGGAAGATTTAAAGGGGGGGGGGGNGGGGGGGGGGGGTAGGCAACCTCAACTTCCAGATATCCTGGGTTGCTTTCTGTTAGTGGTGTTCTACTTTCCAAGCAGCAAGCTGTTTGTGTCAGACAGTGGCTCCCCCTGCTGCAAACTGAACAATGCTCACAAAAGGGGAGGAGGAAGGGAGAGAGAGGAGGGGGAGGGGAAGGAGGAGGAGGAGGAGGTGTTGTAGGACCTCTGTTATTGACAGTTTTTATCCAACAGCACCAAGAAGCGCATATCACACCATTTCCATCTAATGTAACATCTGCATATCTACATGACCTGAAGTGACACTTGCTCACTCCTGTGCTCAAAGTTAACCTTTGCCTGTCTCTCCTCAGAAATTAATCATAAACAATTTAAACGTGTAAGAAAACTATGTTGAAAATGTGTTTCTGAAAAGGACGCAAACTAGCAGATACGTAACATAACAACAAAAGCAAAAATACAATTTTGCAGAATGTATGGCGTAATTACACGTGTGAAAGTAAATCATTCTAATGGACTGAACAGTAAAAACGGGTGTTGAAAGATGTCGAGACCCACTTGTCGCTTATGTCAGCCGGGTATGAAATCCGTTCACCGCCGGAGCTCTTTAACCGGGACGCCGGTATAATTCAAACAAGTATGAATGACAGGCTGAGATAAACAAAATATCATCTTCTGTCGAACAACTTTTACGCACAACTGGCAAGAATAAGGTGTGCAACG
The DNA here is from genome assembly GCA_014773175.1 of Lucifuga dentata. Classification (NCBI taxonomy): domain Eukaryota; kingdom Metazoa; phylum Chordata; class Actinopteri; order Ophidiiformes; family Bythitidae; genus Lucifuga; species Lucifuga dentata. The sequence continues at coordinate 125,137 of VXCM01000653.1, forward strand.
GACATGTAAACACGTTTGCCAGCTGTTTCACCGACAACACCGATACATTGTTGTTTCTGCGGACGTTTCTTCCCGCTAATGTCATCACCCGTGTCGACTAGCTAGCGAGGCTGAATAAGAGCCTTTTAAAGTGTTTTAGAGGCACTCACCACAAAGATGGTCTTGGATATTACGGCTGTCTTATGAAGAAAAAGCAGGAAAAAATACACCGAGTTCAATATCCTGGGATGTCAAGGAAGTTTACTCCGTATCTCCTCCACGGCAACTTTCATTCTGTGAGGCAAAAGGCGACGAGCTGATTTCATTTCGCCGACGTCAGCTCCACACTGACTCCGCCATCGGGGCGTGGTGACAAAAGTTAGTAAATAAAGCGCTCTTAAAGTCACACGCATTTTTGTCGGCAAACTACGTTGTATCTCAGTCCGACAAGTACAAGTCCCTTTAAGAGTGATTTGCATCTGGTTGTTGTAGCCAATCATCGTGTTTGTTTTCATCCCGCCTTCCTCATCTCGTATTCAGACACGTGGACGGGAAATTCCCCCGTGGCACGAGACCAGTTTCACGGTAAGAAAAATCTACTACCGTGTGGCAGCGTGTGTGCTGAGCAACAGGCAGCATCACCTGACTGCAGAGAGTACATGCAGGAATAGTTCATTTCAGTTCTATTTGTACTACAGTACATTTCAGAGGGAATTGTTGTATTTTTGTTTACTGACTGATATTTTTATTGGTAATACATACATAGTTTTAAGTACAATTTAAATGTAAATTTTTACTTGTAATAAAATATTTGTATATTGTGCTACTTTTCCTCAAATAAAGAATCTGACTGCTTCTTACACCACAGCACCCTCATATGTTCTGGTAGAAAAAAAACAAAAAAACAAAAAAACTTTTATTTAAGTTAGAGTATAAGTCAGGAATACGTCTTGAGAAATAAGTGTCTTCTTTTACTGGAAATGACTTAGATACTGATAACTGATTACATACCTGTACCAGCCAGCATGTGTGGGCTATCTGATGATGCCAACAGTGAATTTTATAGTCTCATCTATGTACACACTGCCATTAAAGCACTGATTAAGAGCCTTATAATCTATAATTTCTCCAATTAATACATAATTTAAATATATATATAGATATATATCTATATATATATATATAGCTTATGTGGAACACTGCTGTCATCATGGGGGCAAGTGTCAGCTCATGGCTGAAAAAAAAAAAAGTTCTTATTACTCTATAGAATGAAAGAGTATCTTGCAAATAGATTCCCAAAAAAATCTAGATCTTGAGGATTATAACATCTAAAGCAGATCAAAATGATATAACAGACTGACAGGATTTTGGAGCAGCAGAAACTGTTAACAGTAAGACAAATTCAAAGTATGTGGCAGGTGCTTAATTACCGTGATCAAGATCTCGATTATTTCCAGTTAGACCTAGACCATTTCCAATTAAAATTCCCAAAACCATTCTCAATTTAATGCTGTTTTAATGTTTTTTTTACATCATGAATATGCTTACAAACTACAGTATTTACACAATTACCAGGCCAACCAGTGGACCTTCTACTGCTCTTGTTATGGAGAGCAGGTGCTGGTGATCTGACCCCACCCCTCAGGGCTATCACTGATCAATAAACCCTTGGACAGCTGATGAAGAGTGCAACCCTTTGCATTCTCCCACAGAGCACTAACACCCTCCCCCCAACTCCGCTTTCTCTCTCCTTGCCCTCAACTGTGATGTCCCACCAGTGAGCTGTGTGAGAAGTCACAGGTCCCTGCTTTCTCTGGGCTGCCTGAATTGGAAAGACCTTTAGATTTGGACATCTTCCCACCTGCAGCCTATCCAAAAAGGTGGAGCTGCACTGTGGAAGAGGAGATTGATTTCCTCCCTCTCAGTGATATTGGAAACTTGATCACTCATGCATGAGTGACCACTGCAAACAACAAAAGCTCACAGAAGTGGGAACATTAGTTGCTGCTTCCTTTTGTGCCCCAGCAAGACAAAGGAGATCATTTGTAATTAGTAGAGAAAGTCAATATCCTGATTGGGTTGGGTCATTGTCATAGACATTGTATGTATCGAAAGTGAAAAAAAAAAAAAAAAAAAANAAAAAAAAAAAAAAAAAACAGTTTAATAAACCTGAAAGATCAGATAATCTTTTCTTATTTTTCTGCACATAAGTGGTTTATTGTTTGAAAGTCTGGATATAAAATGATAATGTAAAAACTCAACATACAGTCACAGGCATACATCTTAAGAAAACAACCCTAAGTTATTCATTAGCATGCATTAGTCTGTGATGTATCAGGGTTTGAGAGTATCTGTAGAAATCATTTAAGCCATAAGGCAGCTCTCAGTGGGACACAAAGACAGGCCTTTAGCATAAATAATGAATATGGATAAATTCACTGCAGTCTCGCCCATTATCAAAGTACATAAATTTTAAATTCAACACATTGCCGCAATCTTGGCTTTGCCTGATGTAAGTCATAAAAGTCTTTGAAATGCACAAAATGCATTCATAAAATACATTTGTACACTACTCTTCATCCAGACATGACTGTCATTCAAAAGAGGATATCAGGACCCTAATAGGTTACTAAGCAAACTGTATGTGTGTCTTATTTGGTGCCAACAATATCATCACTGACTTGTGGAACATGAACTTTCACAAATAAGCTCCCATAGCCGCCTGAGAACCCTGGGAGAGGAAAGGCAGGCATCAGTTGTTGTTGCATCAGAATGCTGGTACTGAAGGGCAGAGAGAAATGCATGCACACCCACACAAACACTCACAAGCACACGTACACATACCCACACATGCAAGCACACGCAAACACACATGGCTGCACAATCACATGCCCTACTTCCTCTGCAACCCCAAAAGCCCATTCTCCCTGCTGATATCATTCTCTCCATGCAGACACATGCATCTATCCATGTACACAAATACACACCACACATGCTGTTTCCCACCAAAACATCCACAGCATCCTGCGAATCCTGCCTGGAAACTAGAGAGGAGGGATTTCATTTGCTCCAGTTGGGCATGTTCCATGGCAACCACATCCTGACTGCTGGTTTGATAAGCCATGTGTGACACACCAATGGCAGAAATCACACTGGAGCAGACTTAGTGACCTGATAACAAAAAAAAGAGACTTGCTTCCCTGCCCTCTCTGGTGCTCTTCTTGTCACCTTGACATCAAAGATGAGTTTAAGAAAGCCCTGCAGGCACCAGTAATCTGTTTGCCTGAAAAGTTTCTGCGCTAACTCATTTTGCTGCCCTTATTCATTCATGGACTATCATGGGCTTTACCCTTGAAACAGTTCATGGTAGTGACATCTGGATGATCTTTTAGTCAAATACAGGGGTCAGTAAAATAAAGCATTATAACCTAAAGTATGAAGCTGTCAGTCTATTGTGCGAATTCACCCCCATACACAGCTATCTGTGTAAGCCATCTGTGTAAGATTCCAGCAAGTTTAAGCCTTAGGTTTGTTATCATATTATCAAAGTAATCTCTTGTTTTTTGCGACGCCAAATGACCTGGAGACATTTATGTGATAACTGAGTTTTGTGTGTTCACATTAGGAGAGAGCCGAAGTGCAAGCGTATGGTTTAATTTGTCACGTTACCCGTTGTTGTGTCACATAACAGTCAGAAGTGACAGCTGAATGAGTAAAGAGAAGACAGATGGAAAATTTTTTTCTGTCTGAGTTGAGAACCTCTCGCTGGTCTTCTCAGGTGAAGACAGAGTGAATAATGTAGCAGGTCCAGAGAGGTGAAGTGCGCTAATTTTGTGACTGAACCCAGCCACTTTCAGAAATTGTGAAGGTGAGGAGCATGACCTGTTATGAAGCAGTGACACCTGATCTGAGCCCAGTAACTGAGACAGACACAAATAGCCAACTTTTTACATCTCGTCTGGTGATCATACGACCCTGGTTGCAGACGACTCTGACCAAATCGCACACCCTCATACAAAGGCCTTTGTTGCTGCACATAACAAAACCTCATTGTCAGATAAATTTAAATAGAAATAGTCAAATGTACAATACTGTCTCTGTTTTACATGAAACTACAGTATCTTCATGCGTTGTCTATATATTTATATGCACACTGTACTTCAGGTTTTGCCTCCTGTATATGTGATAAAGGTAAATATGCGAGTAAGATGTATAGATGGATGGAATTAATAGGATTCTGTTGTTTGTTGAAAGTGACTCATGATTTAATCGACTGAAGAAAGGAAATACAGCAGGTGAGGAAACGCATGCATAAAATGCTTACACCTATCATAAACCGATGAAGCGTTTACATGCTTGAGTAAATTGATTTACAATAATATATTTTAGTTCTGTTACTCAGACTATACCACTGTTAATTTATGTTTGTTTTAATCTGATTATGGTGTTTACTTTATATTTGAAAAAAAAATGACATATTGGCTCAACTGAACTTGAATCAAACTCTAATGTGCTTTGAAAAATATTGAAAATTTTCCATTTCTTCAGTCAGTGAGGTCATCACATCAGTTTCTTTGCTTGGGCTGTGTGTGTGTGTGTGTGTGTGTGTGTGTGTGTGTGTATGTGTGTGTATGTGTGTGTGCATTGCCAAGATTATCAATTTTAATTTATTGCAACAAATTAGTCCTTGTTAGGATAACTATATGTTAATGTTATGTGGATTGCTTAATTGTTTGACTGTGTAACCGTTGAAACTACAACTACAGTCCAGCTTTTGGAAGCTTTCATCTGTGGGGGAATAAAATAGAAAATTGAGACTCGTAAGTATTGGTGCCTGTCCGCGCTACATACACTGACCCTTTGCTGAACCAGCCAGTGTTTGANTCGTAAGTATTGGTGCCTGTCCGCGCTACATACACTGACCCTTTGCTGAACCAGCCAGTGTTTGATCTTCACTGCAGGCAACTGCTGCCCTCATGCAGCAAAACTGTGCATGAGATATTGGAGTTCATCTTATAGCTGAGCTATATTCAAGTCCAGCAATTCACAGACTCCAGGTGATGCTTTCATGTCAGGCGAGGATAATCAATTTAAACAGGAAGGCCTATCTTCAAGTTTCTTCCGATATTTTGCCCATCGGCTACACATAGGTAGGAGTCATCTTGAAAACTCTAGGCTGCACTTAATGAGACTGACTGGAGTGTCAAGCTGTTATGCTCTCTCTCTCTCTCTCTTTTGAGAATTTTGAACGTCTATGAGGCATAGCAGTCCACACACACACACACACACACACACACACACACACACACACACACACACACACACACACATATGCACACAAATGTGCAAAAACTGTGAATAATATAGGCTAACTGTGTGGGAGAGCTGTCCAGTTATCCTGCCTTCACACAGACACCCTTTTTAATCTACTCCACATTAAAGCCTCACCACCTCAAAGTGGGCATGTCCTAACAGCTGTAGACACGACTGTCTGAAGTCAGGCAGCACAGTGGTGTCCACAGCCAAACAGAGGATGAAGACTTGGAGACCACTCACCATGAATGAGTCAATCTCACTCCAGGGTTATGACAATCCAAAGAGCCCTCAAAAGCCAACACAGCCCTTCAAGCGTACACAAAGGGCTTTTCTCAACCATTAAAGGCATCATACTGGTCCTTCAAAGCTTTGAAATGCTGATATTGTTTTCTACAGATTTTCATCATGCTTTCAACATGAAATCCCCAGAGGTGTTAATGAAAATGAGATTAAAAAAAAAAAGTAACAATATTTAATTATTGTAGACTGTTAAATAGCAATTTAAATATAGTCAATTACTATCATCGCTGTGGTGTTAAAATTGTACAGAACCACAGCAGCTCTATCAGGGTTTATTCATTTGTGACTTAATTAAGTGTGTATGGCTTAAGGCGGCGTGCTGTGTGGAGGTCCAGCTTAGAGGCCCACCAGCACTGTGTGGAAAAGCACTATTAATGCTATCTATCATCAGCTACTAATTATGCTGCCTGTCGGCCTGACTGGATCCAGTTTCAGCGTTGGGCTCCAGCTACTAAACACTTAGCATTTATATTTAATCACACCTCATTATCTGGGAACAATGTAGGAAGGAGACAGAGACAGTACCTGATCCAGACAGGCATGGTCAACGTAGAGAAAGAAAAGAAACTCTCTCACACACATACAGACCGTCACCTGCAAAGACAAACAGTAGCAACACAGAAACACCCCCCGTCAATGGTCATTGCAACAAGGTCTCAAATATTGTGCTTGAAGTGACTCCAGCCCTTTGATGAGAAGTACTGCCTCAATTCTGTGCTTTCTCAGCAAGTTGGGCCTTTCATGTGAGATCCTTTCGTTTCTGTGTTTTCTGGTTCAAAGAGCAGCAAAAGCAAAAGGATGCTAATCCCTTATCCACACAACAACTGCTGGTTTGTTGCTGGGCTATCAGCTAAGGGTCATTATGATGTCACAGTCTTAAGTGTAGTTAGTCTGATGTTGGACATCAAACATGACTTTGGTCTTCTCACGCCACCTGCTTGATGTTATCGTAATGCTGCAGGAATATACAGTATATACTGACTCATGCACTACTCATATCATGAAACGCAGAGACAGAGTTGTGGTAAGTGATGAGTGTCAAGTTTTTCTTTTTGATTTGGCTATGTGTGGGTGTGTGCTGTAGTTATTCACATGCCCTTGATTTGCTTTTATTTGCTCAAAGAAAGGTTGTCAATGTGAGTTAGCAGCCAAGTGGAGAGCTATCTGGTGTGCTTCAGCAAGTCTTTTCAAGATCCAGTCTGTGCAATTTGTACTTAACACTGGCGCGGATAATTATCCAGCACTTGTTTGTCCAGTTCTAGGACTCCAGCCAGCTGAAACTAGAGATCCTGCTGAAAGATGCAGGAGCTATTAAACAACAAAAAACAAACAAACAAAACAAAACAAAACAAACAAAAACAAAAAAAAAACATGGCAATATCCCCTTTCTTCAAGTTGTGGATCAACACATAACTCAAGTAATTTCTACCTTAATAATTTTATGAATCTGGGAGAAATACTAAAACCATGACACGGGGCATTGAAAGTACACAATAGTAACTTTTCTTCACAGATTTGATCATTTGGCTGCAATTACTTGATGAAATCTTGGATCTTTTATGATTATTGTTCAATAACGTATTATTACATAATTGTTAGTCTGATAGAAATAATCTAAATTTTCAGTGTTATGTATTCCAAAGATTTCTTTGTATGTCATCTTTGTCTTTTGTGTCATGTTCACATCTTTTCAGCCACGTCACGTCTACATCTTGTCACGTTGTCTAACACACTGGCCATGAAGCCACTTTAATTCTGGGAATCCATGTACACAGTTTCATATGATCTTTAGCTTCATTATAGTTGGTTCGGAGCCTAAAAGAGGTAGTAGATGTGTAAACAAAACATTTAAGAGTCATTTGACCCCGTGTGGGGACAAGTAATCAGTATGTGACCTCATACAGTGTCGTCTCCCATTTCTTATCACAGACAGGAGGCCAAGAGAGAAAGTCGTCAGCGGGCACGTACACTTGCCCCTTAACTCTAAGAACGCTCAAAGAAACATATATACACAGACACTAACATACGCACAGGTTCAATAATACAATAAACATACAATAGATGTAATCAAATTTGATCCGTACCAATTTTTATTCATTTCTAGCATTTTTAAATATTAGTTCAATTATAATGACCAAACTCAAACCGAAACTGGTGATGAAACCCATGTAAGACTGTAATGGAATATTCTGAAGGTGTCACAAGCTATGACCTTGAATTATTCATTCAAGAAAAGAAGCCTGATAGAAAATCAATCATTCAATCCTGATCTGATACAGTCTGCTGAAATATTAGCTGTAGGGAAACATTATATATATCAGCCCATGAATGCCCCTTAATGTATATTCCATTAAAAATTTACACTCTGGTCAGGAGGATCTGTAAGTGTGTCAAGTAGGTGCATGTCTGTGTGTTTCTGCATATGTTTAGTGCAGAGAGGACTGTGTGTATGTGTGTGTGTGTGTGTGTGTGTGTGTGTGTGCTTGTGTCTGTGTGTGAGTGGGGCGGGGTCACTACATCCACTGTCTAGCCTGGGTCTGGAGGGCTGATGGCCTGTCATCAGGGCAGCCAGTAGACAGGAGGGGTCACATGGGTGTAGTGACCTCCAGGAGGCGTTACGTGAACCCCCTTATGGACCTTGATGAAGTCAGATTGGCTAATCCATGGAAAACAAAAGTGCTGTCAGTCAGTCTGGACAAGTCATCAACAACAACGACAGCAGCCGAAGAGAATTTCACCAGACCAGGTCCTCAGTGTCCACGCACCCGTCCACTTATGAGATATTGATGATGGAAACATGCCTGGCTTTTACACTGCTGCTAATGGTCTCTAAGTGTTCACTCGTGAAAATGTATTTTCATAGCTGGCCATTATGTTTTCAGTTAAATAGGCTATGCTCATTATGATCACTCTCTCTGTTTTATTGTAAGTGCTCTTGACAATTTGTCTCTGAGTGTCAAATAACAATCAATGTCTGGCCTTCAAACCAGCAACTGCATACAGGATTTACATGTATGAAATGCTTAATATAATAAACAAAGAAGAAGAAGAAGAAGAAGAAGAAGAAGAAAAAGAAGTCTGGTGTTTGCTAACATAGATTGATTATATAAATCTGATGAAATTATTCTAATCCATGTCACATGTTGAGATTTTGCTGATCATTCTCCAAACACATTTAAGCTGTTACGCTGTAATTCACATTTAGGATAATCAGCTTTTTTCCCACTGCTCACGTGTATGACCAATATGTTTTGTTTTCTGGGTAATGTTATGGTACATTATTGTGGTATGGCAACCAGCCGGTTCATCTCAATCTAAGGCTGGTGATATTTAATTCATAATCTCCTGTGTTTTTAAGCTTTGGAGAAGTACCATGTGTAATGCACAGTGCAAAAACATTCACTCTTCTCTTACTGTAATCTACACTGTTTACTTACTGTCCACAGTTGTTTGTTTAGCAGCTAGAGATAAGCATCTCCAGTGAACTATAATGAGCATTATGAATGAGATCATCATCCGCTGTTTTGTTCAGACAGATCACGAACCCTGACAGACAATGGAGAAACGCCATGCTATGTGTGCTTACAGAAATACAAAGCAGAAACAGTTTCTTTGGTGAAGCCTCTTTTGGTAACTTGAACACATCCTCGCCTTCCACTTCAAATGATGTCATTTCATTAGCTTTGTTTTTCTTTGCCAATATTTAACCTAGATAAGCAGCACTCGAATGCAGGATGGACCAAATAAGAGATGGAGGATGAGAAGAGATGTACAGACGATAGCAAAGAGAAACTCTGACCAGTGCTTGACCACATTCCAAGAGTATGAGGTGACCGGGTGTTGACTGCCCCAAGAGGAATCCCTTTGATAGTGCCCCTATCTTTTCAGCAATCAATACGTAGCACTGTGCTGATAAAAGAACACAGCTCACATCAAAGCACACGCCTGCCACAATGAGGGGGATAAGTAATAAAATGTCAATTATTAATGGAGGGGAAGGGTCCCCTTTCAAGTGGAAGAGAAATAAGATAATGAAAATCAAAGAGTCTGTTGTCCTCAAATAACATCCTCAAGGTATTAAAGTATTTCAGATTTAGCACTTTTTAAGCTGCTTCTCATGTACAAAAGCCAATTTCCACAACAACCAGTACTGACGTACTATGAAATGTATATTGTTTTGTACTGGACCAGCCATGCATCAACAATAGGTGTAACTCTGCATGCTGATTGGATAGCTCTGGAGTGAGGTCATATGTGTAACCCTTTTGCAACCTTCAAACAATATCATTCTACAGCTGCTGTGGAGTTGAACCTGCAACCCTCACCTCCACATAACCCCAACATCTGTCCCACCAAGCTATCTGTGCACAGATCCACAGCCCACATATTCAATATATTCACCTGAACTCCAAAAACCTCTCTGTGGCTCTCGATCAATAGCTTCCCCGTGGACTCCTGGATTTGTTCTTTGATGTTTTGTTTCCACTAAATCTGGTGGCCAACAAAATTTTTGGTGTTGTTTCATCCAAAGCTCAATTTTCAAAATCAGGTGTTTTGATTCAGCTTGTCAAAATTTATTGATTGGGGTGTCTGCGATAATCAATGAAAGAGAGATCAGCACTGCACTTATGACCTCGCCACTGCTACTAAACAATGTAAAGCCTCATGGTATATCCCTCTACATGGCTTGAATGTTAAATATTGATGACAAAAAAAATTCAACATATGGATTAACATGCATATTTAATGGTGGCAGTCCCATATAGCAGAAAAACAGACTGTATAGCGCCAATAATAGGCTTTGCTATGAAAACACCATGTGATTCTTGCTCTTTCACTTTGCCCATAGGCAACTGCTTGCAGTCTCTTCCCTGCTGCAATAAGCAACCCGAGCGTAACCACTAATGAACCTGTGCGAGAGTTTCTGGGTCATTCTTTCCCATGAAGTTCACATAAAAGCAAGTTTATTGATTTCTCAAACCAAGAAAATGTGCTGTGAAGTTTTCTCTCTACTCCCACCTCAAGCATCCTACCCCCTACCTCTGCTGGCATAGAGATATTGTATGTGAGCTTGATAGTGGGTCATGTTTATTTCCATCCAGATGGTCAGAGAAATGAGTCTCTAAAGCGCCGCTGCTTTGTTTGCCTCTTCTGTTCACTGAGGATTGCTTTATAAACTCCTTAACCTTTTGGTTTGAATATTAATTCTGCTTTCCTGAGGAGATTAGCTACATATGATGCATAATTCAGAGCTACTGTAAATAATGGGTGAAGAATGCATTAATTTAAAGAAAACAAGATTTGACAAATGTCTGAATTTATAAGTAAAATCCAGCATATAAGCAAAGCCCTGAGGCCTACAAAATCCTGCAACTATGCATTAATGTTTTTTTTTTTTTGTTTGTTTTTTACATTTGTAGGATTTGTGTGTTCATTGCAAACTGTTTGAAGGCTGTGTTATAATTTGCGGCTGTAAAGCAATGGTCATGGGGGCTAGTGACTCAGTAGGGGTGCATGGGTCTCTGCCTTGTGCTACTGGCTGCCTAATCTGCTCCTTTGACAAGCTAATGTGCTGACTCTGGGATTCTTCAACGCTCAGCAGGAAGCTCCTGACCACCTGCAGCTGAGGACAACCCAAGAATGATCACATATCTTCAACAATGGGACCTCTTTAATGTCAAGCTGGGAAGCCTATTTATGTCACCCACATCAGGGTAACAGCCAGCACAAGCCTCTTTACGATCTCAGGATCTGTCATCATCTCCATTCTATTCCATCAAGAGTGGAAATGTACTAGGAGAATTTGACAACATTTGTCTTGTGCAGCAACACAGATCCACATGGAAATGCAACATTTACTATAATAACATTAATGAACTTTCTACATACAGCATACAGCATTTGGGAATTCACTAGATTTTATATGAATGAGTATGAATGAGAGTGCAGGCAGTGGCTGCTGGTGCCCTAAGGGCTTCAAGTTACAAGTTAAGCTATCAGGCTTGGATGGATTTATTGGTTTCAGCCTTCATACTGTGCACAGATAAACGACAGTCAAATTCTTTTTTTTTCCCAGTCAAAACATGCACATTAAACTACACTCTGATAAAAGCAATTCATTGATTTTTCCAAATGCCATGTGCCATAATCAGATCAAAAGCAGCATAAATCTATGACAGAGTACTCTGATAACTGACCTAGATTATTTTTTAAATCAATTTACTGAAGCATGTAAATAAGCTTGTGGCTCGCATTCTGTGCATGTATTTCCTCACCTCTGTGTTTTCCATCATAACAATTATGCAATGAGTCATGTAAATTCAGCAAACAACAGAATCTTAGTAATTCCATCAATGTATATGTCGTACTCCATTTTTTTTTTTGTTTTGCCTTAATCACAATACATGTAATCAACAGACATATNGTCGTACTCCATTTTTTTTTTTGTTTTGCCTTAATCACAATACATGTAATCAACAGACATATAATCATGCCTGAGTTTTTGTTTCCGTCTCTGTGCTATTCTCGTATTCAGGTTAAGTGGTTTTGAAACTCAGCCTGCTGAGTTTCTTACAGTACATCCAGACAATCAGGCGAACAGCTGCATTTGTTCCACCACCAGAATGAATTGCAGCCATTATAGTTGATTTTCTTTGTTTATGTCACTGCTATTTCCATTTTCTATTAAGTTGTAGTTTTTATCTTTCTGTTTTAATTTTTAAACAGTGAACCATAGAAAGCAGCAGCTGCTGCTGTGGCTACAAAGTTGAATGCGGTAATGTGTTTCAGGCAGGTTTGACATTATTTCAAGTGCGTCACCTTAAGGACTGGGTATCCTTCAGGATGACAGTCCACCCTGCCCTGTGCCCACTGGCACTGTGCCTAGCAGGGATGCCTTGGCAAACACCAAGATAAATCAGGTTGCTGGTAGCCTTTCAGACAGATGGCAGACATTCACCAACCCAGTGCTTCAACAAAAGTAAATGATGTCACACCGTCTCCTGTCTGACAGCGGTGGCACTTCCCAGTCAATATTACTGCTATTAATGTGTCAGTCTGAGACAATTGGTCCATTTGAAAGACCACAACAAACCACAAAGTACTCATATTATAGGCTTTGCAAAGAAGCCTTGTACCACAAAGCAGCTATCATTTCAATCAAAATGCCTTGAAGTATTCTGTCTGCCCCACATTTGTAACTCTACCCTGGTGTGATGAAATCCTCAATTCATAATGAAAGTGGATCTGTAGGCATTTCGCACAATGAGATCATTCTTTTCTTTATTTGCTCCTCTGACATACCTAGAGGATAGATTAAAAACACAATAAAGAGATGTGGTCTGGTGTTCTTGAACAAATTAATAACTGTGGCAAAAATTGGGAGAATAGAACCTGCATAAATTCATTATGTAGAAAAAAAATCACAAAAAAAAAAACTCGTTTTCACAAGCATAACCACCCATTCAAGTATAACTATGTGTTAAAGTCTTTCTCACCTCCCCACCATGCCATTCTCAGCAGGCCTCTAAACGACTCATCATCTATCGGTTATAACCTGCACTTCCACATTCCCTTCCTTTTAATCCCAGGTTTTCACACTTATCTCCTATTCACACCTCTATTGTGACAAGGGTCAGAGATTTCCAATCTTGGTCGTTCTGGCTCCCTCCCAGGTCTTTCACACCTCAGTGTGGCATCCACACCCCAGACCTGAAAGGAGATTAGGAAACTATCGCCCGCCCTCCCCTACTCCCTGCAGCCTGCTCTTCACTTCTCACTCCTCACCTTGCTCTAGTGTTGCCATATCTCTTCACTGCTCTACCTGACCCCCCTCAGACTCTGCCTAGTTGTCCAGCCTGACATCCAGGATAGGATTACTGTACTGGGGCCATTGATCCCCAAGAAGGGGTAAGTCATGAGTTTGGTCATGGGAAGGAGTGAGACACCCCCTGGCTGGGCGCAGACACTGATGTCATGAGCAGACTCCTTGGGGATGCGCTGAACAGACTGGTGATGTCATGTTAAAGTGAAAAATTTGGCGGGGGTGGATACGGGGGGATGGATGCCAGGTGGGGAGCTCTTGTGTGAATATGTTAAAATTAGGCAAATGATGGCACTTCCAGATTATGTTGCCCCTACTGTGTCGTTTGTGTCGTTTTAATGTTTCAAGGTCACCTTCAATTGAGCCTCATGAAATTCTAGGATGTGAAAGCATTTCTGTCAACCACAAATACATTCCACTGCAAACTGCTGCAATGCTTATCTGTCCATATTTGTTTCTTTGTGTGTTTAGTAGAGGTCTGCGAGGTACAACACTGAACATTATAGGTGCCACCTGTGTCCTTGTGGTGAAAGTGAAGAAAAATTAGTGCGATAAATTTGACCGGCTGTTTTTTATATAAAAACTCCATCATTCATAAATTATGTTCATTCCATATGGTCCATATGTTTATCGCCTTCTTTTCTGCATTATTCACACTAACGCATGAATTGTACACCAAAGGCAGCTGTTGTAGTGACTGATAGATAACCAAAAGCTGAGCCAAGTTGCATGAAACTGATTTATATCTGTAGTGTTAAATGTTTCGGACGCATGCTGATCAGGTTTTACAGTGAGGCAGTAAAACAATCAGTGAGCTCCACACACCACCACCACACCAATCACGGTTGCACAGGGTGACAGACATACACAAAGGTGAACAAAGTGCCTGACACACCCACTGATATACACACACACACACACACACACACACACTCACCCACAATGTATGTGTTTAAGACTGTATCCTGTATCCTTTTAATCCATCTTTAATGTGTGGTTATTGTGTGTGTGTGTGTGGTGTGTCTGTGAATGTGTATGTTTGTGTATGTGCATTAGTATCAGAGGAAGAAAGTGCACTGTTGACCCTCTGTTGTCCCCCATCTCTCTCTCTCTCTCTCTCTCTCTCTCNCCCCCATGCCTGTTGCTGACTGCAGAGGTCAGAAAATAGCTGTGTAATGTGAGGGGCAACTGTGTATGTGTTGTGCTTACACATGTGTATACAGGCTCAAATGTGCAAAGACTGACAGGTGCCTTGAACACTCTCTCTCTCTCTCTCTCTCTCTGACATCTCACATTCCAGCACAAGGCCAAGCTGCTCCTCCTCTCCATCACACCGTCCATCTAAAAACTCTTAAGACTCCCAGACTCTTTGATTGACTACAAGATCCATTTACATGGCCAAGCCAATAGCAAAACACCAGCGGGTAGTTATTCTCTGTCAGATAGTTATGGATTAGAAGCTATGTTACAGGATGAGGTCACCGAGTGACTGCATAGCCCCACTGCCTCGCCGTCACTTTTCTAATTGGAATGACAGGCTGAGTCATATCTGTCTTTAGTTAAGATCTTAATCTCCTCAACGGGATTGATGCCGACACTGTTTTAAACCCAGCGGACATAAATATTGACACGTGTATCTTTATGTGTATGGGATGGCTATGTGTAACATGAGGCTGTGGCTTTGTCATTGATGGCAGGTGATCTACTGACCTTGGTGAAGCCGCGTCCCGATGACAGGTTCATGCACGGGGCACGGGGTTCTAGATGCAGCTGCATGTCAGGGCCAGTAATAGCAGGGGTGTGGATGTGATACATTTTGTTCTTTCATGGAGCTACAGAAACCGTTACAGTTGTCTCTAAGTTAGTCACCGACTGGTATGATGAAATCACAGCAGCTGTTGCTTGTGGTGTGGTCAAACAGCTAACCAAATTCACCAGGGAAGCGCCAAAATGGATGCCGACCACACGGCTCAATCTCTGTTCCTCGTGCGAGAGAGAGCGACAGCACGAGGGCAAAGGCTCCATTAAAGGCCATCAAATATTCATCTGCCATACGGCACTGAACTCTCAGCTCTATCTCCTCCACATCATGCATCGAACCACCAAGAAGAATGCTGCTAAAAGTGGAGGAGAGTAAAACACCTCCAGCGTACAGCTAAGAAACCATCATCCTCGTCTGTAACTCATCAGGCATGACTGATTTATTTATTGATGAATATGGGATCTACTTGCAAGAGACACAAATCATTTAATACACCTACCACTCTAACTGAGTTGTTATGTAATTTGTGCAATACTTTCAGATAACCAACTGGGCAAATAATTTTAATGTGGGGGGGGGGGTAGTTTAGTTTCCACATTATGTTGCATTAAAAACAAACTATTGGCTACATTCCCATTAATGAGGATAACAATGACATCACCAGACTGACCACATGGCTCGATACGTTAAGAGTTCATTTCAAACTGTCAATAAAAACTCCATCAATGAATCCCGCCATGTCTATCCAGGCTACAATCAAGTCTTAAATGTGTTTAGTGCTGCTGGTGGGGCGGTAATTGCCTTAGTAGTCCAGCAGGTGGGCTGTAATGAAATTAACAACATGTTAACAACCACGGTGGAACTCGAGCTGTTCCTCAGAGACGCTGCCATTTCTTCATTTGTACTCTCTTTCCCTGCAGCTCATCTGCAGTGTTATGTCTTTATGTTTCCCATTCTTTTCAGCTGCACTAATTAATAATGCTAAATGAAGTGTAATGGTGTGGATGCTGGCACCAGGAATTAAAAATATGCCAGAAAAATGTGTTATGATAGTTGGACTAAAATCAAAACATAGTGTTGATTGTTGTGAGGTTTCACTAGGGGGCAGCATTAACATATTTTTAAGATATTTAGCTCATTTTCATTCCTCCACATATCAGTTTACTGAAGTAATTTACTTTTTTGATTAAAGACACACACACACACACACACACACACACACACACACACANGTAATTTACTTTTTTGATTAAAGACACACACACACACACACACACACACACATTTGATTTCACTATTTCAAAAGGGTAAATATGAATATAATCTACTGTTTATTTTCCCTAATTGTCTATGACAGTAATTTTTAAGTATTATGATACACATAAATATATCCCATTTCCATAAAGCTTCATGTGAGCATATTATTATTATTATTATTATTATTATTACTATTATTATTATTATTAGTAGTAGTAGTAGTAGTAGTAGTACATTATTTATCATTGATATGTTTCATAACTGAAGCAGCAATTACAATATCAAAAATAGTAAAGAAGACCAAAAGTTGTAAGTGTGCATTATAGTGTCATTAAGATAATTGGAAAATTCTTCTGTTTGGCTCTGTGATAGGTTTGCTAAAAAAAAAACCAAAAAAAAAAAAAAAAAAAAACCTGTTTGCATGTATGTTACTGTCACAAAGTAAGTTTTAACTGCATGCTGGAAATAAGGAAACATCTTTATACACAAAAAAAAGACAGAGACTGCCCTCTATTGGTCAACATTTTTTTAATCTTTTCAAATGCTCTTGTTGATCTGCTAGAATGAATGTTGTCCTTTTTTTTAAATTATCATCTTGTCTACATGCTCTAGATGTTTCATGTCTTCTGTTAAAGTTTCACAACCTCACACAAAAAAGCTCCTGCCTTCCATATTAGCAGCGGTAGTACTTTCATCAATTTGCGTGTATGTGTGTGTGTGTGTGTGTGTGTGTCTATGCAATGTTTAAGGTACAAAATTATTCCAATAACCCCAAACTATTTTTCTTTATTTCAATATTTTATGACTAATAAACCAAATAAGCATGAGAAATATGTCTGTTTGAGTCTGTCATTTTGATAGAGAAGCAAAAGAAATGATTTTATCAGCACTGGATAGACAGAGAAGTTATTTGTCATGTAAGTAATCAGGGAAAAAGCAGGAGTTGCATATAACTTCCCTTCTCAAAGATCAATAATGATGTCATCATCAGTGAAGAAAAGGCAGCAGATCCAAATTAGAATTAGAATGAGAGATGGCTGAAACTAATTGTGTTGATGTGGTGGTGTAGACAGTCAGGATGAGTTTAGTTTATGGAATAGACTATACTGTATAAAGTGTTATGGGTCATTACAATGTATTTAAGCACACTGAGTGTACATTTATGTCCTTTACTTATAGGTTATGGATAAGTTAGACACAAGAGGGCAGCATTTTATTTTATATGGTCAAATTGATCCTCCATTCAATGAGTTATTAAGTTTTTACAAAAGTAACATATCTCATGCTTCCTCACAAGAAATGACTTGTTTTCTTGATTGTGAATGGCTGCTCTGACCCAAAGTAGCCAATCTGGTTTATCTCATATTGAGAAAAATACCGGAATGAATAAAGCACTGACAGGGAGATGAAGTATTCTCCTGGAAGTCATTTGTGTTGATGACTCGCATCTCTACTATTTGAGCCAACAGCAGCCCTCTCTTACTCACTGCAAAACCTGCAGAGAATGCTGTGATTCACTCGCAATGTATTACAGTCCTCTGAAATCAACGCTTCAGTCATATGCTGGATGCAGAGGGTAAATGGTTTGGACGAAAAAAAATGTGACTCTTTTATGACTGATGTGCTTGTCACATCAGTCATAAAACCATTTTAACCATCCTCATAAACTGAGGATGGTTAAAATGCAATAAAAACAAGTTGAAGGGAAGTCTTGTCCTTCACATGCAGCGCTGGGGGCCAAGTTAACCAGCTAGCGCTTTGCGTGCCTGCAGATAATTACCCAATGCCTACAGAGAGCAGTATCCACTGAGTGGGAGACTTAACTGGCTAACAAGAAATGAGCTCATGGCTACCTATAGTGATAAGGAGCTGGAGGGTATGCCAAAATGTTGACAACATTCTCCAAAAGAAAACGGCGCTCATTAGAGTGCACACTTCTGACCAGGCTGAACAAGACCGGACAAAATGTGTCTTGTTCTAATAATATAAGTGTTTTTTTTTTCAATCATGGCAATAAATGAAATCAATAAAGGGGCAATGTCAGGAGCATTAACTTAACACAGAGATTTTTTGAGGCTGGAGGAAACTGGAGCACACTCATGCAAAAATAGGGAAAAATATGGAAACTTATGCACAGAAATGATGAGGGCTGGCACAGGTCTTCGAACCCAGGACCTTCTTCTTGCATCACTGTGCTGCTTTAATGAGCAACAACTTTAATAATAACAGTAGTTCTTCATATGGTTATTAATTCTGGGTCTGAATTTGAACCATAATTTTTTCCCTGGGCTATGCCCCATTTTTCCACAAAGTTTCATCACAATGGGTTCCTAATTTTTTTTTTTTTTTTTTTTTTTTTTTTAGCAATTCTGCTAACAGTCAATCAAACACAAAAAAACAGACGGGTGAAAACATAACCTCCTTCATGTAGGTCTATATGAAAACATTAATTGTGTTTTGCTTTTGACTTAGATATGCATCTTTATTTACTCGGCAAGCCTTAAAAAACAAAAGGTTTCTTCTCTTAACTGAATTATTTGCCATCACACTTGCTTGGAAAAGTTTATTTAGAGGAAATTTGCTATCATTTTCCTCAGTGGCTCAGTGTGCAGATCCTTTTGTAAATCCAAATGACATGAAGAAATGCTTGTTATTGTGCAATAAAAAAATTTAACTTACAACATCTTCGGCAGACGCCAAAATACCTTTCCTTATGCAGAGCTCTGAGTAGCACTGAATGACATGCAGAGACTAAAGCCTGTTTATTTATCTATAACTGATTAATCTACTAAATGACCACAGCGTGCCAGCCAAAAACTAGGGTAATTACTGCCATACACATCTGATTTGTTTTGCCCTGAAAAAGGCCTTTCATGCAGAGCGTAGCAGACTTCTATGCATACCTGTTTGTGTCTGTGAGTGAGGGCTAAGTCACACCAGGCCTTTCCTCTGTGGACTAAGGTTACTATGGTAGCTGCAACTACAAATCACAGTCTGTGCAAACGATGCTGAAAGACATTGTGAAGGTGCATTTATGTGCTTGAGCAAAATGAATTATCTGGCCAAATATCAATAAATATTTCCAAAAAACAAGCTCCATAATTAGCCACAGGTAGATCATGATTTGAAGTGTGTCACCGCGTTTCTCAAATCCTACATTTCAACCACTCTGAGTCATATATGAAAGTAACAGGATATTATGTATCGCAGCCCTCGTGTTAAGACTTCTGGGAGCATTCTATTAAGAATGTTCATCTAAATGATTTCAAAATGTAAGGAGGCGAGGAACGTTCAATTTTCACACCATTCCACAAAGAGTCCAGAGTAAAAATGTGGCTGCCAGAATAAAATCTAAGGTGCAAATGTGTTTCCTTTAGTGAGTGAAATTTAGAAAACAGATTTTTTTTTTTGCTGTCAATGTGAAACCACTAGTGGCTTGGAGACACACAGATGCACTGTTGTTCATTTCTGTTTCCTCAGACACATTCACACAAAGCACTTTCTCTGTAATATTGAAATAGAGATGCAGGAAAATGAAGTTGTGGGTCTGGAAAAATCACAGGTAGATGATAATGCTTCATCATCTTGCAAGCTTAAGTCCAGCGTCTTTGCCAAGGTTACTTCTAGTATCTATTTCCTTTAGTCTTACAACACATCTGCCAATGAGAGACTTTTATTCTTCAGTAGCATAAGACTAATAATACTGTTCCTAACCACAGCCAAAAGTGTGAATAGACTTGCTTTAATGGTGTTCATGTTTAGGTGGAGGAAAAGAGTCTGGGCTGACTCCTGCCCCATAAAAACAAAATTGCTGATCTCAAATGACTTGTTAAGTTTCAGGTCTTGTTCCTGGAACCTTGTGTGTATGCAAGGAAATATGATTAGTCTAATAGAACTCTGCATGCACTTAGATAAGTATATATTTTTTCACATTGGTTAATAATATACGTTATATAACTGGCTTACAATGTCTTGGAGGTGGGATTAATTTTTTAAAAATTGTAAGTTATTTCAATGAAAAAAGTAAAAGTATGAAAAACAACTCCAAATGGATTTTGGTTCATGTAACTCTGTTGCCGTTTTTTTTTTTTTCGAAGCAGCCTTCCTAGCCCCCACCTCCGCCTTTTTTTCATAAATCCTCCAAATGATTTATTTCCTAGTAACTTTGCTCGTGAAATTGATGTGGACCCGGGGCCTTTGTAGCGTCTGGTTTCCCTTCTGGCTGCAGTAAAATCAGGCTGAGGTCCAGGCGTGGGGCAGTGCTTGCGTGACTGCAGAGTGGGGGAGCATTGACTGTAAGTCTGGATGCATGGGGCACCTGTGAGCTCCCTACTTCCTCGCATGTCACAGTGTAGCTTAAGAATCCAAGCACTCCGGCTAACAGATGCAAAGGCCTGAAGTTAAGTGTAAAGATTTATGATGGGTGGTTGCAGTATATCATAGAAACTGTGTTACTTTTGCAGGAAGCACGAAACGAGGCCCTTTCCTACAGGAAAAGGGAGAGAGAATAGAATAGAAAGAAGAAAAAAAAGCTCAAGGTGCTTTCAGGTTACTTGCCACGACTGGAGGAATACAATCTAAATAATGCCGCGTCTTGCTGTAATTCAGGAGACAGGGCCAGATGGCTGCACACGCATATACAGCATTTGACTGAGATGAACTGTCTGGCCAAGATCCCCCTGAGTACTAGAAGTCAGTTCTATGTCTGTCTTTACTATTCATCAACTTTCATCAGGTTTTGAGAGTTAAAGTGATGGAGTGAGGACGATGGGTTAGGAGGGGACACAAAAGATAAAGAAGAAAGAGGAGGAGGAGGAGGAGGCGAGGGAGAGCGTGACCTGTCGAAGCACTCAGACTAAAAACCTGACCTCCAGATTTCAAGCTTCTCCTCCCTACAGTTGCCTGACTCCATTTCTCATGTCATGCACACCAGCGGGGAGGATCGTTTGCCTCCCTGTCACGTAATGGGGTTCTCTCTCTGTCCCTCCATGACCTTAGCAGCTCCTCATCACTCATTCACTGGTGTATGATTCACAGAGCCTGAGAAAAATGGGAAAGCTGAAGAGCTGTCATGCATTTAGATCTGTCCATCGCATGTACCGCAGTTATCCTCTTCACTTATCATGCAGCTGTAACACAGAAGCAAATGGCTTTGTTGCACATTTTGCGTGCAAAACTGGTTTTCTCCCCATGGAGGATTTTTTTTTACTTTAGACATCAGAAAGCACAAATAACAGAGACAGGATGAGTGTTGGATCCAGTAAGTTTGTTTTGTTATTTTTACCACCACCAAGATTATGTTTTCACTCATTTCTCTTTGTTTATTTGTTAGCAGGATTATTGAAAACATTTGAATTCACAAAACCTGGTAGAAGAGAATAACCCATTAAATTTTGGTGCCTGGAGCCAGGAATTTTTAAAAATTATAGAAACATACTGTATATATATATATTGTTTTCCTTTTTCTTTTCAAAAGTAATACACCGATCAAAAAAAGAAAAAAAAAAAACTGGCATATTTATCCCAAGATTGCTGTACAGTAAAAATATGGCTAAAAACATGCAACTACCATTAATGTATAGCTGTGATGATGCTGATTATTAGCTATGGTGATAGATCCAGAAAATGTGTGTGTGTGTGTGTGTG